>JAWWEE010000142.1:19507260-19543093 GCA_035221455.1 Xenops minutus | reverse complement strand
CACCGGACCCGGCCCCCCGCCCGCCCCGGCCGCTCGGCCCGCTCCTCCCCCGCTGTCGGCTGCGCTAAGGCGGGCCGGCCCCGGCCGCCATCCCCGCCCCGCGGCCTCTGACGGGCGTCCGGGGCAGCGCTGAGTATGCCGGCGTGGTCGGGAGCCCCTGCAGCGACCGAGCGAGCTGTCATCGACCCGAGGGTCGGTGGGGGTGGCACAGAGGGGTTCCAGCACTGAGGCAGCCCGGGGCACGGTCCTGGTGCAAGGGCTATGGAGCGAGATACCAGCGCTGGGGTACAGTGTGGGGTGCTAGAGCTGAGGCAGTCTGGGGCAGGGTCCTAGCACCGGAGGTACAGAGCCCAAGGAAGAAGGTTGTACCCATAGCTCATGTCTGTGACTTTGCTGTGAAAATCCAGGATGTAGGGAGCAAATCCAGCAGAAATTGTGTCATGAACAGAATCCAAACTGGATCTGTTTTGTCCTGGCACCATTACCTTATCCCATTGTCCCTTAAACACCAGGGAAATGCTGTCTGGTTAATACTGCCAGGTTAGGAGTATCCCAGGGAGGTCACAGTCCTTGTCCTGAATCCAAGCTTTCCATTCAGAAATCATATTCCAGAGAGAAAGGGTCAGACATGCTGGCCAGCAGGACATGGCACACTGGGATAGCTGTGGACACCCACTACTCCTGTCTGGGCCACCTGAGCCCCGAGAGCTTTGGCACTGGAGGGAGATCCCACTGGCAGTTAGGCTGGGCTGGAGGTCCTGGGGCAGGGAGCAAGCAAGAGGAACAGGAATGAGGTGCCTGTGGAAGGAGAGACAAGCAGGATGAGGCTCAGGGAAGGATGAGACTAGAAAAGTGTGATGGGGACAGAACAGGAAACAGAGGTGACAGGAATGGGTGTGTGGCTCTGGGCTGTGATACAGCACAGTGAGGAGGGATGGGCTGGCCTGTGGTGAGGCTGGGTGGCCATGGGTAAGGAAGGTGCACAGCTGCTCCACTGTCCCATGCAGTGACAGGGAGAGGTGGGATGCTGGGGAGGGTATTTTGGGGTTTTGTAATGCTGTGTCTTGTTCCTCACCTAGGAGAGCGCCCCTTTCTGATGAGGAGTCTAAAACGAGCAGTTCCCAGCACTTGGGGTCTCAAGAGTTTTGTGTCAGCAGCAGCCTTTCCGAGGTGAGCTCCTTGCCTGCGCAGCAGGCTCCAAGAAGTCCATTGATGGAACAGGCCAAGCAGAGCTGTTTGCTGCTTCTGCCTCTCTGTCCCAGGTGGGCAGATCCTGCCTGCCTCCCTGAGAAACCTTCTCCCTTCTTGTTTCAGGTGGAGCTCACAGCAGTCAGCAGTGGTAGCAGCAGTGCCCAGGGGCTGGATGCTGATGGCAAGGTGGAGGAAAAGCTTGGACCCAAACTGGAGGAGCAGCCACCTGATCCTAACCCAAACCCGGAGAGTGTGGGAAAGACTGTGACAGATGATGCCCTGGGCCCTCTGGCAGGTCAGGGGGATGGCAGAGGGCAGGAGCCAGCAACCCCCAGAGCTGTGGAGGAGGAGAGCAGTGGTGCTGACACTGCCTGGACACCAGCAGATCCTCCTAGTGACAAGCAGGCTGATGCTGCCCCAGCCTGCTCTGTGGCTCCAGAGAGTGAGTCTGCTGGGAAGGAGAAAACCCCTCTGAGCACTGCAGCACAAGGGCCAGGCATGCTGGCAGAAGGGACATTGTCCGTGGTTGTCTCCAGCTGCAACACCTCTGCCTCCACTCCTGCCACCTTCACCTTGAACAGGGTGTGCTTTCCCCCGTCTCAGGCCCCTGCTATGCAAAAGCTCCCGCTGTCCTTCCAGGCCGGGGCTGTGCTGAGCCCAAGCCAGTCGCTGGTGTACATCCCCCCGCCCAGCTGTGGGCAGCCACTCAGCGTGGCCACACTCCCGGCCACCCTGGGAGTCTCCTCCACACTCACCCTCCCTGTCCTGCCTTCCTACCTGCACGAACGCTGCCTGCCGGGCATTATTGCTTCCCCGGAGCTGCGCTCCTACCCCTACACCTTTTCTGTCACCAGGCCCTTGGCTTCGGATGCCAAAGTGGTGTCTGTGGAGGTGAATCAGCTCAGCTGCCCTCAACCCTCGGGTGGAAGTGGTGCCCAGGCTGCGGCTGAGAGCGTTCCCCTACCCAGTGCTGGCCCAGCCCTGCCCTCCAGCCAGGCTCCACCGACAGCACCAGGTGAGAGCACTGCTCCCTCCTCTGGCACCACTGCACAGGCCAGAGCTCCAGCAGCTCCCGAGCCGCATGCACCAGGGGCTGCCACTTCCCTGTCCCCTCTGAAGTCCCCTCCCCAGCTGGAGCGTGAGATGGTCTCATCCCCAGAGTACAGTGAGATGCCTCTTGATCTCTCGTCCAAGTCCAACCGCCAGAAACTGCCTCCCCCCAGCCAGCGCAAGACCCCCCCCATGCCCATCCTCACCCCAGTGCACACCAGCAGCAAAGCCCTGCTCACCACAGTCCTCTCCAAGTCCCAGCGCGCGGCCCAGGCTGCAGGCAGCAGTGTCACCTCGTGTCTTGGCACGACCCCACCCTTGGTCATCTTCCCTGAGTTCCTACGCAATGGCGAGCAGGGCTCCTGGGTGAAGAACACCACACTCATCAGCACCATTCCTGGCACCTACGTCGGTGTCGCCAACCCAGTGCCCGCGTCGCTGCTGCTCAGCAAAGACCCCGGCATGAGCCTCAGCAGGGACCAGTGCCACCTGCCCAAGCAGGAGCCCATCTCCATCATCGACCAGGGCGAGCCCCGCACTGCTGGTGTTCCCTGTGGGAAGAAAGCCAACCAGATCGTCATGGAAGGACAGCAGGATCCTGCCAGGAGACTTCTTCATGGCAGAGTCACTCCAGGAGTTCCTTTGTGTCAGTCCAAGGACATCTCCACCTGGAATCCTGTCCAGGGAAGTGTGTACCCACGATGCCCTGTCAACGGAAAACCTTCCAATCCTCAGGTTCTGCCTCTGGGCTGGTCTCCTTACCATCAAACCCCTCTGCTTTCCATTGGCATCTCCACAGCAGGCCAGCTGTCCCCAAACCAGAGCAGCCCCTGCAAGCTAGCTGGAGCGTGTGAGCTGCCGGCATTCCCAAGCTTGCAGCCCGCAGAGCCCAGCGCAGCTGCCCAGAGCCTGCCCGAGGGGCTGCCCCGGCTCCCACCTCAGGAACGGGAAGCTGTGGCCAAGAGCAAGAGCTGCCGAGTCTTGCCCAAGCCCTACGAGGAGCCGGCCAACCCAGCCCCGCTGGAAGCAGGTCCAGCTCTTCAGACCAGCGCCTTGGATGGGAAAGGGGGGAAGGGGAAGCTGGACAACACTCCAAAGAGTCAGGAGTGCACTCAGCCGGAGGCTGACTCCAGTCAGGAGGGCAACACACAGACTGAGGCTCCCCAGGGGAGCTGTAGCCTCAAACAGTCGGATGCAAAACCCAAAAACCAAGTGTTAGCAGCGTATTTGTCGCACGACCTGCCCACAGCCGGGCAGCAGGGCCTGCAGGTGGTGCCAGAGGTGCCCGTGGAGGGCCAGCGCAAGGAACCGGGCTGTGAGGGCTCCCAGGAGCCACCGCCCACGGAGCCACTCCCCTGTGTGCGGCAGGTGGATCTGTGTAGGGTCAAGAAGGAGCGAGTGGAGTGTGATGTGTCATTTCCATCTGTGACCTGCCTGCGGGCTGGGGCTGCTCCCCAAGCCTTTGCCGAGGCCAAGCTCAAAGGAACAGGACAGATCAAGCAGGAGGGCAGCACACGCTGCAAGGCCAAGCGTCAGCACGAGGGGGATACCAGGCAGAGCCACAAGAGACTGAAGTGCCAAGGCCAGGATGGCGAGGAGTCCCCAAGCAAGTCAGGGAGCCGGAACGTGCATGGCCGGAAGGTGGGTGGGGTGGGCTGGAACCGCTGGGTCATGGCAAAGGTGGGGCTGGGGGAGAGGAGGGAGCACTCATGGTGGCAGTGGCTGAGAGCACAGGGCTTTATACCCAGGCTCTGGGCATTGCCTGGCTGTGGGGGAATGTACCTGTGCCGCAGGATATCCAGGGCAAACATGGATCTGGAATGTTGAAAGTGCTGGAGGGGCACCAGCGTGATGAGTGGGGGATGGAGTTTTGTCTCTTCTGTGCTGCCCCGGCTCAGTCAGTTGGCAGCCCCGGCTTCAGCCTGTGTCCTCCCTTCACATTGGCAGAAACACCACGACAATCCGCATGAGCTCGGCAAGCGGGAAGGCCGGGAAGGCCGAGCCAGCCTGGGCTCCATCACAGATCACAACAGCCTCAGGGTAAAGCGCAAGCGCAGGAGGCCAGCAAAGACTGAGTGCCTATCTCCAGCACACCGTGGGGACGGCCATGAAGAAGGTACTCTTGGGAATGGCAGTAGGTTGCTGCAGGGTCAGGCTGCCTGTGGGGCCAAACAGCGGTTCCACTGAAGCCGAAAGGCCTCGAGCTTGTTGGCAGGTTGGGATCCAAAGCAGAGCTGCAGCATGATCAGACTCTTAGAATGGTTTGTGTTGGGAGGGATCTTAAAGCTCATCTCATTCCATCCCCCTGCCATGGGCAGGGACACGTTCCACTAGACAAGGTTGCTCCAAGCCCCATTCAATCTGGCCTTGGATGCTTCCAGGAATGGGGCATCCCACACCTCTCTGGAGGAGTGTTTTACCACACTCATTGTCAAAAACTTCTTCCCTATATCGAATCTAAACCAATCTCCTCCAGTTTAAAGCCATCCCCCTTGTCCCATCACAGCACCTCCTGCTGTAGGGGCACTGCACTGCCTTTACCAGGCCACAGGTCTGTGACATGTTTTCTCAAGGCTTGATTTTCCTCACAGGTTACCTGGAGAAGAAGCCCAAGAACAACTTTCGGGATTTCATTCCAGTGGTCCTGAGCAGCCGGACGCGCAGTCAGTCGGGTGAGTTGGTGCCAGGGACCCATGGCAGTCCTGGGTAGACTGGGATCATTCTCTTTTCACGTGGCCTTATCTGTGTGTTCTGTCATGCATTGAGGCTTTGGCTTGTGGATCCTCTTGGCCTTTTTGTCAGCTAAAAATCTCATGCTTTTGCAGGAAGCGTCGCTGGCTCTTCTTCCGGTGTGCCAGGAGAGTGTGATGTGACCAGTCAGGATATTCTACCATTGTTGGAGGAGGATCAGGAAGAAGAGGAGGAGGAAGAGGAGGAGGAGGAGACATCCTTGAAACATCGCAAGCTGCGCAAATCCCACAGGACATCCCACTGCCACAGCCGCAGGGACAGGGACAGGGACAGGTCTGTGTCTGAGAGGAGCAGCTGTTACACAAGGAGGACCCGGGAGCTGCCCTGGAGAGCGGAATCCCCCAGGCAGCTGTGGGAGCCCAATGAGGAGGAGGAGGAGGAGGAGGATGGCCACATCAAAAGGAAGAAAAGGAGGCGGCAGAAAAGTCGGAAATACCAGACAGGGGAATATCTGACAGAGCGGGAGGAGGAGCAAGTGGGCTATCCCCACCGGAGGCGGAAATCCAAAGCAGGTACAACCTGGGAAGGGGGTTCTGCTGCCAAACTGGGGACCAGCATGGGAATTTTTTGTTTTGTTACATGTGAAATTTTTTTTTTGGGGGGGGGTTGGTTTTCAGGATTTTGTACTGAAACTCCATCATTTTTAATGACCTGATGGCCACAGCATGGACCGCTTCAATCAATTGGTCTTTCAGAAACATTTACAGTAAATTCCAGAGCAGTAAACAGCAACTTATGTGGCTAATTAGGCACTGATTTTACCCTCAGATTAAGACAGAGGGTGTGGGAAAATGAGAATGGGACGAGTTAGCACAGTGGAATATTTTTGGACAAGTATGTGTCCCTGCAGGTAGTGTTCAGCATTCTGGGCTAGTACAGAGGGACGCAGAGCCACCATGATTCAGCTGGGCTGCTTTTGGCTTTGTCTTGCTTTGTGAAGGCAACTTGCAGACTTGCACAAGGGAGCACGAGAGTGAGAGGATTAACAAGGGCTCCCTGAGGCAGCAGTCCCTGCAGTCCCCTCTTCCTTTGCAGGGACAGTCTGAGGCCATGGGTTCTATCCCTTGGCGTGTGCCCGTAGCTCACAGCTGTGTCTGGGGTTACACAGGTGACTTCTGGGGGGGGAAGTTGTCGGAGGCAGCACTTCTCCCAGCCCTCCACATGCTTGGGCTGTGCTCTTGGAGGGCATGTGGTGGCCATGGACCTGTCGCCTTCTGCCACATCTGAGCTCAGACTGACACTGGTGCTGCTGAGGCGCTGTAAGGAGCAGAGGGGGCTGCTGTCCTCCCATCAGCTGATCTCCCAAGCCAGGTTGCTGCTCCAGCACAGTGTTACACTATCACTGCATTGTCTGGAAGCCTCTGTGAGACCGGGAACAATGTTTCAAGTGGGTTTCCCCATACCTCACAGATGCTCTCTGGATGCCTTCTGTTCACAACAGTAGCCTAGAAGGAGGTTTGAGTGCAGCAGCATTTGGGAGGGGTTTCGCCAGCAGCTTTACCAGACATGTTACCACACAATGCCTGTCCAGTTTCCTTCAGGAGGTGCTTGCTTGGCCCTCAGATTGGTGAGCTGCTGTAGTTTGTATTCAGAAGTTATAGCTGAAGCCACCTCCAGTGGCAGTGGAGCCCTGAAGTTCCCTCAAGTGTCTGTTTTTAACTGATCTCTTACTCATTTCATTTAGTGCCAGTAAGTCTTGTGCTGCGGGATTGGGTGAGCAAGATTCCTTCACTCAGCTGACCCACCCTTTCAGGATTTTTGAAAATTTTCGTCACATCCTTTTCCACCTTCTCCTCTCCAGACTGAGGAGTCACAATCTACCTTGTAGGGCAGCATCTCCACCCCTGCATCATTCTGGTTGCCTTTCCCATTCCCACTCCATTTTTCCTGAGTTGTGAAGACCAGAATAGCACAACAATACCTGAGATGTTCTGAGATTTTATTTGTGGTTCTGCCTTGATATCTTGGCCAAACACATTTTTCTGTGCAAGATCTGTGGTCCCTACTTCCTAGCAATAACAGGACATAAGTGGAAGTTATGTGTTGTGCCTGATGCTGAGAATCCAGAGTCTCAGCATAGTGTGGAATCTGAAGGTGCTGCACCTGGAGATCTACAAAAGCTGCCATGGCACTGGAGGCAGCAGTGTCCCTAAGAGATGGAAAGTTTTGTTCCTGGAGTTTATCCTCTTGGTCCCTTGTTTCAAGGAAGCAGAGCACCTGTCCCTGTGTGATGTGAAGGGCTCTGCAGTGAGCAGTTTGCAGCTCTGTAATGGGGGGAAGACATGGGTGGATTTCCCTTGAGGAATCCTGGTGCTTCCTACCTGAATGCATATTAATGAAAACTTAAATGTGCTCTTTAACTTCAGGGAAAGATATGGGAGGGCAAGGCAATGCCTGTGTTTTTTTAGGCAGCAATCAATGAGTGTTCACAGAAAACTTAAAGGGGATTCCTTCCTGGTCTACCCTAAGGGGTATCCAAATGAATCCTACTTCTGTCTGTCCTTGGGGCTCTTGTGTCCGTGCTGAGTCCATCCCTAAATGAAGAATCTGTGTGTTCTCTCTGCTTCTCCTGCCTGCAGTGCCCCTGCCATGGCACTTGGTTTGGAATCATAGAACCCCAGAAAGGTTTGGGATGGAATGGATCTTAAAGCTTATCCAATTCCAACCCCCTGTCAGGGACACTTTTAACTAGACCAGGGTGCTCCACGCCCCATCCAACCTGGCCTTGAACACTTCCAGGGATGGGGCAGGCACAGCTTCTCTGGCTTCTGTGCAGCTGTCAGAGATGGGCAGTGTGCTTTGCCTGGTGGTAGAAGTCTGAGTGGCCTTTCGTGTGGTACCTGCAGAAGCTCCTCATTCCCATTTCTCATTTAGATTTTAGGCACCGGAAGCAGAAGGAGTCTGGGAAGGGTAAAGGCACAGAGCTGCAGCTGAGGAGCAGGCTATCTCCATCCCCCCGGAAATCTCAAGGACGCACAGACTTTCGGAATGGCTTCTTCCTGGAGCACTCCGACAGCTCTCCCGTCCAAGAAGAGCTGGAGAAACCATCAGGAAAACGCAAATGTAAAACCAAACACCTGGCAGGGATCTGTGATGAGGGGAAGGTAAGGCTTGGAGGGACGAGGGGAACATGTGTGGGGAGAAGAGGGAGAAGGGAACTCTTGTGAGTCATGTGTCAAGGAGTTGTGTTCCTTCCTTTCCCAGGGGAAAGGCTGCTGCAACCAGCCCAAAATGTGCTCTCTGAAGAAGCCCCAGGACTTGTGGACACTTTGTAAGTCACATCGGGTCAGCCCAGGGAGCTCCCCAGAGTCTCCCACAGCCCAGAACGTTCCTCCTGGAGCTCGGCGGCTGATTGTGAACAAAAATGCAGGGGAGACCCTCCTGCAGCGAGCGGCTCGCCTGGGCTACAAGGTGAGTAGTCCTGGTGCCCCTCTGCCGTGTGCTCCCCCTGCCTCACCCCGGCTGGTGTGTCACAGCCAGTGTGCTCTCCTTGGTGCAGGATGTGGTGCTGTACTGCCTGCAGAAGAAGAGCAGCGATGTGAACCACCGCGACAACGCGGGCTACACAGCCCTACACGAGGCCTGTGCGCGTGGCTGGATTGACATCCTGCACGTCCTGCTGGAGCATGGCGCCAACGTGAACTGCAGCGCGCAGGATGGCACCAGGTAAGGGGCACACCTGGGCAACTGTGCAGCACAGAGCAGGCTGGGGTCTTCAGGAGGAGCTGTTGGTCATCACTGAATTGGTCCCAACCCAAACCAGAGCATTTACCAGGCTCTTTTCTGCTTCTGTCCTTGCAGGCCTGTCCATGATGCAGTAGCGAATGACAACCTGGAAACCATGTGGCTTCTACTTTCCTATGGTGCTGATCCCACTCTGGCCACGTACTCTGGGCAGACAGCAGTGAAGTTGGCCACTAGCGATGTGATGAAGCGCTTCCTCTGTGGTAGGTGCTGGGCCTGGGGATGACAGTGCTCCCATCCCTCCCCTCTGGCAGCGTGCAGGGCCACATCTGGGTGTCAAAGGGCTTTAGCAGCAGGTGACTCGTGATTTTGGCTCTGTCCTGTCACACAAGTGTGTTTTTACCACCCAACCTTTAACTATAGAGTTGTATCTGTTTCCTCTATAAGATACAAGTCACTTTTCAGTCTACAATGTGCAAGGAGGTGACTGTGTTGTGGTCACACAGCTAAAGATAGTGCTCTGCATGGAGACACTGTTCACAGTCCCTGGTTCCACTGCCTAACCTAAGTAAACATATTTTTACTGGCAAATAATACTGTCTTCTGTGGAAAAACAGCACTGCCCAAATACTGCTGCTGTCAGAAGGGGCTATTTTGTGTCCTTATGGTGGCATTTGACACCCTTTGTGTACCTGCAAACGGGTGTTGTGGTTTCTCCACAACAGAAGGGACAGCCAGAGTAGTGGTAGCCCCCAGATACAGACAAGACAGAAAATCCCAATGTTGAAAAAACTCTGTTTGCCTGCTATCTGAGCTCCTCCAGGCTCAACTACACACGCAGGTGTTGTGGGGGGTGATTGGAGCTCAGGACCACCCTAAGCACCTTTCTTTCCACTTTCCAAGCCACTTCACATTATCAGTAGTTTTCCCTTTTCAGCTCCCATTTCCTGACTTGTAGCCTGGAGTAATGTCCTGTCCTGAGTGGGGACACCCTTCCTGCAAGCCATGGTTCAGCCTTTGCCCAAGTGGGAAAAGCAGCAGGGGGGGAGCAGCTGTATCAGTGGATATGCACACCAGGATTGTGCTTTGATCCACTAACTCTCTTGATTCTCCCTCTCCAGATTACCTGTCAGATCTCCAGGGCCGCTCCGATGGAGACCCTCGGACAGCCTGGGATTTCTACAGCAGCTCTGTGCTAGGTGAGTGCAGGCTGGGTCAGGTCACTGAAGCAGCAGAGCAGGAGGTGATGCCAAATTGTCCATATCCCTCTCCACTCACATCTTGGATGGAGACTTTGCCATGGTTTTACGTGCTGGGATTTGCTCCTGGAAGGAACTTTTTCTTTGGAAGCTACATATGTGCATCCATCCAAGTGCAGGACTGGGCTTCAAGTGCTGCTGGTAATTCCTGAGGGTCTTTGGATGTCAATCCCAGAGCGTGTCATTCTCATAGCAGTTTTTTTTGCTCCCTTGCCAACCAGTCACCAAGGAAGGTGAAGGACATGCTCACTCCTTCAAGCTGAAGAAGTGTTGAACTTCCATGGTTCCCACAGCTGCCCATCCCTCTCCTCTGCTTTGGAGGGGAGGTATTTATCCAGGGGAGATCCTCTTCTTAAAACACCAGGCATTTCCCAGTGAAGGCCTGACTTGTGTCTTTATTGTCACTTCCTGAAAACTGTGCTTACAATGGAACATGTTCTGGATCTGGCATAGTCCTGTGGCACACTGGAGTCCCTCCAGCCTCTTCGAAGTTCAGCGCTCTCGAGCCCTCTGTAAAGACTCGGGTTACTTACTCTGACAGGCTGAAAGGCTGCTTGTTGATTTTAGTTGTTCGCCTCCATCATTTCTTCTAGAAACAAAAAAAATCTGATACATTCAGGAGGGTGTTCTTGGTAGAGGACTTGTCCTTGGAGGACCTGGTATCTCTCCGTTTTGGAACAGAAGAAATTCTGCACTCCTAAGAGCACTGTTTGTAGATTGTTGCATTTCAGGCCTGCCAGGGAAACAGTTGAAACCTCAGCCTTCTTCCTTATATTTTCTCACTCTTGAAGCTGTCACAAGCCTTTATGAAGGAAAAATAGCTATTCTTGGCAAGATCTTAAAGATATTACTCGTTTTGATTTATCACTGATTCCCACTTGGATTTCTCTGATCAACAAGGAAGGAAAATGGTGTGTAAATTCATGGGGAGGAGAGTTTGGCTCTCTTTGGTCACTGTTAAGTTCCTGGTTGCTCACAGAGTTTTTTGCTTGAGTTCTGGTATCTGCTTGTGTCCTTTCCTCTGGAAGCTCCTCGCTTGGGCTGTAGGCTTGCTGTCTTCCACATTTCTGTCTTCCACCCCTGTAGACAAAAAGAAAGGGATTGTTTCTTCAGGAAGCAAACCATCCTGACTCTTTAGGTGTTCCTTGGGGGTGGAGGGGGACTGGGATGCCACAGCAATAGCAGTCCACTGCCCAAAGGGCCTTACTTGGACCCTTGGCTAACAAGGAGAATCTCCACAAGGAGGGCTGGGGACTGCACTTCCTTTCCTGCTCCTGGACCTTTGTCGAGCTGTTCAGAGTATTTCTTTATTTGAGAATGGTGAAAGACCACCCCCTCTGTGACACACATCCAGCTTCTTCCAGAGGGACTTCGCACCAAATCCTGGCCATTGTGGATATGTCTCTGCTGGGTCTCTGTCACTCACATGGTGCCATCTGCCAGATTTTTCTTCTCTCCTGGGCAACCTGTTAACAAACCAGACAAATTCCACACTGATCTGCCTCTACCCTTCCCTGAAAGCATAATTTCATCCTTGCTGTAGTGGAAAGCTCCTTCCAGTATTCACTGGGCTGATTTTCACACCTCTGGTGTTCCAGGCTTTAACAGATACCTCTGTGGAGAGCAGAGGTTCTCCCAGACATGGGACCAATGATCCCTGGGGAAATGTCAGCTGCACAAAAGGTTCTGAAGCCCCGTGGCTTTGGTGTTGCTTGTGGGATGTTTCCATCTCTGGCTTAAGGAGATCCCAAGATGGAGCTGTGCCATGCCGCTGTCTGAGGGCTGGGCACACCATCCCTCCTTCTGCTCCGTCCACAGAGCATTCCCAGTGTCACCTGCGGGAAAAGCAGGAGCTAACCCATCTGGGAACTGATGTCTTACCCTCCCAGGTCTGTTTTCAGCAGGAACAGGAAGGGACTTTCCTCTCCATCCTCCTGAGATCAGCTTACAGCAGCGGTGCAGTGGTGGTGTCACCCCGCATCACCTGTGCTCTGCCAGGCTCTGCCTCCAGATGCTGCCAGAGCTGCAGGAAAAGCAGGATGCCTGAGTTTGAAACGTGGGGCTGGTTTCTTTATACCGTGTTTACTGAGTGTCCTGAAATGGCTCTTTTTGGCTCAGGTACCTCAGCAGTTGCCTCAGGTCACCTGGAGCAGGTACAGCCCAGGGCAGGTTCTGCTCTGGAGTAACCAAGCTGCTCCCAGCTGTCACAGGCAGCAAACAGTTCTCCTCCTGGATCACCCCTTTGGAATCTCCATTTTCACTAGCTCCACTAGCTTGAAGTACTGCTTGTCCCTCAGTGTGGAGGAGAAATCCCAGGCCCTGCTTGAGCTGTTCCTATTCTTACAGGCAGGAATATTGTCCACATTTTCCTTGAGGTCCGCAAATCTCTGGGGGCAGAAAGATAATGAGGGAAGCCAGGGTGTGGGATCTCTGAGATCCGAGTGTGGAAAAGTCATCAGTGTCCTGCACTTGGTGCTGCTGGAGCTCCAGACACAAAGTCCAACTCTGAGGTTTGTCTTCACGTGGGACAGGCATTGTTGTGCCTGATTGTCTCCTGCGGTGGTACAGGATGTTCCTGTCCTTGTCCCAGCCTTCGCTTGCCTGACAGACAGGACTGAGCTTTCAGGACAGACACTGGGTCCTATTTTTGCCATGTTAAATGCATTTAATTCTTTTTTTCCTGGCTGCTGAAGAAATTTGAGGTTTTTCATTGATGGCATCTGAGCTTTGCCAGCAGCGACATCGGATCAATATCCGTGTCACTTATTTTGGTCCTATTCTACAGCAGACTCTGATGATTTCAGTACCCTGTTTTTCTCTTTCTAAGGGAATTTTTTTCCCTTGGCAGCACCAATAAATGACTCTATTTTTCTCTGAGACCCAGCCTGAACCAGTGTCTCCTGTCATCTGCTGTTGTTCCTCTGTTGGAATCCCATCCATGCCAGGTGAGCACTCTGGTATGTGGAGCTTCCTCATGCAGCACACCAGTAGATTTTTTTTTGCAGCCTTTTCTATCATGCTTGATGTTGAACTTTTACATGATTGGTTTACTTGCTGGCCAGCACATTGGGTCTGGCTGCTCTCTATAGAATCTAAACTCTATTTTCTGGAAGTTTTTTGAGTTATCCTTGTATTATCTCACTGGTACAAACCCACGACTATTCATACCTCTTCATAATAAAACCCAGGCATCAAGCTCCTTTTCAACAGGAGCTTTTCAAATTGGTGAATAAGAAATTTAGCTGTCTTTAAATGGTTTATGGATCCAGTGTGCTGTTCTCCATCTCCTCTGGACTCAGATCCTGCTGGAGCTCAGGTACCTCCTGGTACAGCCAGGTTTTTTCTGCAGAGTGTATTCTGTAAGTCACAGAATCATGGAATGGTTTGGGTTGGAAGGGACTTTAGAGACCATTTAGTTTCACCCCTCTGCCATGGGCAGGGACACCGTTCACCAGACCAGGTTACTTCAAGCCCTGTCCAACCTGGCCAGGGATGAGGCAGCCACAGATTCCCTGGGCAACCTGTGCCAGGGCCTTACCACTCTCACAGGGAAGAATTTCTTCTGTATATCTAACCTAAATTTCCCCTCATGTTTGCTTGATTGAATTAGTCTCTCTTGGCACAGCCTTGCTGTCCTTGGGACATGGGTACTGGCTCCCCTGGATCAGTGCTGGAGGTTCCAAGGGTGGGATCTGGGTAGAGAAGCTCTTAAGGAGCAGAGCACGTGCTGTGCCTTCCTTAGTAGGACCTGTGCAGGCAAAGTCTCTCTACATCCCCCTCCTCCCTCACTATTCCAGGTGTTTCTGGGCTGAGGAGGGCTGTGCTGGCATCAGAGAGGGGCCAAGGCCATGCCAGGGAGTCTTGGGTCTGCCAGTAGGGTGGCTCATGGTTCAGGTTGTGCCCTGACCCACTTGTGGGATCACAGCACACCTGAGGTTCCTGCGATGTCTTGGGATGTTCTTTCCACCTGTCCTGGTCAGTGAGCAGACTCTCACTGTACAGAGCATCCAGTGCTCATTCCATGTGCCTCCAGAATGAGGGTCTGGGGGAGAGCAGGAGGGACAAAGCTCTTCTGTGGCTTCTGTGGTGTTGTGGGAAGGTGCTCATGGGCTCATGGGCGTGGCCAGAGCCATCCCCAGGGAGTGCCAGCACTGACTGGTGTGTGACTGCAAGTGGTGCCAAACTGTCCTGCCTGTTGCAGAGGGGAAGGACACCATCGGTTGCGACCTCCTGCTCAACCCTCCAGGGAGTTCAGACCAGGAGGAAGAGGAGCAAGAAGCAGACAACTTCATGTTTGAGTTCTCAGACAAGCCACTGCTTCCCAGCTACAACCTCCAAGTGTCTGTCTCCCGGGGGTGAGTATCTTTCTCTTAAAGCTCATCCCATTGTAACCCCCTGCCATGGGCAGGGACACCTTCCACTAGCCCAGGTTGCTCCAAGCCCCATCCAACCCTGGGCACTTTCAGGGTTGGGGCAGCCACAGCTTCTCTGGGCAGCAGAGGGGAAGTTGTGGCTGTGGCACTGGGGAAGTTGGGGAAGCAGCACTGCCTCACTTGGGGCAGCCTGGAGTGTTCTCAGGGAGCAGAGAGGCTCATCAGGGCTGCCCCCATGCAGTCCTGCTGCATGACCAGGCACATCCTGCTGCTGTGGGTGTCCCTATGCCATACCTGTCAGGAGACTTCCCTTTCTCCTCCCTGGGAGGCAGGGGTGTGGGCAACGTGCTTGCAGCCCCCTCCACCCCTAACTCACCGTCCTCTTGCCATCCTTGCAGGCCCTGCAACTGGTTCCTCTTCTCGGACGTGCTCAAGCGGCTGAAGCTGTCCTCCCGCATATTCCAGGCTCGCTTCCCGCACCTGGAGATCGCCACGCTGCCCCGGGCAGAGTTCCAACGCCAGGTGTCCCTCAGCCAGGTGTTGGCGCAGGAGGAGGTGCCGGCGAGCCCCGAGCCGGCGCCGGGCACGGCAGAGACTGTGGAGCTGGTGCACTACGAGCCCGAGCTGCTGCAGCTGCTGGGCTCGGCCGTGGAGTACCAGGCGTGGAGCAGCTGACGGGGACGGGTCACTCCCGGCATCACGAGGCAATAATAAGGACCAAGGGGAAGCAGCTCTCTCAGCGCCAGCAGCAGGGACCCGAGTCTTTGGGCAGCCACTTCTCTCCTCAGAGTCTCCTCCAGCTGGGGAGGGAGGACCCTCGCCTCCAAGGACTTCCCGGGATCCCTTGGCCACGAGCAGTGGTGGTTTCTGCCGCCACCACCCCATCCAGCTCCAGTGGGTGATGGACCCCCCTCCACAGGGCTCACGGGGCAGCAAGGACACCCCCGCTGGATCCTCCCGGAACTGCGCCTCTCTGTTTGCCCTCCCCCTCCCAACGTCTTCCATAGTATTTATTTAATTAGTATTTAATTTGTAAAGTTTTCTTTGTTTTTGCTGAGTCTGTATCACTGTGATGGTGAGCTCCGGGCCAGGGGAAGAGGCTGTCCCCCAGTCCCTCTCCAGCACATCCCGAGGCCGGCCAGGCCCAGGGGGTCCTGGCCCTCGCCCCTGGCCACGGGCCTGAGGACAGCCCCTTCCCTTGGCTTTGGAGCTGGCTGCTGCTGCCGGCGCTCAGCCGCAGCCGGCAGCCAGCCCAGCTGCTCCATCCCCGCCCGGGCTCTTTCCTCCATCTCATTCGTGCTGCTGCTCCCCGTCCCCGGCGGCTGCTGCCCGGGCAGGCACAGCCCGCGGCCCCCAGCACACCCCACGCTTCGGCAGCTTGTCCCCCTGCCCCAGGGTCTGTCTCCACGGCAGAAGCCGTGTCCTTGTCCCGCTCCCTGCCGGTGTCCCCGGGAGCAGCTCTCCGGGAGGGAGCGGGCACAGGCAGGCTGCTCGGCTCCGGGGCCGGTACAGTTTTATTGTACAGGTGCTAACAGGACTGAGGACGGGACAATCGGGGGATTTCCGGCTCTCCCCGCTCCGCAGCGGGAGCCTTGGGTGAGTTTTTTTGTTGGTTCGTTTTTTCTTTGTGTTGTGTTTCTCCCCAGGCAGGGCAGGCGTGTCCCCCCCTTGGACCCTCACTGCCAGCCTCCCCCTGGGGGCCCGGCAGCACCTTCTTTAAGCCGAGGGTTTTTTGCCTTTGGGTGTGTATTCTGGTTGCTCTTTCTGATTTCTGTTTTATTATATGCAGCAACAGGCTGTGGTGTCAAAAACACTGATGTACAGAAAAAACCTGCATCAGGCCCCATGTCTCCTGCCCTTTCTTCCGTGTCCCGTGTCCAGGCAGGTTTCCGTGTGTGTCAGCCCAAGCCTGGGGCTCAGCGAAGGGAGAGGGTTGGCTGGTGAGGGCTGTGGGATCTGCAGGGCCCATGTCTCTGCAGTGTTGAGCCAGAATAGCCTGGGGACATTCTGATGGCTCCTCCCTGACCCAGTGATGGGAGATCTGTGGCCAAGCCTGGCTGTGCCCAGATGCCACCACTGATGGCTGGGTTGCCCAGTCTGGCCTCAGCACCTCCCAGCCCTGTCCATGGTGCAGCCAGTTGCTTGTCTGGCTTCAGTCACCCCTGTGGGAGCAGAGGGAGCTCACAGGGCTCAGCTGGGATTTTGTTATTCTTTTTCCTTGGGAAGGGGAGCAGGAATGCCCTGATGGCAACACTAGGAGGAAAGCTTTGCCCACACAGCACCAAGAAGAAGCTCCCCAAGGGAGTACAGTGCTGCTCCTGCTGGTCTCAGCACCAGAGCAGGCAAGGAGGGTCTCAAGGGGAGAAGGGCTCATGCAGGTGCTCCTACCCCCACCGTGCTCGGGAGGTTCCTCTTGAGGCCAAAGAGGTGCAGGGAGGAGCAGCATTAGGGGAAACTCCGGGAATTTATGATCTGAAATGTTCTCTTGGAGGCAGGTGGGTGGAAGGGAGGGACCTGAAGGGATTCAGCCGGGCTGAGCGCTGGCTGCCAGCCCCAAGCCCAGGGATCTGAACCAGAGGAGTCCAAGGGCACGGGCTCTGCTTGGCTGGAGGAGCACGGGGGGCTCTCCCCCTCTGCCTGCTGGCACGGGCCTTCCCTGCACCCGCCTTTCTGCCGAGGGACCAGGCGCGGGCGAGCACGATGGGAGAAGTGAAACCTTTTATTAACAGTCGCCACGGCCAATCACAGACTGGTCTCGATGAGCCACGGCCAGGAGTAGGGTGGCAGCCCGGTGCCCTCGGCGCCGGGCAATGCCGGCCGTGCCGCCCCGGCCCCGGCCCCGGCCCCGGGCCCCGCCGCGCCGCCCCGCGGGTGCTTCCCCGGCTCGGAGCAGCAGCCGTCCCCGGGGTCCCGCCGCGCCCCGGCAGCCTCGCCGTGTCTCGCCATGCAGGGGCACCGCGATGCCCAGCGCAGAGTCCGGAGCGCCCACCGGAACAGGGGGAGCCGCTGCCGACGAGCCGGGGCGTCGATGGCTGTGAGGAGGGCAGAGCTGTGGGCTGAGGGGCTGCCCAGGACCAGGGGCTCGCTCTGTGTCTCCTCGTTGATGAGTTGAGGGGAAGCTGATTTCTCCTTCTCTTGTGCTGGAGTCTCAGTCTGTGTCTCCTTGTTAACCAAGAGGGGAGCAGCCAAGTCTTGCTCCTCTGTCTGTGTCTCTTGCTCGGCATATTGAGGAACAGCTGAATCCGCCTCTTGTGCTGGGGTCTCAGGCTGGGTTTCCTGCTTGACCCAGTGAGAGACCTCTTGCTGTGGGCTGGGAAATGATTCCCCCTCGTAAGCCTGAAAGGAGAGAGGGGTATTTGCAGGTGTCGCTTGGCTCCCATTGGCGGCGGCTACTGAGGCCGAGATGTGGGAGATGATGTGGCTGCAGCGATGCGGCACAAGAGGAGCCTCATCCATCCATCCCTGGTCCTTGTACTGCTGCTGGGGCTCCAGCTCCACCATCCCACTGCAGGCCCAGCAGCTGACACGCCGGCGCTTGCTGCGGGCTGCGGTGCTGTTGGCCAGGCCAGCCAGCTGTGACGGCCGGCCGGGACAGCCCCTGGACCATGGTGGCCCTTTGCCCTGTGCCCCCTGGGCCAGGCTGGGCGGGCTCCTGATGCTCCTGGAGCTCAGTGTGCTTGATGGTGATGATGGGCTGTCCCCGTGCAGGGACCGGCCCTGGCTGTCCTGGGGCTGCCGGTGGTGCGGGCGGGAGGAGGGGAAGGGAGGCAGCTGCCTTGGCACAATGTTGGTGCGACTGGTGCCGTCACACCCCCGGTCTCTGCCACCTGTCCTGTCTCTCAGTTGATGCCCCTCCTTTAGGCGCAGGTTGGGGTTCCTCTTCTCCATGGTTGCTTTCCTGCAGGTGAGAGAAGGAAAAGGGAGCCGTTGCCTCCTGAGCAAGGTGTTCTGCTCTGCCGGGGCACCTGGGGAGCTCCTTAGATACTCCATGGGCAGGGCAGGGCTCTGCTGTGTCACAATGGCCCTTTCCTTGGTGCCATGAGGCCCTGCAGTGTCACAATGGATCCTTGGTGCCAAGAGCTCCTGCTGTGCCATAATGGCCCCTTCCTTGGTGCCATGAGGCAGCTGTGCCCCTGCAGCCCACGGAGGGCCAAGGGAGTGCAGAGATCCACCTGCAGCCCAGGGAGAAGCCCACACTGGAGCAGGGGGATGCCTGAGAGAGAGCTGTAAATCCTTGGGAAACCCATGCTGGAGCAGGCTCCTGGCAGGGACCTGCAGACCATGGACAGAGGAGCCCTCACTGGAGCAAGTTTGCTGGTAGGTCTTGTGACCCTTTTGGGGGACCCAGGCTTGAGCAGTTCCTGAAAGACTGACCCTGTGGAAAAGGGCTCACGCTGGAGAAGTTCGTGGAGAACTGTCTCCTGTGGGAGAGACCCCGCCCAGGAGCAGGGGAAGGGCTCCGACTCCTCTCTCTGAGCAGAGCCAGAAATGTGTTGTGAACTGACCATGACCCCCTTTTTCCATCTCCCTGCATTGCTGGAAGGGAGGAGGGAGAACCCAGGAAGGAGAGAGAGATGTGGGGAAAATGTTTTTAAAATTTTTTTTACCTGTCATCACCCTGTTCTCATTATGATGGGTAATTAATTTTCCCAAGTCGAGTCTGTTTCACCTGGGATGGTGATTGATGAGTGACCTCTCCCTGTCCTTAACTCAGCAACCTTTTTCTGGATTTTCTCTGCCCTGTCCAGTGGCTGAGGCGAGTGCTGGTGTAGCTTTGGTGGGTACCTGGCATGCAGCCAGGGTCAAACCAGCACACCACAGAAACACCCATGCCTGGAACTGGGTGGAACAGGGCACAGGGCAGCACCTCCACATCCCAGTTCTTTGGCAAAGACCCCAGCCTGAGCCAGCCACCCCCCACATAACTGCTCACAGACGGTTCCTTTTGGCACCTTTCGGAAGCATGTGGAGATCCCTTCCCACAGCCCAGCGAGTGGGACAGCAGCACTACCTTGGTGCTGACACCACCCACATGGTGGAATGTTTGGTTTGGGCCCAGGGAGCTCTTTGGCTCCTCCAGGTGTGCCAGGGCTCCTGTGGGATGTATGTGGCTGCTCTGTGGGCCAGTGCAGCTCCATCCCTGCCCTTCCCAGCACTGTCCTCAGAGCCCAACTGGAAGGACTTCACCAGAGCACCTGGTGCCCGGTCTTGTCACACCTGTATTCCCTCACCTGGCTAACCTGTGCATGAGGACCAGCAGTGGCATAGTGGGGGGATCACCAACGAGGAGAAACACGCTGGCTCGTTTGACAGAGTGCCTGGGAGGGATGCCAATGGCAGCAGCTTTCCCACCAGGCTCTCCAAGCTCGTTGTTGTGAGCAAAGCCAGCCTGTGGGGGGACAGAGTGTGGGCTGGGGCTGTTCAGCTGGAGTGAGGACTGTGGAGCCCCAGCCTGGTGGGAGCTGGAGCACCCGAGGCAGGGGAGAGGCTGAAGGCCTGCCCACTTTCAGCTGGAAATTGCTGCAGGGAAAGAGGGAGCTCTGCAGGCTTCTCCAAGGTTGATACAAGGGAAAACTGACCCCAGTGGGCAGCACACTACCCCTTCCTCACCGGCCAGGCAGCGGTGCAGGAAGAAGCAGGTGACTAGAACAATCTGACTTTATTGGTGCAAACACTGGGCTCAGGTGCGTGGAATATTCCCAAGTGCTCCAAGGAAGCTGTCCGAGGTGAAGGGATGCACACAGCCAGCAGCCCCCTCACTCCTAGTGCCATATTCCCCTTACAGAGTTCAGTCTTCGTGGATGTTGAAGAGCTTTGCTACTTCATTGAGGTCCTCGTGCTCCTCCCCGTCTTTGATGATCTGGAAGAAGGAGAAGGCATTAAATCGTGCACATTCTAGAAACAGTCAGCACTGCAGGCCTGTCACAGCCAAAGCCAGGAACTCCTTGGATCCTCTCTGAAGCACCAGACTGAGACAGCCATAACATGACAGCACTTTCTGCACCCAAATTCACATGAGAATCCAAAACGTACCAGCACCTGCCTACAGGAACAGCTGGAAAACAAACCTCCCTGTCCCTGTGGGATTTGTTTCTGCATTTTCCTTTACAGCTGGGGACAACAAGTGTCTTCAAAAAGTGATTCAGCTCTGTGAAGGTGAGCCTGGCACTGCCTCAGAGCCAGGATACCTGACTTGAACCTGCAGCTTTTACACAAGAGGAAGAGGCCAAGGAAGGATCTCTGTTCCATGGGGATGGGAGAAACAACCGGTTTCAACTGCTAAAGATTCAGATTAGGTGTTAAAAACTTCTACCATGAATAATTTGTTTTGGAAGAGATCAGCTGGGGATAGTGTGGCATCACTCCACAGTTTAAACTACTGAAATTTTCCAAAGGTGTTAAAACCTGACCTCAGTTTGGCTGAGCTGACTTGGAAGGACCAAGATAGACCACAGGGGTGGAGACACACTAAGCACCTGCCCAAGACTGTCCCAGCCCTGACTCTGTGCTGTTTCTGGGAAAATGACATTTGAGACTGTTTCAGACACTTGGACATTCGACAAAGCAGCATAAAGACGGGACATTTCACTCATGCTCCATCACTGTAATTCCAGCCTCTGCTTATTACAGGCCTAGAATTTCAGCCATGCCAAGGCAAGGCTTGGAGCACACATCTGAGTAACTGATTGGAGTTACTTCTGTAAAGATTTTGCACACATGTGCAGAAAAGCACAAGGACAGGTTCCCTAATTCACCCAGGACAGAGCTCCCATTGGATACTGCCCAGCTCTGTGTCAGACAGAGCATCAGCATTTATTTATCCTCGCTTTGAACGGGCAGATTGATTTGTCCACAAGGAAATCCCTGCTCTATCAAGCCCCACTGTCCATCATCCTCGTCCTGCACTGACCTTCCGAGCAATGGGCATCCTGTTGAATATGTTCCACAACACGATTCCCACCACGACTTTATCCCTGAGGTAGAAAATGACACCTTTGCCGTAATCTTCTCCTTGCTTGGGAACTTGAGGCGTTGGTGAAGAGCTTTGAGAGATGTGAACATCCGAGGCTTCTGCTTCCGTTTCGCTCTCAGATCGAATTCCAGTCCCTAGGGCAGAGACACGAAATGTCACACACCCAGGGCAGGATATGTGACGATGAGAACAGACTCAAGCAGGTTCTACAGGAGCCTGAGGTGTTTCCCTTTGAGTTGTGTACCCCAAAAGTTAAGTTTCACTAACACAAGGATGAAACAATCCCAACTTGGAGCACAACACTGACAATTCCCAACTTCCACAGACAGCAAAGTCTGCTTTCTCCAGGCAGTGAATGCAAAATAAATATGCTTGCATCTACAGTCTCTCTTGTCCCAAAATGATCATTCTATTGCTGAGGAGGAGATGAGGCTTCACTGGGAAAGTCTGCATGTCAGTAGATGAGTTACCTGGTGGCTTCTTGGAAGAACATTGTGTTTTAATCACATTTTAATATCAAACCCAGCCTTTAAGGCTTGTTCTGGAAAGGGAGCAGCAGACTGCTGTCTTCTTGTGCTCTCAGAGGTCAGACTGACTGTGTTTCTCCACCAACACCTGCAGGCTCCCCAGCACACCTGGACCTTACCTGACTGCTCTGTTGCACTTTTCGGTGTGTCCTTCGCTGTTGCTTTCGCGAAGACTCCAACTGTTGGCAAACTGCTGTCCACGAGGCCAATGGCTTCATACCCCACATTGGGGCCCAGATCACTCCTAGCAATGAAGTGGAAATAACATTAGTGAGACAAATCAAAGGCAATTTCATCCATTCCTCCATCCACTTCAAATCCTTACTGCCAGTGTGATGTGGGTGATTATGGATACAGAGTGACTGACACATAGCATCTGGTCTGCAGAGGTGGAACAAGGAGTCAAGACATGGCAAGTCCAAGGCCAGCAGCTTCAGAAAAACTAGTTCACTGACCAAAACTCTGAAATGCTTCAGGCATGCTCCCTGGGAGCAGCTTCTGGCAATGGCTGTTATCCACACCAGGCTTGGCTGCACGGACAATTTAGAGCATATTTCGGAGAGCATTTAAAAACTAAAGAGAAGAAACACTTTGTCCTAACACCTCCTCGAACTGGGCACCTGGATCTGAGCTGGGGTGCTGATAGGAGACACAGCAGCTGTGGTTTGGGACCTGTAAGTACCAGGTACCTCAACTGCTCTCCAGATGCTGAAGGAACAGATGCATCACAGTTAGGATCTATCACACAGAACCACTTTGGATCTATGTACACCATGACCTTCCCAGCCAGAATCCTCCAGCACAGACTGGGGTTGCTGCAAGGAACACCAGTAACATGTCAGCTGACCAGAGCAGGGTTCCAGCAGAGATCACTCAGAGCTCAGGAGGGATCGTAGAATGTTTTGGGTTGGAAGGGACTTTGAAATTCATCTCATTCCCACCCCCTGCTATTGACAAGGACACCTTCCACTAGACCACGTTGTTCCAAGCTCTGTCCAACCTGTGCCAAGGCCTGTCCACCTTCACAGGGAAGAATTTCTTCCATGTATCCAACCTAAATTTCCTCTCTGTCAGTTTGAAACCTTTCCTCCCTGTCCTGTCACTCCAGTTTCTAACGAAGAGTCTCTCTCCAGCTTCCTTATAGCCCCTCCAGATACTGGAAGGCTGCCATGGGGTCCTGAACATCCTGACAAAGTGCATGAGGAGTTCCTGCCATTTCCCAGCTTTTCAGCACGGGAGAAGGAAGTGTCACTTTGTGAGAGCTGGCAAAGCCAGAGTCACATCTGCCAACAAACACAGGTCTGCAACTCACAGCCCTCCTTCACCTGCATCTGGCTGTGGCCAAAAGCATCCTGAGGAAAAACACCTAGGAAATGCATATTTCTGTGTCCTTGGCTGCACTTGATCTCTGAGGTTTTTTCCACCCTCAGTGATTCTGTGGTTCTATGTTTCTTGTTTAAAAGTGAAGTGAGAAATGCTCTGGGCCCAGAGCCCAGGTAGGACAGACCAAGAGTTCAGGTAAGTGATAGCAGGACATAAATAACTATTTTTAAGGAGATTTCTCTGAGAAAACTAAGAGTCTTCCCTATGTTTAAAATCTTGTTAACTTGACCTTGAACTAACAGCGTTTGGGAATTTCAATTTTCTGTGCTGCTTTTTGTGTCACTGTTTTGTTTTAAAAAGAACTTCAGGAAGATACACAAAACTGCCCATTTTCTTGATATCTCTCTCTGGAAAACAGCCTTTCAGGTACATCTGGATACAACAATGCTTTGCTACTAAAGCATCAGTTCAGCAACACAACTAAAACCTACAGATTGTGCTGGGGAACTTCACATTCTCGTAACAAAAAACCTGCTGCTAAATTCAACTTGTAAATCCACCTTCTCTGAGGAAAGGGCTGCTCTTTACTGCTCCTTGCTCTGCACAATGACATTAGGAGAAACTGGAAGCTGTGGGAAGAAGAAACACTTCAGAGAGGTGAGGGCAGAGCAGAGAATGCTCAAACACCTCCCCTGCCCTGAGCTCTGGGAACACAAAGCTGTACAAAGCCTTTGCTGCAGTGGTTTCACTTCTCTTGGGAAACAGACACTTCCCAAGGTATATCTTGTCCAAGCTCCTGCAACATGGCCAAACAAGGAACCTCAAAAGAAGAAAGGAACGTTACCAGAACATGGACTGGTGCCAGTAGGGTTTTGCAGCTCCAGTCATGTTTTCTCCAGCAAGTCTCCCGCTCACCACGGCGTGATCGTGGTGCTCCACACGTCTCCGGCCCAGCTTGATGTCATAGAAACAGGCAGCATCCCCGGCCTTAAAGAGAATCATTCCGTGAGCACCAAACACTGACAGCTTCAATTAGTACCCAAAACATTGGGAAGAGAATAAATGGAACAAGGAACTGAGTTTTTCTCACAAACCCCAAACACCACCACTATCTCGTCCCACTCCCTGGGCTACACAGCTCCCAGTTTCTCAGCATTTTTTCACTGATCTCTGGAAAAATAAGCCAGCATCGGGTACGTTTTCCAGAGGAATCAAAGTCCCGACGCCCACCAAGGGACTCTTATGCAAGCAAGTGATCCAGGCTATCTTTAGGTTACCCCAACTCCTCTTACACAGCATAAATATTCCAAACTCGCCGTGGTTACCACAGCAACGAGGCGGCTGCAGTGCCTGGCCAGGCTCCGGGCTTGCACTACAACTGCTCTCCTTACTCCTTACTCGCTTTTTCATCCCATTCACCTCCTCCAGGTGCACTAGCCCCATAATTCCATGTCTGACTGATCAGCACAGCCAGACAGCTGTGCCCACACTCACCACCCAGATGTTGGAGCGTGCCTGCAGCTCCGCATTCACCCGGAACCCCCCGAAGTCTGAGTCCACCTCCAGCCCCGCCGACTTGGCCAGTTCCACATTAGGCTCCAGCCCTACTGCAGCCACAATGTGATCTGTCTCCACCTGTTTGGGAATTCGTAATTAGGATCTTGACTGTCACCATGCCCCTGCAAGTTTTACCCTCCCTCTCCTTTTCCATTTACCTTCCGGCCATCCTTCAGTTTAATCACCAGCCGGTTGCCAGAGACAGAGACAGACTTGACCACAGCATTGGGCATGACATTGACCCCCTCTGGAAACAAGCACAGGACACCTCAGTGCCTGCTCAGGGGTGGGCAGATCCCACCTGGAGCAGGTGGTCGTTGCAGATTCCAGGTGAGAAACCAAGACAGAGACCCCCTGAGCTGTGCCAGCACAGCTTGGAGGGAAGCACGAGGAGAAACCCAGTGAGAAAGTCTGAAAGAGCTGCTTAAATGACAATCCAACGTACATGTCTCATCTGATGACAAGGGCACGTCCAATAGAACTCCCCAAAACAGGTGTCCAGGAACTAAGGACACTCAATTACCTATAGCTGTGTCACAGCCAGACCCAAAGGTCTGACAAGGCAGGTTCCAAAAAAGAAAGTAATTCAGACCTGTGGTTTATCAGGCCCCACAATCCACACCCCAGTGCTATTCCTCCTCCCTCTATCTCACTCTGCTTCCCAATGCACAAGAATATTCTGCACTTAATGCAGCAAATGGAAAAAAGTGTCTTTGGTCTTACTGACTTTAGCAGGTAAACACTACAGCACTTGGTGTGTGCATGAGCATAGGGACCCTTCCAGGCAGGAACAGCCACAGGAATGCCTCATTGATGCCTCACTGGCATCAGCAAGCCTGTTAGTTTGGCTTTCCCAGAGGAAATGCCAAAAAGACAGGGATTCATGGCAGCTCCATGCTGCCCAAGCTGTCTGAACTGCAGGTTCCTCTGTGCTGCACCTTGACCACCTTGCAGGGCCCAGCCTTCCCGAGGGTGTCACTGGGAAGAGCTGCACAGCAGCCACCAACCCAAACCCGCTGCTCTGCAGCTTCACCTCTTCTGACTTTCTCCGTGGTCCAGTTGCTCAGGTATTCAGGCAGGACTTTGCCCATATTGCCGTTCTCTGGGAACAGCTGGATCACCTCCAGGCCTCGGGTTCGTGCTGGAAGGGAAGCACAGAGCAGTGGCATAAAGAGCAGCAGCACAGACATAGGCACACACACGCTTTACTTTCCACAAGAAGCTTGACAAAAGTTTCCAAATCTGGGAGTTCTGGCTCCCAGACTTCTGTGAGGAGTCACAAAGTGACTGTTTCACATATATCTGCAAACTCTAAATAACAAACTTTTAGGTGAAACGCTTGGTATTTTGGAGAAAGCTTAGAAAAATTACCCTAAGGATACTCCTCACACATAGACAGAATCCAGCTGTTCACCACCTCTTTGAAATCACAGAATCATGGAATGCTTTGGGTTGGAAGGGACCTTAAAGATCATTTGGTTCCAATCCTGAAATCCTCATTTGAGGGTGGCTTTGAGCACAGAGAACTGTGACTTTTTAGAAGGTGGAGTAATTTTGCAGCATGCACTGGCTTGCAGAGCTCCCACCTCTGTGGTCAGAGGCTGCTGGGCAGCTAATGAGGGAGAAACTGGGAAAATCTTGGCCATGCAGCCAACAAAACACACCTGCATTCAGTTTCCTTCAGGCAAACACAGAGTCTGTGCAAAAACAAAGCTGGTGGGGATGAAAAGAAGTTTCTAACATCAGGCTGCTTCCACTCAGTGGCTGTTATAGCTGGGGACACACACTCACCTCTCCTTCCCAGAGCACAGGCCAGCTCACTACCAAGGAAACCACCACCAATAATCGTGATGGACTTGACTTCTCTTGAAAGCTTCTCCAGACTTCGGAAGTCCTCGATCTGAAAGAACATTTACCCCCATTTCAAATCTTCTCTAACAGGAATGGCAGCAGAAGGTATTTGTCTCAAATTTCTCCCTTTAAAATAAGAATGACTCTCTTCCCAGCTTGGAAAAGGAGATGTGTTGCTCCTTCCTCCTGTTTGCCTGTTGCACAGAAAAACTTCCCTGGATTCCTTATCTCTGTGCAAGCCTTTTCCTGACCAGGAATCTCAAATTCCTGCATTTTCCCCTAAATTTCAAGGGCAATTACAATAAAACTTCTAAACTCAAATGTCCCACAATACAACCAGTACAACAAGGGTGCAACAGCTACTTCATCCTTCCCTTCCCAATTAAGTAGACCACGCCTCAGGGGAAGCCCAGCATAGAACAGAAGATTCCCATATACCTCCTTATTCCTGACCAATCCCCTGAACTAGACTAAGGAGAAAGTTACGTTTTCAAGAAAAGTGGAGTTTGCCAACAAAAAGCAACTCTACAGCAAACCTCAGAACATCACTGACCATCTTCCATGGCTTTTACTCATTTTGGAAGGTGCAACAAAGTCATATAGGAGGGAATCTTGAAAAAAAAATAAAAAAGCCCTAATAACCCCTAATTCTACATATTATGACAGCTCTCAGGCCTGAAGCCAGCATGTGAGTTGTTGAGTAAACTCTACATTGGTTTCCTGCCTGGGAAAATGAATAAACCACCAGTGCACTCCTGGGCATCAGCTGAGAGAAGCAGTGCCAAGGCAAGGCTGTCCTGGCCAGAGCAGAAGAGTGTAAAAGCTGGGAACACCAGGACTGGCAGCACCCGAAGATTACCTTTCGGAACAGCGTCAGCCTTTTCTGTACGTCCTTTCCTGCTCTTTCGATAGCAGGCAGGTTCCTTGGGGTTCCCCCTGAGGACAAGGAGGGAGAGAAGAGAGACCAGTGACACCAGGGCTGTGGCACTGGCTATCCAGGCAGTGCAAAGCTGTCTTGTATCTCAGCTGTGCTTTCCAAACTGTCTCAGTATGCTCCATCCCTGTTGCTGTCTGTGTTTTTAACACAGAAGACCTATGTGAGCAGCAGGTGACCCAACACCCACACCCTGCTCCACTGCCTGGAGACAGCCAGTGCCACCTGAACTGCTCTAGAACTGCTGGGGGCCAGTGCTGCAGCAGTACTCTGCAAGAGCTGCTGGTTCTACTTGCTGCTGCCACACAGGCAGGATTTGAAAAGGCTGGTCTGTACAAGAGTTCCTTCACTGAGTTTCCTAGGAAGTCACCTTTTCCTCTTTCCCAATCTTCACAGAGCAAAACTTCAGACATCCCAGAAAAGCTGGATGATGCAAGGCAGGTGCAAAACCCAAAAACAAGGCTGGCTGCATGACTGTCCTTCATGTGACTGCTCTTCCAAGGGTTTGGCACTTACTGCAGGAACTTGTCAGATAGAACCATAGAGTTTGGGTTGGAAGGACCTTAAAGCTCATCCCATCCCACCCCCTGCCATGGGCAGGGACACCTTCCACCAGCTGATGTTGCTCCAAGCCCCATCCAACCTGGCCTTGGACACTTCCAGGGATATGGCAGCCACAGTTTCTCTGGGAGACCTGTGCCAGGGCCTCCCCACCCTCACAGGGAAGGATTTCTCCCCAATATTCCATCTAACCCTGCCCTCTGGCAGGGTTAGGGTTAGGGCAACCATTCCTCCCTGTCCCACCACTCCAGCCCCTTGTCAAAAGTCCCTCTCCAGCTCTCTTGGAGCCTCTTTAGGCACTTGAAGAATCTAAGATCTCTCCAGAGTCTTCTCTTCTCCAGGCTGAATGCCCCCAGCTCTCCAGTCTGTCTCCACAGGGGAGGTGCTCTAGAGAATTTATCCCTAGCTCAATGCCACTGAAATACAAAGAACAAGAAGAGAAAAACCTCCAAGACTTACCAGTGGCAATGAGACATTTATCATAGGATATCTGGGTCCCATCACTGAGCTTCACTGTGTTCCCTCTAACATCCATATGTACAACCTGCAGGATTAACCAAGCCAAGTTAAGCTGCCGTGTACTGTTGCTGTTAAACTGCATGGACTACTGATCAGACATGCAAACTTGGAACTAACATTCTCCCACCTTTAAGTTCAGGGGTTAGGGGGATAGGAGGTGGGGAGACAACTGAAAGTGGAAATTGAGACAAGTTCTGTGGGAGTCACCATGGCTCAGGTTGATCTTCCCAGGGTCTGAGTCTAAAATGGGCTCAGACACAGTGCAGTTCAGCAGGAAGAGTAGTAAGTGACATCTTATCTTTGCAACATATAAAAAACTGAGGATATGAATATATTAGAGGGCTTACCATAAACTTCTCCACCTTCCTGCTGCTTCTGCACATTGCTCCTGCTCACTTTATCATCCACTACCTGATCGCTGTGCTCTCTTCACCTCACCCACCAGCTGACACAGCCCAGTTCCCCTTTATCACATCTTGTCTCTAAGCTCCACATATTCTGGTCCTATGCCCAGCCTCCAGACATATCCTTCTCTCTTCTTACCTTCCCTCAGCTCAGTGGTATTCCTCTTGGCTTCTCCCATTTTCAAACTTCACCTAAGACTAGCATAATCTCTGCTCCATCACACTTTTCCCAAACTTGTACACATCCCCCTCCCCAGACAACCCACCTCTGCATCTCTGGGGGTTCAGTACCAGCTTAGATCCCAGGCTGTGCTTGGGAAAAGCTGTAGGAACAACAGCAAGGGCTGCACCCACCTTCTTGCCACACAGAACGGCCACTCCACCATTTTCCACAGAAGGCAGGTCCTGGACAGGCACGTAAAACGATGGCGGCTGAAAATAGATACTGAGAAAAGCTCCATTATGAAATGGGTTCTGCCTCCTCTGGGATACCAGAGATCCAGCTATTCAGCAGTTCCAATGAGACAAAGACAACTCTAGGCATCCATAACAAGCTCCAGAATTCTTATTTATCTATTCTTAAGAATTAGGGTCTTTATACTGTTGAAGTTCAAGGGTTTGGATCACAGAATCATTGAATTGGTTAGGCTGGAAAAGACCTTTAAGGTCATCAAGTCCAACCATCAAGAAAGGCTAAATCAGAGAAGTCACAAGAATCAAATGTGATCCAGTGTCCCTGGAGCTTCACATTTATTAGCTTATTTCACAGGAGTCCTGTGGTGGGATGTGTCTAAGGGAATCACAGCAAGATTCAAGAGGTATCAAGTGCTAAGTGGACTCAGGTGGGAAGCAGAGCTCCTCAAGTCCTGCCAGCACCAATACACCTTGCCCTTAATGCTCAACTGCCTTGTGGTTCTCCCCCAAGAACATTTTGATCATTGTCACCTTGTCAGTAAACACCCCCCTTCAGCCTTGTCACCTGCAGTGCCACGTACCTCCTCTCCTTGCCATTCCACTGCTTGAACCTCAAAGTCTCCGTCACATTGGGATCATCGGAAAACCACAGTTCTTTGGACAGAGGTGGACGCATGTAGGGCAGGGCAGGATCTTCAGACACAATCAGCACCTTCAGTTGGTCAGGAAACACATCAGTTGGAGCAATGGCAGGCAAATGGCAACACACAGAGAGGCTCTGGAGCAAGCACACGTTCAGCCACCCACACGCCAGCTCTTACCCGGGCTCCGGGGTCACGGGCCCGGATGGATCTGGCAGCAGCAAAAGCAGCAGTTCCTCCACCGATGAGCAGGAAAGGGACGTGGGATGGGACCTTGGAGGGAGCACCCGGAGCTGCAGGGGACAGAGGGGACACCTTGCTGCACATACCAAAGGAAACAGCCCAGCCCCAGGGCACACTGAATGTCACCAGGGGCCTTCCACATCCTGACTTCCTTTGGCAAATTGTCCTCCAAATACCTTCCACCCCAGTACCCTTCCCCAGAACCACACTGATGCTTCGCCCAAAACTGGCTCCCTGTAGAAACCAGTCAGATTTCAGCAAATTGTTTTTTCTAAACCAAACCAAAACTCTGCACTGGCCAACCAGGGAACAGTTTATAAGAACGCGAAGTTCCCAAAGAGGCCAAGGCACATTTTTCTCTAATTGTATTAAAGGAGACCAGTTTTGAGTTCCTGCAGAAGGCACCTCCTCCCACATGCAGGTCCTGTTCCTAAGCAACCTGCAGTTAAACCATATGCAGGAGCAAACCAGGCAGTTAAATATTAGCACCAGGCACCTGCTGTGCCCCAAGGAGCAGCACCTGTCCCTGAAAGAGAAAACATGGCTTAATTCAGTGAAATATAGGCTGTCAAGGGTAGTGCAGTTTGGGAGCTGCAGTTCAGGCCTGACTCCAGGATGAACAGGCTCTCCACTATCCAGGGAAAGAGGCCCTTTGGAATCACAGTGTCCTTGTCAGACTGCACAAAATGTGAAAGTCAAAAGCAGGGCTCACTCTTCTCTCTTTTTATCACAGAAGGAATTAGCAGCAGAAATCAGCCCCAGGAGACACCCTACTTCATCCTCAGGACTGTCTGTAAAACAGCCTGGTTCTGGGTCATGGGGAGCCAGCACCATCTTCTGTGCTGAGAAGTCACAGAAGGGTATGAGTTGAGATGGACCTTAAAGCTCATCCAGCTCCACCCTCCTGCCATGGGCACCTTGCAGTAGACCAGGTTGCTCCAAGCCCCATCCAATCTGTCCCTGAATGGGAATTTTCAAACAACAGCACCAAGAAGTGACAATGCTGTGAAGACACATCTGTGATTCCAGAGGGGCTCTGTTCCATTTATTTTAAAGGCCTCAATCATATGGAGAACAGAGCCAAACCCAGAACGAGCAGGCTGGTACCCACCAGAGGGAGAGGCTTCATCATTTTGGGATCGTGTAATGGATGAGATCCGGCTGGTGAATCGCTCTTTGTTCTCCTTCAACGTTTTGTATACCTGGAGACACACAGGAAATATTGACCTTGTACACCTTACAGCACCAAGGCACCATCCTGCTGCTATCCCCTGACAGGCTTTTGTCCATCCGGCTTTTAGTTAAAACACACAGACCAAAATACACCCCACTGGACAAGGTGCCCATTGAGAGTGTGCTCAGAATACGACCTGTTCTGCCCCTGGTGTGATGAGCCCTGGGTGTCTGCCTGCTTCCAGAAGCAATGAACCTTCCTGTATGTGTTTGGCTGCACACCCGTTCCAGGAGGAACCAGCTCCAGTGAATAAAATGCAGCCACACCAACCCCAAGGCTATGCACAAGCTGGGCCATGACACAAGGTTGAGAAATGGAAGACGAACCCAAGAAAAAAGCATCTCTCAGCTTCCAAAGCCCAGAGTAGCTGGGCAGAGCCAACAATTTGAGTGGCTTTCTCTAAGCCAGGTGTTACAGGCATGGTGGTGGCAGTGGTGACATCCCTGACATCAGCAGTGCCTTCAGCCACAGGAGCAGGGCTGCTCCAGGTAACAGCCTTTGGACACGGAATCTCTTCCAGCTGAATGCTGACCTGTTTATTTGACTGTGAAACTCAGGATGCAGCACAAGCAGACCCTGTGTGTACAATTCAGTGGTACAGACAAGGAGAGAACATCTTTTACATCATGTTAACCTCCAACAAAAACTGGTAATGGAGAGGAGCTGGACACTGGGAGTGCTGGGAGCAGGTCAGAGGCCAGTGTTTGTCCCCATGGTTAATAAATTACAGGGGAGCAAACCTTTTTTTTAAGGCAAAACCCAGACTTTCTAATAATCTCTATCACATGCACGACATCAAATTTCATTTGCCAATCCCCACAAGTTGGTGTTTTACAGAAATATTCTCAAATAAAAATGGCCAAATTTAATGCCAGGCACAAAAAAAGAGTGTGGGCAGACAAAAGCCTGTCCACGGTACTGGAGTAATGTCAGAAATATCAGAAACAAGAATTTTTAAGTGTTGAAAACAATTAAGATGAAGCTATTTTTAAAGTCTTTTGCTTAAACACAGAAACGCTAAGGTTAACAAATCGGGAAGGTTTTAGGTGAGTCCAAAGGGCAGCATACTGCAAATTATACCTATCCCTTAGGAAAACCCCCTAATATGTACAAGCAAAACATCAGATGAGGCCTTCAGGACAAGTATTTCCAACAGGACAATGTCAACTTCTTTCTGGTCAGAAACATAACAGTACTTTGCCAGGTCACAGGGTGATATTTCAGTGCTCTTCTCCAAAGAAAACATAATGTTGGACAAGTTTTCTTCCCTCTAGCACACTTATATTCAGTTATTATTTCCTTTTCTGCATGCCAACATTACTGATACCAGGATAGGTGCATTAATTAATGAATACATGTCTTTCTGACACTTACAAATCAAAGATGGCCAGTTTGGTTTACTTAAAGTGGAAAGGTTAATTTTAAGGCAGATTTCCCCACTAAGAACTGCACTGCTTATCAAATTTATAATCTTAAATTATTTGTCAGTATCCCTTAAAAATTAAATACCTGAGGCCAGGAAGCATAAAGAAGGTTTAAAGTGAAGGGTAATTTGGTGGGAGGTACAGACAGGTGCCCTCCCTCCACCCTCCCATCCAATAAAAACATTTATTGGGGTGTCTTACATAAACTCCTGTCCCAGTGACTGTTCCTCCCACTATTAAGTATAACAAGAGGTTGCTGCCAGCTTTGCCAGGAACACCTGAAGACGTCAGGGATCTAGAAGGGCATCTTAGCGGATGGCATTGCAAAACTGCAGGTGAAGACAGGCAAAGGAAGAGAAGAAGGAAAGAGCTGAATATTAGGAAGGGTTCTTGATTAAACAGGTCTTGGGAAAAGCACAGTGTGCTGTGTAATTTCAGCTACCTTGTCTGCCAAAAAGAGGGCAGCAGGGCACAGGAAAGAATTAAATTTAAATGGAAAAGATTTTTCCTCCATGCAATGTTTTAAATTTTTTTCCCCTTTCTGAGGAGTTTCATTAGGAGAAAATTGGGATTTGGAACTTTTAATGAGTATAATCGGCCAAGAGAAAGAGCTTGGAAACCCAGATTTGTTTGATGTAAACTTGGGATCCATCCACTCCCAGGCAATGTTCCTACTCTTCAGTTCTCTGGGAATGTCATTTACTCTCTAAGTGGAGCTGAAAACTTCTATCCTTTTCATGTAGGACATAAATGCTCACCAATTGGGGGGTTGATTTCGTATAGTTACACAAGTTAAACAAGACTTCTGAACTGAGATTTGGCAAGGAATGGTTTGCTTTGGTATCAAATCCCATACAAGCCAGCAAGACAGAGCAGTGGCTGGTCATAACAAAAAAACCCCAAAAACAACAGTGCCTTTAAGGTAAAAAAACCCTAACAGGTAACTGAAATTACAGCTAAAAAACAAGTAATCACAAGAAGTTAATTTCCAGTTAGCTCCCCTTGAAGTTTTCTGAAGGAGGAAACAGAGATAAAGCTACAGAGATCAAAAGCTGAGTAAAAAGAGCTGGAATACAGCAAACGCTCAACAGGAGAGATGGATTGCAGCTTCCTCCCAAGGAACCACCCTTCTACTTACATAGGCACCTGCTCCTAAGGTGGACAAGCCCACAATAAGGACAAAAACCGAATTACTGCCTTTTTCCCCGGGGACGCCTGTGCTAGCCACTTGTCTGCTCAGCTGCAGGTCTGGGAGCACATTCCAGCGCTGCAACAGCGTGCCTAAGGAACACAATTCATTGGAGAAAACAACACAAAAACACTGTCAACACGCCTGGAAATTCAGAGACTTCAGTCATTTCTGAATCCAAACAAGCTCCTCGTTTGGGAAAACCTGGCACCACATCTGAGCAACCGCAGGGAATTATCCCGTGCCACAGCGTGCTCCAGGCAGCTGCGGATATGAAAACATCAAGGAGTAACCGAGCTAATTAATAGCAGGAGCATCTCCGGGCAGCTGGAAAGGCTGCCTGCAATTGGAGCCTGCGGCCACGCAGGGCTGAGGGAGCACAGAGACATGCCTTGGTGCTTCCCACCCCTTCTCCAGGCCGAGGATGCACCTGGCTCCAGCAGGAGCGCGCAGAGCCCGAGGTGACCTCGCCACGGGGAGCAGCAGGGATGGTCATACGGGCTCAGAGCCCCCTCGTTCCGCCGGGGTCACCCTCCAGCAGGGTTCTGCTGGCAAAGAAAAAGGGCATCCCCGGTGGCAACGAGCAGATCCAGGCGCGGCCGCTGCCGGCACGCCAGGGGGACGAGGGGAGCAACCTGGCTGAGCAGAGCTTTATCTCACCATCGCCTAATCGCAGCCTCCCAATTCACCCGCACGTGGCACGGCCGATGCTCCCGGGGGAAGTTTGGGATCTCCCATCCCGACCTGCCGCACAGGACACCTGAGCCCGCCTCACCTCGGCCTAAACGCGCTGATTCGGGACACAAAACCCGCCGCGAAACCACGACGCCCCGAACGGCGGCCGCGGTGCCCCCCGGGGCAGCTCCGGGCCCCTCGCGGTGTCCCCACGCGCGGCTCTCCCTCCCGCTCCCGCAGCCGGCTGGATGCGGGCAGGGCCGGGCCGTGCCGTGCCCTCCCGGCCCGGTGCCGCCCCGGCTCGGGCCCCCGCGCGGGATGGAGCGGCGGGGATCGCTCCCCGCTCCCTCCGCGGTGCGGCCACTGACCCGCGTGTGCGCGGCCCCGCGGCGGGGGGCGCAGGGCCCCGCGGCAGCGGGACAGCCACATGTCCCCGGCGCTCTCGGTCGCGGCCCCGCCGGCCCCGCCGCGCACGCGCCTCGCGCCTCCCGCCGCCGCTTCCGGGGGCCGCTCCGCGCCGCCGCCTCGATGGTGCCTCCTCCTCCTGCTGCTCCTGCTCCTCCTGCTGCTGCTCCGCCGGCAGCGACACCGGCACGGCATGTGGCGCCCGCCCCGCCGCCTCCCGCGCCCGCCGCGCCGCGCCGCCACCGCCACCACCACCACCACCACCACCACCACCGCCGGGCCCGGCCGCCGCCTCCTGCTCTCCACGCCCATCTTCTACGCGAACGGGCCGCCGCACATCGGGCACCTGTACTCGGCGCTGCTGGCCGACGCGCTGCTCCGCCACGGCCGCCTGCGCGCCGCCGGCCCGGCCCGGCTCTGCACGGGTCAGCGGCGCGCCCGCCCTCCGTCGGGGCTGCCTGCCCTGCTGCGTCTGACCCCCCTCTCCCCGTGTCCGACCCCCCTCCCCGGGTCCGACCCCCCTCCCCGGGTCTGACCCCCCTCTCCGGGTCTGACCCCCCTCGCCCCCTGTCTGACCCCCCCCCCTCCCCGTGTCCGACCCCCCTCTCCGGGTCTGACCCCCCTCGCCCCCTGTCTGACCCCCCCCCCTCC
>JAWWEE010000142.1:19493914-19507160 GCA_035221455.1 Xenops minutus | reverse complement strand
TGTGCCCACGGGGTGTGTGTGGTGTATGGGGGGTCCATCCCCGCACCCCTCCCCACGGCCTCTCTGTGTTTCAGGCACGGACGAGCACGGGCTGAAGATCCAACAGGCGGCGGCGGCGGCGGGGACATCCCCGCCCGAGCTCTGCGAGCGGGTCTCGGGGCTGTTCCGCCAGGCCCTGGCCCAGGCCGGCGTCTCCTTCACCGACTTCACCCGCACCAGCGAGCCCCGGCACCAGCGAGCCGTGCAGCACTTCTGGGGAGCGCTGCGGGACCGTGGGGCGCTCTACAAGGGCTGCTACGAGGGCTGGTACTGCACGCCCGAGGAATGCTTCCTGCCCGAGAGCCAGCTGCAGGAGCGCCCCGACGCCCAGGGCCGCCCCCGCAAGGTGTCCGTGGAGACTGGCCACGAGGTAAGGGCACCTGTGGGAGCTGCTCTGGACAAATTTGGGGTGTGTAATGCTTCCTGTAGGTTTTCGTAGTTCGTGTTGGCTGAGACTCACCTGTGTTTCAAGGGGGTGTCATCTGTCAGTCTGGAAACCTTCTGTGTGCTGCCCTCAACAGGTGAGAGGGGGATTCTGACCCGCTCAGGTGAGACCCCACTGCAGTGCTGCCTCCAGCTCTGGGCTCCCCAGCACATGAAGGATGTGGAGCTGCTGGAGAGAGGCTAGAGGAGGCACCAAGATGATCAGACGGCTGGAGCAGCTCTGCTGTGAGGAAGGGCTGAGAGAATTGGGGTTGTTCAGCCTGGAGAAGCTTTGGGGAGGCCCCATAGCAGCCTTCCAGTACCTGAAAGGAGCCTGGAAGAAAGATAAGAAAGACTGTTTATAAGGGTCTGGAGTCACAGGACAAGGGAGAAGGGCTTCCTGCTGCCAGAGGGCAGAGTTAGATGGAGCATTGAGGAGAAATCCTTCCCTGAGAGGGTGGGGAGGCCCTGGCACAGGCTGCCCAGAGAAACTGTGGCTGCCTCATCCCTGGAAGTGTCCAAGGCCAGGTTGGATGCGGCTTGGAGCAGCCTGGCCTTGTGGAAGGTGTTCCTGCCCATGGCAGGGGGTGGGACAAGATGAGCTTTAAGGTCTCTCCCAGTCCAAACCAGCCTGTGATTCTCTGTGTTATAGTGGTGAGTGGGGATCCCAGGGAGAGCTGCCAAGCCCCACCTGGCAGATTGCAGCCACATGCCATGGGAAGGATTCAGCTGCTGCTACTCCTGCAGCCTGCTGGCCTGGAAATGGTATTCTACAGTGGTGATGAGAGAAGTTGGCTGAGTGGGAGGATAACGGTGTTTGTAACTGAGGGGTTCCCTGGGTTGCTGAGACCTGTTTTGTGAGACAGTTCAGTTTGGCCTCTGGACACTTACAATCTCTTTACATGGGTTTTGGCCCTACCTAAACCACAGTAATATCACCTGCCTGTGGTCAGCCTGATGACTGGATGGGTGCACCCAGGACCATAGTACCTGCCCCAGAGTCTCTCTGCCACTGCGTTTTCTAGGTGTCAGGAGTTCAGTTATTTAATCCAGCAATTGTAGATAATCCTGCTCAGACCTCAGCACAGGTTATGCTCCTGTGGTCTTTGTGTGAGGCTGGGGCATAGGAGTGTTGGTTCATACAGAAAGGAGCATATTAGCAGATAATAACTCATGAAAAAGCCTCTAAGATAACTGGGGACATGCCATAAGCCCTAGATCTCTGGTGAGTCTCTGGGTTCTGGTATCCAGTGGAGCCTGGGAGTGAAAGTATACAGCTCATCTTTGAATGAATGATGTTCTTCAGGTCTTCCTTGTACACTCTGAGATTTCTGACCCAGTCATGGATCCCTGAGTGTCGTACACAGCTCACTCGTACTGCATCCACCCACCAAGTTTTCACTGGTTTAGCTAAATGTGTCATTTAATGGATTTAACTGTGGGGGAGAAGTGCTGTCAGTGCCATAAGCAAACAAAGTTAGTGGCTAAGATGCATTAATGCATAAACTGGTGAAGAAGAGGAACATGGCCCCCAGGAGATCAGCAAAGGCAGGCGCCAGGAACGTCAGTCGGGCAGGAATTTCAATGTCATTTTGTCTTTTCATGATTTTACACTATTATAGCAATACTATGTTGTTAAGAAAGTGTATTCTCATCTCCCTAATTCCTTCCTGAGGTCACATCAACCTGGCACGTGTTCCTTCCTGGAGCTGTGAGAGTCTTTAAAAGCAGGATGCTGAACCATCCCAGGTGCCCAAGTCCTCAGACATGGTCCTTGGGATCCCAAGGAGGCGATGTCTTGGGCAAGGAGATTCCTACTAGTCAGGGAAAGATACTGGGGGCTTTCCATGGGGTGGGAGGACACCCAGACATGGGGAGCTTGTGACAAACTTCACACTGAGAATGGTGTGTACAAATTGTCAGCCTGTTCTCAGAGCGTTTGGGCCATAATCCTTTCCTCTCCAGGTGCACTGGACCAAGGAGGAGAATTACATGTTCAGGCTCTCAGCATTCCGAGATCCCTTGCAAAACTGGCTCCGGGACAACCCACGTGCCATTTCTCCCGACCCTTTCTACCAGCGTGTGCTCCGCTGGCTGGATGAGGACTTGCCAGACTTGTCGGTGTCCCGCGAGCGCAGCCGGCTGCAGTGGGGCATCCCCGTCCCCAGTGACCCCACACAGACCATCTACGTCTGGGTGGACGCCCTGGTGAACTACCTGAGCGTGGTGGGGTACCCCGAGAGCCACGGTGCATGGTGGCCGGCCGCGCACCACATCGTGGGCAAGGACATCCTCAAGTTCCACGCGCTGTACTGGCCGGCACTGCTGCTGGCAGCGGGGCTGGCCCCGCCCGAGCGCATCCTGGTGCACTCCCACTGGACAGTCCGTGGGCAGAAGATGTCCAAAAGCCTGGGCAATGTGGTGGACCCTGCTATGTGCATAGGGCAGTACGGCGTGGACGGGTTCCGGTACTTCCTGCTGCGGCAGGGCGTCCCGGAGCGGGATTGTGACTATTACGACGAGAAGGTGGTGAAGTTGTTGAATTCAGAGCTGGCAGATGCTCTCGGGGGGCTGCTGAATCGCTCAACAGCTGCCAGCATTAACCCCAGTAACACCTACCCATGCTTCTCAGAGCCTTGTTTTCCAAAGGTCCTGGATTCCAGGGAAGCAAAAGGCACGGGCAGAGTGTCTGCTGAGGACTATGAACTCGTGGCAGCAGTGGCCTCACTGCCTGCACAGGTGGCTGGTTATTTTGAAGGCTTCCAGATTTACAAGGCTTTGGAATGCATTGCCCAATGTGTGAGGCAGACCAATGGCTTCTTTCAGAGACACAGGCCTTGGAAACTCGACCGAAGGGACACTGCAGAACGGCTCTGGCTGGACACCATCCTGCATGTCACACTGGAGTGCCTGCGCGTCTATGGGATCCTCCTGCAGCCCGTGGTCCCACACATGGCAGACAAGCTGCTGTCCCGGCTGGCTGTAGGGCCAGGAGAGAGGGGTCTCTCTGGTCTGACGTTTCTGGCACGCTATGATGGAAAGCCATGTCCCTTTGAGGGGAGACAACTCGGACCTGACACTGGTGTCTTATTCCAGAGGCTTGAGAAGTCAGAAACCACAAAGAACGGAAAGCAAAAAGCTCAAGTCCCTGACAGACAGCTTTTGTGAATAAAAACCTTCAGGAACTTTGCTAAAGACAAACTTTGTTGTCTTTGTTAAAAGCACCTTCCTTCCATTTGTGGAGGTGGTGTGGAGGGGTGGGAAGCTGGCCCAAGCAGGGCTGCACTGTCTTGTTGACAGGCCTGAGGCTGCCCAGATTTGCTTGGGTAGGTGGTTGTGTGAGTGGGGCTGAGGAAGCTCAGAAATTGAGCTACTCGGAAAACCTGAGTATCCAAGTCGGTCACTGAACCAAAGACATGGCCTTTGGTTTCAATATTGCTGCTTTTTGCCCCAGTGTTTTTTATGGGATGTAAAAAGCAACTGAAGTAAATATTTACCCCCTTAAAATAGGAAAACTTTCCTGCACAATCCTGGGACTCCATCAGAGCCCTCTTGCCTGTGTCTCTCATAGAACCATAGAATCCCAGGCTGGTTTGTGTTGGAAGGACTTTAAACCCCAGCTTGTTCCAAGCCTCTTCCATGGGCAGGGACACCTTCCATTAGACCACATTGCTCCAAGCCCCATCCAGCCTGCAACACTTCCTTGCTTTACCCTGTCTGATGTGAGGAGCCGTCAGGTGCTCTGCTGAAGACACTTGTAACCATGGATGTGGTGGGCAGTCTGCTCAGCCATCCCTTCCAGAGATAGCAACTCCCACCTTACTCCAGGAATCCCTTCTTGGGCTGCCATTCGGGCTAAGTATCCACAGGGATCAAGAAAGCCCTGAGCAGAGATGGGATTGGTCCTGGGCATCCTTGGTGTTGTCTCCTCGCTCAGGGAGAAGGATGAGCAGTCGCTCTGCTATCAATGTCCTCATCTCACCTTTAATCCAGAGGTTTTTGGCCAGGCCAGAAGTAGCTGAGGGTGGTCAGATACAGTTCTGTGGAGCTGTGGTACCCATGGATTTGTTGGGTCCCTCAGCTGAGCTTCCAGCTGAGCCAAAACAAGTCTGAGTGAGCCTTGATGGGGACAATCCTGTGTGACTTCTCTTTAATCTGGGGGCAGGATGGCACCATGGTTGAACAGGAGGACTTGTTTGGCTGTGCAGACCTACTGGCATCACCAGAACAGGAAAAGGGGCATGTTTCATGCCCACTCACCTTCCTGAGCCTGTTTCTCCTGCTGCCGGGCTTAGTGCACCCTAGTTTCTTGTCAGTGCTGCTGGGAGCAGCTGAGCACTGACACCCTGGGACAGCAGTGACCACTGGGGATCTGGTAAATCCTTCCTGGCCTCTGGCTCCTCCAGCTCCCAGCACTGCTGGCACTGCAGGGTTCATCTTCTTTTGTGGGCCTGTGTTGTGGGTCTGTGAGCTGTTTCGGGGTTGCCTGGGCTGTGTGAGCAGGAGCAGTGCAGCCCCCAGGGTCTGCCCTGTGTTCCCCCGCCCCGTGTTCCTGTTGGTCCCCACACCCTTGCTGTGCCACAGCCTGATGCTGTTCGAGTCCAGCTGACCCAGGTCCCCACATCCCCTCCTGCCGTGGGTCTCCTCTTCCCCTGTGGAGTGTCACCTCCTCCCCTGCTCCTGCCATCCCTGTGCACATCCTTCCTTCTGCAGCCCCTGTGCCCTTGCGCTGTGGGGTGCTGGCCCTGCACTGCCCTGCTCCTCGGGGACAGGAGGGACAAAACCTCTCTGCAGTCCCTCTGCTGCTGGCACCCTGGGGGCTGTGGCTGCCCCTCTGGACATGGAGAGGGTCATTCTGGCACCCATGGCAGTGACCCCGCGTTGGAGCCTGCGGGTGTTTGTGTTCCCCCGCCCGTGTCTGCTCCTGCCCCGCTGTCACTCTCTGTCCCTCGCTCCCTCTCAGGAGCTGCCAGTCTTGCTGCCTGCAGCCCCGCCGGTCCCTGCCGGTGCCCTGGGATGCCCAGGTCGGGGTCCCCGGTGTGAGGCTTGGCGTGGGGGCCGTTCCTTGGGCCGGAGGTCTGAGCCGTGCCGGTGCCGGTGCGCAGGGATGTGCAGAGCGGTGCCAGGGCGTGGGGCGGAGCCGTGCGGTGCCGGTGCCACTAAGCGAGGCGGGGACGTGCCGTGCCGGTCGCGGTACGCGGGGCTGTGCCGGTGCCGGTGCCGGTGCCTGGGGCTGTGCGGGTGCCGCTACACGGGGCTGTGCCGGTGCGGGTACGCGGGGCGGAGCCGTGCTGTGTCGGTGCCGGTACGCGGTGCCGGTGCGTGGGGCGGCGCCGGTGCCGCTACGCGGGGCGGAGCGGAGCCGTGTCGGTGCCGGTGCCGGAGCGCGGGGCGGTGCCGCGTCGTCCCGGTGCCGCTACACGGGGTGGTGCTGTGTTTGCCCGGTGCCGGTGCGTGGGGCGGTGCCGGGGCCGTGCGGTGCCGCAGCCGGTGCGCGGGGCGGTGCCGTGTTTTCCCGGTGTCGGTGCCGGTGCCGTGTTTTCCCGGTGTCGGTGCTGGTGCCGTGTTTTCCCGGTGTCGGTGCTGGTGCCGTGTTTTCCCGGTGCCGGTGGCGCTGCCGCAGCCGGTGCGGGGGATGAGCCGGTGAGGCTGCGGCGGCGGTGCGGGAGGGATGGCGGCGGGCGGCGGCGGGGGGCGGCCGCCGGGCCCCGACCCCGCGCTGGAGCCCTACGTGCAGACCCGCATCTTCAAGATCATCGTGATCGGAGACTCCAACGTGGGCAAGACGTGCCTGACCTTCCGCTTCTGCGGGGGCACCTTCCCCGGCAAGACTGAGGCCACCATCGGCGTGGACTTCCGCGAGAAGACGGTGGAGATCGAGGGGGAGCGCATCAAGGTGGGCCCCGCACCGGCCCCGGGCTGGCTGACATCGCTGCCAGAGGGCCCCGCTCTGTCCTCGCCGGGCCCCGCATTGGCCCCGGGTTGACCAGCACCGGCCCCGATGGGTCCCACAGTGTCCCCGAGCTGACCAGCAGCAGCACCAGCAGCGATGGCAGCCGGTCCCCACCCCTGCCCCAACCCCTTCCCCTGCCCCAGGGTTGCATCTTGCAGCCCAAACCCCTCCCGGGGGCTTTTCCTTTCATTCCATCTGGAGGGAGGGGACAGGGAGGGGAGAATTCTCATGCCCGTGGTGCAGAGATGCCTCTGGACTCATTTCTGCTGCCTTGTCGCTACTTCTGGGGTTGGTTTGAGCCTGCAGCTGCCTGAAGCGACGGCTCAGGGTGAGCCACTGCCATCCTCCTGACACCCAGCACAGCCTCGGGGCATCGGGGTGGCTCCAGCTCCAGGCACTGGACCAACAGAGGGGCAGAGCTGGGGGATGGAGCTGTATGCCAGAACCGGGGTGTTTGGGGGGTAGAGTATGGTGGTCTGGCAGCAGCCACACTGGAAGGCTGGGAGCTCACACGGGCCGGTGCCAGCGGGGTCGGCAGCTGTGGTAACACAGCTGGAATCTGCTCCCAGCTGGCACCAGGAGCTGTGATTGCAGAAGGGCTGGAAAAGGATGAATTTGTTCTATGAAGGCCTGTGTGACACCCATAAGGAATGATCAGCCCAGACCTGGAGAGCTCTGGCTGGTGTGTTGGAGCAGATCTGCCATGGTAGGAAACCATCCAGGAGCAGTTTGTGGTGGAGCTTGGCCTGCCTGGCTTGGGGGGGATCAGCACTCACAGCCTCTGAGTGTGAGGTGGTGCTGGAAGAGCAAACATTGCTGCTGTACTGGCAGATGGGTGATCAAAAGTTAAAATCCCAATGAAACCAGAGCTCGAGTTGGTGGGTGAGAGCTTTAGTTGTGCTTCTAGACTGTCCATTGATGTGTTTCCCTTTCTCCTTTAGAGGTGGTCATTACCCCCTGCCCTCCCCCACTGTCCAGAGCTCTGTCCAGCCCCACAGATCCGTGCTGGTGTGAACTATGGTGCAGGCTGGCATGGAGCCCATCTCACTGCCAAAAGCAGGAAAATGTTGCCAGGTTTTCTCCGTCTGGATGTTATTTGTGCTCCAGGGGGCAGGAGTGGGAGGCAGTGCAGCAAACTGGCTTTTCCCTGGGATAATGCATCTGAGAGGAGAGGTGAGAGGTGGAAGACAGACCTTCCCTCTCCTGCTCTGCCCAGGCTCTGGCCCAGAAAGGGCTGAGCAGGAGCTCTGCTTTGCCAGCGTTTTTCACTCTGAAAGACCTTGGGGCAGGCACTGTCTCTGTGGGTACAGGGTGATTCAGGTTAATTTGGAAATTGCCAGTTCCAGCTTTCAAGATGTTACCAGGAGAATTCAGACTGACCCCTGGAGCACCCTGCAAGTGTTCAACCAGACTTGGTGTCACCGACACCACCTTCAGCCTGTTCCAAATCCACCTCAGTGTTTGCTCATCCAGCCCTGTTTATTGGCTCCTCTGTCACTTGGGTCAGGGAGTTGTCATTGATGGTCTCCAAACATTCGGGATTGTCTGTGCCGTGCTGTGCCCTTCCAGCAGCTGTTGGGGTGGTTGACATTCTCTGTGAGAATCAGGGGCTGCAAATATGAGGCTGCTCTTTTCTGTCCATAGAGGACCTCATCCACTTGCTCTTCCTGGTCTATAGCAGGTGGTCTATACCAGAGACCCCCTACAATGTTGTTCTGCTATGATGTTCTGCTCTTTAATCCTCCCTCATGAGCTCTGATGGGTCCTCACCCACCTCCACAGAGCTCCATGCCCTCCCACTGCACTCCCACACAAAGTGTGGCTCCCCATCTTCATCTTCTCTTTCCCATGACTCCTCTGTGAAATTATCAGAGTTCTCATTTATGGCATAGCATTTGGCAGAAAAATAGACATGGACCTGTTGCAGAGAGTCCAGAGGAGGCCATGGAGGTGCTCCAAGAGCTGGAGCCCCTCTGCTCTGGAGCCACGCTGGGAGAGCGTGTTCATCTGGAGAAGAGGAAGCTCCGGGGAGACCTGAGAGCCCCTTCCAGTGCCTAAAGGGGCTCCAAGAGAGCTGGAGAGGGACTTGGGACAAGGCACAGAGAGACAGGACAAGGGGGAATGGCCTTAAGCTGAAGAAGGGCAGGGTTAGATGGGATATTGGGAAGAAATTCTTGGCTGTGAGGGTGGTGAGACTCTGGCACAGGTTATCCACAGAAGCTGTGACTGCCCCTTCCCTGGAATTGTCTAACGCCAGGTTGGACGGAGCTTGGATGAACTTGGTCTGGTGGCAGGTGTCCCTGCCCACGGCACAGGGTGGTACTGGATGATCTTTAAGGTCCCTTCTGGCCCAAACCGCTCCACGACTCCCTGAAAGCCGGACAGCAGGCAGTCCCCAGCCCGCTGCCCACGGCCCTGCCGGGGCCACGCTCCGCGCTCCTGTAGCCTCTTCTCTTGTCCGCTTTGCTTCCCAGGTGCAAGTGTGGGACACGGCTGGCCAGGAGAGGTTTCGGAAGAGCATGGTGGAGCACTACTACCGCAACGTGCACGCCGTGGTCTTCGTGTACGACGTGACAAAGATGAGCTCCTTCACCAACCTCAAGACGTGGATCGAGGAGTGCAACGGGCACGCCGTGCCCCCGCTCGTCCCCAGGGTGCTCGTGGGGAACAAGTGTGACTTGAAAGACCTGATCCAGGTGCCATCCAGCCTGGCCCTCAAGTTCGCCGACGCTCACAACATGCTTTTGTTTGAGACCTCGGCCAAGGACCCGCAGGAGAGCCAGAACGTGGACGCCATTTTCATGTGCCTGGCCTGCCGGCTGAAGGCGCAGCGCTCGCTGCCCTGCCGGGACGCCGAGGGCTGGCCGGGGCAGCCCCCGCCGCCTTCCCGCCGGCTGGACGAGGCCAGCGGGAAAGGGTCCTGCCCGTGCTGAGCGGGACCGGCCCGGGCCCCAATAAAGGCTCTGAGCCCCCTGCGCTCCGACTCCTGCTTTGCGCCTCGGCCATACGGCCCGGTTCGGCCGCGATCGGCCCGGTTCGGCCGCGATCGGCCCGGTTCGGCCGCGATCGGCCCGGTTCGGCCGCGATCGGCCCGGTTCGGCGAGTAGCGGTCGGCTACAATCGGATCGGTTCGGTTACCATCGGACCGCTTCGGTTATAATCGGAGCGGTTCGGTTACCATCGGCCGGGCTCGGCTACAATCGTGTCGACTCGGCTGCGCTCGGCCGGGCCCGCTGGGGCAGCGCGCAGGCGCAGTACCGCGCGCAGGCGCAGTGCGCCCCGCCGCCATGAAGTAGGTGTAAGGGGAGCGGGGGAAGGAGGGAGGGCAGCAGGTTCGGCCCCGCCGGTCCCGGTGCTGACGGTGCCTCGTCCGCAGCCCCCTGACGAAGGTGAAGCTGATCAACGAGCTGAACGCGCGGGAGGCGGAGCTGGGCGTGCAGGAGGCGGTCTCGTGGCACGCGGAGTACAAGGACAGCGCCTGGATCTTTGTGGGTACGGGCCGGGCCGGGGGGCGGCGGGGCCGAGGCCGAGGCCGGGCGAGCGTGGTGCCGGTAACCCGTTCGCTCCCTCTCCCCGCAGGCGGGCTGCACTACGAGCTGACGGAGGGCGATGTCATCTGCGTGTTCTCGCAGTAAGTGCCGCAGCCCCGGCCCCGCCGCTCCCCGGCGCCGCCGCGGTTGCTGACAGTGTGTCACAGGTACGGCGAGGTCGTCAACATCAACCTCGTGCGGGACAAGAAGACCGGGAAGTCCAAAGGGTTCTGCTTCCTGTGCTATGAGGACCAGAGGAGCACCATCCTGGCTGTGGACAACTTCAATGGCATCAAGGTGAGCTGAGGTGCTGCCGCAGATCGCCCGGCGCTGCCTCGTGTGGGCAGGAGCCCCGGGAGCTGCCCGGGGTACTGACGGGCCCGGCCCCTCGCAGATCAAGGGAAGGACCATCCGTGTGGACCACGTGGCGAACTACCGGCCCCCCAAGGAGTCTGAGGACTGGGATGAAGTGACCAGAGCCCTCCATGCCAAGGGATGTGGGGTCAAAACACCGCCTCACTCCTCTGATTCCCTGTCAGAGGATGAGGATGTGTCCGTGACAAAGCAGAAAGGTGAGGAGTGTTCCTGGCAGGCTGGATGCCAGGTGGGAGTGCCCATGGCTGGCATTAGGGGCTGCAGTCTGGGTGGAGAGAACAGTCAGGGGGTGGGGACAAGGTGTTGCTTCAAGGCGCTGAGGAGATGCTCAGAAATGAGGGAGTAGAGGAAGAGCAAAGAGGGAAAAGAGTCTTCAGGTCTGGACAGGGCATTTCTACAAAGTGGATCACAGAATGACTGAGGAAGGGGAATGAGAGGAGGTTCTTGGTGTTTCAAGCTGTGTGTAAGTGTCCAGCCTTGCTGGAAAAAACATGATGTGAGTGTTAAAGAGGGAAGTGGGATGGCTGCAGCTGGAGAAAAGTGTCAGGTTTGGAAGTGGAGTGGAATCTCCCAGAGGGAGAAGCAGGCTGGGAAGTTGGGTGTATAGGGGAAGAACTTGAATTGGGGTTGAGTTGGGGCAGAGCCTGGGGGTCGGGGATGCTCCTGGAGGTGGGTCCATCCCGAGTTGTGAGCCCATATTCCAGAGAAGCCACGGAGCAGAGCAGAGCAGCCCAAGCCAAGCCAGCAGGCCGGGAAGCGGGCGGTTGCAGAGGAGCCGCATCCCAGGATCAAGATCAAGAAGGAGAAGGAGGACCCTGGGTACGAGCGCTACGCCAGTGGGAGCTCTGACAGGAACCCCGGGAGCAGGAGCCAGCGGGACCAGGAGCAGCGGCGGTACCAGCAGCCCTCGGAGAGGAGAGGGGTCAAGAGCTGCCAGGAGCAGAGGGGACAGAGCAGCTCCTGGGAAGAGCGGGAGAAGAGGGAGGAGGCTGGCAGGAGGGGCGACGGGCATGGCAGCCGGAGAGATGTGTCCCCCAGGGGAGGCAGATCCCGGGAGCCTCATTCCAGGCACAAGGAGCGGGGCTCCGGCAGAGACTCTGGCCGCCGCTGAGCCCTGGGTGAGCCTTCCAGGATGAGAGTGGCCCTGAGCCTGCCCAAATGCCTGTTCTGAGCTCCGGGGGCAGTGCAGCTGGACTGTTTGCCTTCTGGGAGCTTCCCCTTGGATCTCATCCCGCCCGGGCTGGTGCTCTCCACATTGGCCTTCAGTGCTGGCCATGGAGGCTGGGAGCAGCAGGACGCTCACTATTCCACAATCCACAGTTCTGTCAGTCCCGAAGGGTGTCCCCCTCTTGCAGTGTGGGGAGAAGCCTGTGGGTTTCTGGTCTGGCCTCAAGCACCAAGTTTGGGTCCTGTGCTCACCCAGTGTCTCCCGCTTCTGTGATGGATCCGCCGGGATGCACTGCTGTGGTGGGGCAGTTCACGTGGGCATGTTTAAAGGTCTTTTAATAAAAATTCCTGTTAGGCAGCAGCTGGTCCCAGGAGCAGCGTTCCTGTTCCTGATACTTATTTGGCTGGAAAACTGGGAGCAATGGATGCAGGCGTGGGGAGGGGGGAGGTGCACAGTAGTGATGGGAGGGATAGGGTTTGGGATGTCTTTAGCAGGATCTGACTCCTACAACAGTAATCCCTCCAGACAGGGTCCACGGCGGGGGAGTTTTCCCATGGAGCAGCTGGGACCAAGCCTGCAGGCAGCCGATGTGGGGTCCAGTGGGGACTGGGATGGGGGCAGCCCCAAGTGGTTCCCAGTGGCCTGAGCTCAGCCCTGTCCTGCTCCCAGTACCCTGGGAGGGCTATGCCCATCCTGTTCCTGGTACCCTGGTGAGGCTATGACTATCCTAATCCCGGTGCCTGGAGGGGCTCAGCCCTATCCTGCTCTCGGTACCTGGGGGGGCTCAGCCTCATCCTTCTCCCAGTACCTGAGGGGTTTGTGACCATCCTTCTCCCGGTGTTTGGGGGGCTCAGCCCTATCCCGTTCCTGGTGCCGGGGGGCGGTGACCATCCCATTCCCAGTGCCGGTGCCGGGGTGTCTGTGACCATCCCGTTTCCGGTGCCGGTGTGTCTGTGACCATCCCGTTCCCGGTGCCGGTGTGTCTGTGACCATCCCGTTCCCGGTGCCGGTGTGTCTGTGACCATCCCGTTCCCGGGATGTCTGTGACCATCCCGTTCCCGGTGCCGGTGTGTCTGTGACCATCCCGTTCCCGTTCCCGTTCCCGTTCCCGTTCCCGCTGCGGTGCCGCCGGGGGCCGGCGGGGGGCGCGGCGGTGCCGGTGCGTGTTCCGGTTCCGGTTCCGGTCCCGGTCCCGGTGGCGGCGGTGCCCGCCCGCCATGCCATGTCCGCGCTCAACTGGAAACCCTTCGTGTACGGCGGGCTCGCCTCCATCGTGGCCGAGTTCGGTGAGGCGGCGGGGCCGGGAGCGGGGCCGGGGCCGGGAGCGGGGCCGGGAGCGGGGCCGGGAGCGGCGGGCGCTGACGCCGCTGTCCCCGCTGTCCCCGCTGTCCCCGCAGGCACGTTCCCCGTGGACCTCACCAAGACGCGGCTGCAGGTGCAGGGGCAGAGCAGCGACGCGCGGTTCCGCGAGGTGCGGTACCGGGGCATGTTCCACGCGCTCTTCCGCATCTGCCGCGAGGAGGGCGGACGGGCCCTGTACTCGGGGTGAGCACCGGCACCGCCACCACCCACCGGGCACCCACCGCCACCCATCCGCCCCCAGACCCCCATAAGCCACGGATCCTTCCCATCCACACCGGGATCCCCTCCCCCATCCACACCGGGATCCCCCCCCCCCATCCCCACCGGGATCCCCCCCCCCATCCGCCCCGGGATCCCCCCCCCCCATCCACACCGGGATCCCCCCCCCCCATCCAC
>JAWWEE010000142.1:19480519-19493814 GCA_035221455.1 Xenops minutus | reverse complement strand
TAAACTCCCTCCTAATTCCCCTTCCCTCCTTAAGATTAGAACAGCTTAGGGTTAAAAAAATTTAGAAAATTCTAATTAGCTCTTACAGCAGCTAAGCATCAAATGAGGGATGATTGACAAACACAGTTTGCATCGCCAAAAAATTATTTCCTATTAGAGCTGACAACACTGATTGTCAAACATTCTGCCTCTCAGCATCAGCACATGAGAAGAATCTACGCACCATCTCGGCATCTCCTCCCACCCATCCCGGGCTTCCCACTGCCCGCCCCGGTCCTTCCCGTCTCACCACCTGTCTCGGTCCCCCCTTCGGCCACAGCATTCCCCCTGGTCCCCTCCTCTGCCCATCCCAGTGTCCCAGCTCCGCCCCGGCATTCCCCTCTGCCTACCCCAAGTTCTCCCCACTGCCCACCCCGGAACATCCTCTCTGCCCTGGCATCTCCCCTTGCCCTCCCCGGGTCCCCCACACCCATCCCGGGTCCTTCCCCTCTGCCCACCCCAGGCCCCGTTTCTATCCTGGCACCCCCTTGCCACCCCAGGCCCCTCTTCCACCTTCTGTCATGGCATCCACCAGTCTGTCCCAGTCTTCCCCCAGCCTTTGCCCATCCCAGCCCCCTCCACTCCCCGCATGCCACTATGACCACCCCAGATCCCACCCAGCCTTGAGCCCCGAGGCCAGGGCAGCGGAGACTCCTGGTTTTCCCAAGATGGGGAGCAAGGCCAGGGCTGTGTGGGTGCCAGCCCCTGGCACTGGAGGGTGCATGGGGGCAATCCCAGGGGTTATCCTGGGCTCCCCGGCAGAGCCAGAGCCATGGCAGAGACAGGCCTGGTCCCCAGCAGGTTGGGGGCTGGTGGGGAATGGCTCGTGCTGGCCCACAGGGATGCTCAGGGATCATTCCCCACCTCAGGATCGCCCCGGCACTGCTGAGACAGGCATCCTATGGCACCATCAAGATCGGAATCTACCAGAGCCTGAAGCGGCTTTTTGTGGATCGCATGGAAGGTCTGTGTCAGGGAATGGGGCAGCAGGGGCACCTCCCAGCTCACCGATCCCATACTCTGTTGTGTGTCCTGCTCATTCTTTGCTCTGTCCTTCCCACCCCAGTATTCCCACAGGAATGGAGCTCTGTTACTGGGCGCTGTGGTTTTGTTTGTCAGTGATAGCAGGGATCAGTTTCAATCCTGATGGGAACCAGACTGTGCTCTGCAATGCCCGTGATCCCTACCCAGTCACCTCCCTCCAGCCAGGTCCTTCCTTTCATGGAATCACAGGAGAATCCCAGAATTGTTTAGGTTGGGAAAGACCTCCAAGGCTATCAGGTCCACCCTGTGCCTGATCCCCACCTTGTCAACCAGCCCAGAGCACTGAGTGCCACGTCCAGCCTTTCCTTGGACACCTCCAGGAATGGGGACTCCATCACCTCCCTGGGCAGCCCCTTCCAATGCCTTGGAGAAATTCTTCCCAATGTCCAACATGAACCTCCCCTGGCACACCTTGGGGCTGTGTTCTCTCATCCTGTTGAGCCTTTATCTCTGATTTGCACCTTAGAGCCAGAAAAAATAGGTGTGGTTCCCCAGGCTCATCTCTTTTTGATTAGTCTCAGGGAGACATCCCATCGCACCTGTACAGCAGGTGTATAACAGGGATTGGAGGGTTCAGGACAAGTGCTTCCTGTCTTCCTTCTGGAGCTTTTACGTCTTTGTGCTGCAACACCACAAGAATAGATTGAATCCCAGACTGGTTTGGGTTGGAAGAGACCATAGAGCTGATCCTGTTCCATCCCCTGCCATGGGCAGGGATGCTTTCCATAGCCCAGGTTGCTCCAAGCCCCATCCTGGCCTTGGACACTTCCAAGGATGGGGCAGCCACAGCTTCTCTGGACAACTTCTGGATAGGAACTGTGTGACTCAGCTCTGTAGCTTTGGCCCTGACTGGAAAGGTGAGGTTCCGCTGGTGCCCTTGGCCCATGCCCTCTGCTCATGAGGACTCTGCAGCCCCTCCCTGGGGGATGGAGCACCAGGAGTCTGCTGGATGTTCCCTGCATGAACACTGAGATCTGCAGGTGCGGTTTTTGTCCCTGGTGTGACATGAGGGAATGTTGTAACACCATCCTAACCTGGGGAAGCAGGATAGGCGGGCAAGATACAGGACACTAATGGCATGGAACTGTGTCAGAGGAGATTTAGGCTGGATATGAGGAAAAGACTCTTCCCCCAGAGGGTGGTTGGGCAATGAACAGGCTCCCCAGGGCAGTGGTCACAGCTCCAAGGCTGCCAGAGCTCAAGGAGCATTTGGAAAACACTCTCAGGTACAGGGTGGGGTTGTTGGGGTGTCCTGTGCAAGGTCAAGAGTTGGACTGGATGATCCTTGGAGGTCCCTTCCAACTCAGTAGGTGCTGTGGTTCACTAGAGCTCCTTCCCAGTGCTGCTCTGCCCCCAGTAACACCCTTCCCTGCTCCAGTAACACCTCTCCCTGCCTGGTTCTGTCCGTGTACACAGGCCCACATCCCTCCTCGCTGTTCCAGCCTTTCCAGCTGTGAGCTCCGTGCCTGAATGTTTGTCTCCCTGCAGGCCTGGGGCAGCCAGTGGCCTGGTCTCCTCTGGGAAATGCCGTGGTCAGTACCAGCAAAGTGCTGTGCCTTTTCCCAATGTAACCATCATCCTAATATTGGGCCTGGAAGTCTCAGGTTATTCCCTGGAACTAATCACATCTAACTCCCTGCCTGGTCCCAGTCCTCAGTTGGCTCCAGGTGGCTACATGGTCTGACTGGAGCCAAAACTATTTGGTGTCAGGTGGCCTTGAGAAGTGCTGGGTTGTCCCTGTCTGTCTCCCTCTGTCCTGGCTTCTTGTCCCTGTCATGAGAAATGCATCACTGGACACTGAAATCTCAGATAATTGTTCCAAATTTTCACATGTCCTGTGATTTTCCTTCTCATCAGTCAGACCTGCCCATCTGAGAATGCGATGCTGAGTGTCCCAGCTGCCACCTTGTGTCCCTGGCAGGTGGGACAGACCTGCCATGAGCTGTGGCACCTGCCCAGCCCCTGCTCCTGCAGATTCACTGTGTGATTTGAGAACTGAGCTGCTCTGCTCTTCCCAGCCCTTGTTCCATCCCATCTGTGCCCCTTCCCTTGAGGTCTGTAGGGCCTGACCTTCTTTCCTTGTTTGCAGACGAAACGTTGCTCATCAATGTGATCTGCGGGGTGGTCTCAGGGGTCATCTCCTCTGCACTGGCCAATCCCACAGATGTGCTGAAGGTAAGGGCAGCTCTTGGCCAGCACTTGGGACCTGGGGGATGTGCAGCTCAGAGCTCCCTGAGCTGCTAGTTCTGTGAATTTGGGTTTCTTTAATGAATGGGGACCAAAGGCCAGAGCAATTAACAGATGTTTTGAAAACACAGTTCTTAAAAATCACAGAATCCCAGAAGGGTTTGGGTTAGAAGGAATCTTAAAGCTCACCTCATTTCACCCCCTGCCATGGGCATGGACACCTTCCACTAGCCCAGGTTGCTCCAAGCCCCATCCAACTTGGCCTTGAACACTTCCAGGGATGGGGCAGCCACAGCTTCTCTGGGCAACAAAGGTCATGACATTTATTGTGGTGAAGGATGGAGGCTGCATTACCCGACCTGGGCAAGGTGAGCAGGTGGCAGCCAGCTGTTCCTCACACCTGCCATGCTGCTCTCCCCTTGGTCACTCTGCTGGCACTGCCTGTTACATGGAGTGAGCAGAGCTCAGTGGGGACTGCCTGGTGCCCTGGGGTCAAGGTAGTCCTGCTTTGGGCAGAGAGAGACTGGAAAACTTCCACATGCATCTCCCTGTGTACATCCACCTTCTTGGACTGTTTCCAGAGCAGAAAGGCCTCATCCATCACATCCCTGTGCTCCCACCATGCTGCTCTCCCTGCTCTGTGCCTGCTGCTGTCATTGGCTGCATGGTTTGCAGAGAGGGACGTGGAGAGCAGTGCCTGCTCTGAGCTGCTCTGTGTTCCTGCTCCCAGGAGTTCCATGTAGCTGGTATCCCTGGTGTCCCTCCCCTCTGGGGCAGGTGCTCGTGTCAGGGCAGGTGTTGATGTCTTCCCACTGACTCTCCCCTTCCTTTCAGATCCGAATGCAGGCTCAGGGCAGCTTGTTCCAGGGTGGGATGATCGGTAGCTTCATTGACATCTACCAGCAGGAAGGTACCCGAGGACTCTGGAGGGTGAGCACCAGCTCCCAGAATCCCCCACCAGCAGCAGAACAAAGAAAAACCTTATGGTAGCAGGTGCTTTCCTTCTGCTCTTTAGCAGGGAGCACCTGGAGCTCCTTCCAGCTCCTTAAACTGCTGCTCTTGTGGGGCAGAATCTTTCCTGGTGGGGAAGGTGAGGGGATGACAGCCTGATTTCTGTGTTCTGGGAGGATGGAAGTATTGTGCAGTTAATCCATCTGAAATGTTCCAGTATTATTCCCTCCTTGGCTTTGGGGCAAAACTGGGAGACAGTTGGTCTGCCTGAAGAGCTGCAGGGAGACCACAGAGAAGATTGTGAGAAAAAGGCCCCGAGAGGAAGCTGTGGGATGTGACGCTGGCTGCAGGCCCTGGGAGCAGTTTGTGACGGTGTCCCTGCTTCACAGGGTGTTGTCCCCACGGCCCAGCGAGCTGCCATCGTGGTGGGGGTGGAGCTGCCGGTCTATGACATCACCAAGAAGCATTTAATCCTGTCGGGCCTCATGGGTGACACCATCTTCGCCCACTTCGTGTGAGTATCTGCTGCTCTCTGCAGGCCTGGAGGGGTGTGTGAAGCAGAGGAGCCACGTGGGATTTGGAGGAATTTGCTCATGGAGCAAATGCTCTGGAGTTACAGGGAACAGGCTCGGTGCTTCTGAAGGATCTGCTGGAGCTGCTCAGAGTGCACAGCAAGTGTAGCATCATTAAGGCTGGATAAGACCTCGAAGACCAGTCATTCCCCCAGCACTGCCAAGGCCACCACTAAACCATTCCCACATCCTATACAGACCTCCCTGGGGAAGGACCTGGCAGAAATCCTTTGGGGACATGAAATATCAGCTTGGGTTTAGCTGGCTGATGACCAGAAATGCTGTTGCCCCACGTGTGTGCCCTGGTGTGAACGAAGTAGGAGTTCCAGGTGTACAGTACCTGTAACAGTCCCTTGAAAACGGCTCCAGTCCCTGGTCCTCACCTGTCCAGACCCTATCAGCTTGCAGCCAGTGCTGTGAGAGCTTTGAGAGATGAACAGACAAGAAGCTGACAGGGCCCTGAGTGACCTGAGCAGGGCTGGGCAGAGATCACGAAAGTCCTTTTTCACTTGCATTTCCCTTTTCTCCAGCTGGAGGTGCTTCAGGGCTTCTTGAAGCAGTTGGTTTTGCCTGCTGTGGGTGAAAAGTGAGGAGCATTAGACTCTATGTGGAGGGGGAAAATTGACCAGCTCCATGATCCCTCCTGATACCTTTGCTCTTCCTCCCTTCTTCCCAAAGATTTGTTTGCTCTGGTGGGAAGGATGTGCAGTGTCGGGGGCTGCCTTCAGGTCTGTGTCACCTGGGCAGCAGCCGGGACCTTTTCAGGGCTGCATGTGTCCCTGTGGAACCAGCTGTGGGCTCAGATGAGGGTCTGGGTTAGTTGAGCTGAGCCTTTCCCTCCCCTGAGCTCTCTGGGGTCCTGTGGTGGTCCAGGTCCTGCCCCTTTCCCAGGTGGGAGCAGGTAGTGCCACTCCTGTTTATTACTAAATGCCTTTCATAAAATCCAGTGGAAGGTATTTTGTGCCTGAGTGACAGTGGCCGTGTTCAGGGCTGTCCCTCTCCTGACTTGGTGTGTGTAGTTCCAGCTTCACGTGTGGGCTGGCAGGGGCCATCGCCTCCAACCCCGTGGACGTGGTGCGGACACGGATGATGAACCAGCGGGCGATTGTGGGCAGCACGGAGCTCTACAAGGGCACTCTGGATGGCCTCGTGAAGGTAAGTGGGTGAGAGGTGGGAACATCCCTGTCCTGGGAGGCTGGCTGGGTCTCAGCACCACACTGTTGGGAGCAGTGAGGTCCTGCAGCGACAGGACAGGTCATCAGCGAGCGTGTCAGACAGACAGGGCAGGGCCCAGAGTCACTTTCTGAGGTCACTGTCAGCCTGGGCATCCTCTCAGCTTTTTGGGACAGAATTTAGGCTGTGATGCAGTTAATTAGGTTCAGAGACTGCAAGTGATGCTTCACACACTGCACCTATGTGCCCCCTGCAGCAGCTGGGGAGGGCCAGTGTGTCACACGTGGTACTTGGGACATGGGCAGAGCATGGCCTGGCGTGCCTCTTCCATCTGTCTCTTCTCCTCCCAGACATGGAAGAGTGAAGGCTTCTTTGCACTCTACAAAGGCTTTTGGCCCAACTGGCTTCGGCTGGGTCCCTGGAACATCATTGTATCCTTCTCTGTGCTTCTGGGAGGTTGATCTGGGACAAGGGGATAACTGAGCTGGGAAGGGTAGAGCAGAGCTGACACCCCAGTGGGGTGCACTGGTGACCCTAGTGGGCACTCTGGTGGTTTCTGTAGAGCCAGTGCTCTGCGACCTTGGCTGAGACTTTCCCTCTAGCCTGGGTTAGAGGTGCTGCAGTTCCTGGGTCAGCTCCTGTTTGGAAAGGAATTCTGGGGAAGAGTCTGGTGCTCTGAGGGAGATGCTGTCCTGCTGTGCAGGATAAGAGGTGCTGTGTGCTGGCCTAAAGACCCTTCTGCCCTCTGAAATTGGGTGGGGAATTTACAGTCTGGGCTTGGAACCACCTCCTTCTCTCAGTGATCTGGGCAAGGCTGGGCTGGTTTGCTCTGGGTCAGTCTCTCCCCTCTCCTGTCCCCTGCTCTGTTCTGCCTGTGCACATTGGTTTGTGCTGCCTGGATGAGAAGCCCCTTGTGTAGGTCTCCAGCCCAGCAGTACTGATGCTCTGCCCACCCTGCCAGGCAGCTGCCTCACATCTCTGTCCCAATTCCTTGACATTCCCTTCAGTTTTTTATCACATATGAGCAGTTGAAGCGCCTCCCGTTCTGACAGCTGCCTTCATCTCACGAGAGTCACTCTCAGGGCTGGCAGCAAGGCTGTGCTGCCGCCTCCCTCGTCATCCTACCATCCCCCTGTCGTCGTGTTTGGTACCTGTGGGCTGGGCTCTCCCCGCAAATGCATGGTCCCGGGAGCATGAGCTGGCTGGGATAGCAGGGAGCCTGTGGCAGGAGCTGCATGTTTCCCACCCGGAGGTGTACCTGTGCCTGGGCCTGCAGGAATATCTTCTGTGAAGATCTGTGCATTCCAGTGTCCTTCAGGGCGCTGTGGGTTGGCAGCGTGGGTGTCCTCCCATGCCCATGGGGCGAGGCTGGGCCTGGGAAGGTGCCATTGTCATGTTTATTGCAGAACTGTAACTTCATTAAATTATTTATTGACTGGATGGCTCGAGTTTGGGTCTGTGTTATTTACTGCAGGGGTGTCTGCCCTTGCTGGTTCTCACCACACTATATACACTATTTTCCTCCATACATTTGCATAAGAACAATCTGTAGGATTCATTACAACAGAGATGTTTCTAAACCCAAGTTTGTTAGTGTCAGAGAATGATGCTCTTGCCCTCTCAGCTCAGTTTTGCCAAACAGTCTCTTAACTTACTGCTTATATTATTGCTTATACTATTTTTGCTTAGAACATTTGTAAAGCCAGATAACATGGTTTAAAGGTGAACTCAGTTCTTGAAAATGGTGGCTCTGACATGGCTGATGCTGAGCAGAACATCCAACAGGGTATTTTGGTCATCCTCTTTTGGTTTTTGGTTATTTTTTTAATGTGTATGGCTATGAAAGCAAATGGCTCTTATGTTCCTGCTCCCTTTCCTGTTTGTGGTGTGACTTTAGTTTAGATGAGGGTCCCTTGTGACAGCAGCATGTCCTACTTGGGGCCTGCTGTGAGCAGTGAACCAGGACAGGGAGGTGGCGGCTCCAGCCTGTACTTTCTGCACACTGTCCTGTGAATTCTCTCTCCACCCTGATCTCATGCTGTGGAGTTTGGATCCTCTCCAGCATCAGGGGAAAGGCTTCCCAGATGTCTCCCCGGGCAAACAAAAGAGGGGGTGTAAGGTCACCAGAACCCTTCCTATGGCCACCAGAGTCCTTCCTGTGGCCACCTGCAGTGCGGACCCAGAGTGTTCCTGAGGGACCTCCCTGCTCCACAGCTCCAGCCAGTGCCCACCATCCCTGTCTCTGCTGCACCTTTCCTCCCCACCGCAGTGCCCACATCCTGCCTCAGCCTCTCCCCAGGTTACTGTTTGACTGAGAAAGGCTTGGACCTGCTCCGTTTCCTGGCAGCTTGGATTTTTCCAGCTCATGAGGCAGGAAAGTGGCACTTTGTGTAAGGGATGGAGCAGTCAGTGTCACAGCCTGTGAGGGTCAGTCCCCCCCCGGGGGGTGTAAAGGTCATGATGAGGGGGTGTTGTGGGATTCTGTAACACAAGGATGCGGATCCTTTGCTTTCATGAATTTTTGTTACAAGCTACTATTAGTGAGGTAAATACACTTGTGATTAATAAAGCAATTGTGTGCATGTAGAAATATTATTTTTTAGTGTCAGTAGCACGTATATAAATTTCATTGGAAGTGTCATGGCACAGTTCATTAAACTTTCCCAGGAGCGAGGTCTGTTGATGATGGACAAAGTCTCTGGATATGATCCATGTGGAACCTGGGGCCAGCCTGGTGTTCCCAGGGAGTCCGGAGGGCTGTGCAGAGGGAGCTCTTGGAGAAGGGCTCGTTTTGGGCACTAGCCAGATATTTCTGTGTGGATCCATGAGTGGGCAGAGGACACCAGCTCTTGGAGCAGCTGTAGCTGCCTTCTGTCTGCAGGTTGTGTTTGCCCTGCAGATTCCAGCAATTCCTTAGTTTTGGGCTCCCCGAGGATACCCTGGGCTCCCTGCTGTGCTTTCCAAGACTGCCATCTTGCAGACTCCCAGCTGTGTTTGCTGGGTTCCCAGGCTGGCAGATGTTTCTCCATCTGTATTTGAGCAGACATCCCTTCTCAGTGCTTTTCCTCATCGTAGCCAGGTTGCCTTCACAGCTGCTGCTCTGGCAAGGGGTCAGTGGTGTTCCCTTGGTCCCCGCAGGAAGCAGCCACTCTGGGTCTGGCAGTGACCCCCAGGAGCCCCACAAGCCACGTCAGGTGTTAAGAACTCTCAGTGCTTGTCCCCATTCCCAGTTCCTGTGTCTGAGCAGGCTCTGCTTGAGCCCCTGGTCCCCGATGGGGGATGGCCACTGCCCCGTGTGCCACCGTGGCAGCTTCCTGCCCAGATGCTTGCTGCTCACCCCCCTGCTCCAGGGTTGTCTGGAAACGCGGCTGGAGGGGAGGGACCTCAGTGGGCACAGCGGGTGCTGTGAGTCCAGCAGTCCCTTCCACAGGCAGCTGCTGGCAGAGCTCTGCTTCCCTGAGACACCACTGCTCCCTGGGCTCTTGCTGCTCCCCAGGATCCCACTGCTCCCCAGAGAGTGAGGGGCTGCATCTGCCACCGACCTGCACCTGCTGAGAGGTCCCAGGTGAGGGGTGCCCGAGAATCGTGTTGGGGACGTGCCATCCCTGTGCTGTGCCCTGCAGGAGACAGCCATGGCCAGCTTGGCAGTGGGAACCATCCTTGCCACGCTGGCCTCACTCATCATTGCTGCCAACGTGCTGGTGGCCATTGTCCTCCTCGGCCTCATCCAGAAGAACGGCTCTAAGGGGCTCTGTTTTGTCCTCAACCTTGCCATTGCAGACACCTTCGTTGGCTTCACAGTCATGGGGCTGGCCATAGATGAGCTTTCCCAGCCCTTTCATCCTTCCCAGAATTTCTGCGTCCTAAGAATGGCTTTTGTGATCTCCTCTTCTGCTGCGTCCATCTTGTCCCTGATCCTGGTTGCATGCGACAGGCACTTGGCAATCCGGAAGCCTTTCCACTATTTCCAGCTGGTCATGGGCCCAAGGGTCGGGATGTGCTTGGTGGGGCTCTGGCTGCTTGCTGTCACCATTGGCTTCCTCCCGGTCCTCATCCCATGCTTCCAGACAGTTCACAACCCTAGGAAGTGCTCCTTTTTCCATGTATTCCACCCTGCCTACCTGCTCACCATGTTCTGCATTGGCTTCTTCCCCGCACTCTTCCTCTTCCTCTACCTCTACTGTGACATGCTGAAAATCGCCTCTGTGCACGTGCAGAACATCCAGGAGGTGGAGCAGGCTGGGCTGGCGGGGGGCTGCCCCCCACCCCGCACCACCAGCGACATGAAGGCCATGCGCACGGTCGCCATGCTCATCGGGTGCTTCACGCTCTCCTGGCTGCCCTTCTTCATCGCCAGCATCGTGCTGATGCTCTGCCCCAACTGCTTCCCCTACAAAGTCATTGAGAATTTCCTCTGGCTGCTGGGGCTGGGGAACTCCCTTCTGAACCCGCTGCTCTATTCCTACTGGCAGAGGGATGTGCGGCTCCAGCTCTCCCAGCTGGCTGCAGGTGTGCAGAGGAGGGTCCTGCTCCACCTGGGCAATGGCCACTGTTTCCCAGGCAGAGGCTCCAAGCCTGTCCCTGCCGTATCCTGTGTGCAGCTTCCGGACTGACTCAGTAAGGAGCAGCTGTCTCCAGCTTCCCAGCTCCCCTCCTGCATTTTGGCCACGAACTCAGGCCCTGCCAGCTGTGAAGGAGAACCCAGATGGGTGGGGCCAATCTGGATGCTAATTCCCAAACATCAGCATAGTCAGATTCCAGCCTGCCCACTACTCCACAATCCACAGCACAGCCGGCTTGGAACCAGCCCCAGGCAACTCCAGGTTGCAGGATTTCCCTGGAGAGCCTCCACTGGAGCAGCCTCGTGTCTCCTGGACCAAGCCCTGCCACTCACTCCACAGGCAAAGACCCTTCACCCAGCGCTGCCTGCCTTCCCCTGCCCTCCCTGGACCCCCTGCCCCCCTCTGCCTGCAGCACCAGCTCCATGGGCAACGAGCCCCCCGTGCCCGGGGCAGGTGGGGGCAAAGTGGGGGCTCTGTCCCCTCCGATTGCTCCCAGCAACAAAGGCTGGAAGGGGTGAGGACACCTTCAAGCTCTCCCGGACCCACTCCCTTCCCAAACCCACCTTGCAGGGTCACCCCTGCTCTGGGCTGTGCCCACCCGAGGCAGAGGTGAGGTGGGTGGGTTCGGGCACGGGGGACACAGAGGGGCTCGCAGTGGCCGTGCCTGTGTGGGGGCTGGAGTGACCTGGGGGTGGGGGCAGCCCCCGGGGGTGCTGTTGCTGTTTGCCTGGGCTGTAAAGCAAGTTAATGAGTAACTGGCTGAACAAGGAGCAGGATTGCCTGTCTCAGAGCCATGCAGGAGACCTGCTGTATCCCACCCAGGATTTGGGACTGGACGGGTCCCTGCACACCCTCTTATCCCATGGGAGCGCTCTGCCTGCCTTGCAGTGGTGGCCAGATGGCTGCCCCTTCCAGAGGTTATGATGATATTTAATTGATTCTCATAAAATCATCCCATTTAATCCATACATCAAGAAAACCTCCCTTAAGAGATGTTTGTTTGCTCAAAATGTACCCTAACCTGAGAATGAGGGTGATCTGCATGAAATAGCAGCTGTTTCCACCTCTGTCCTTGCCCCACTGGCAGATATGAAGGCTCAGGGCTGTATCCAGTTGCATCCAGAAGCTGCTTGGGTCCTGAGGCAGAAATAACAGGTGCCTTTAAAAAAAACCCAAACCAAGAGGTCCTCTGTGAGATCCCCCTCTGCCTGGGAAGGGCCTGGGACCAGGTACCACACAGCAGCTGCTGTTCTGGCTGTGCCACATGCACTGAGCACAGAGCAGTCCTGGCTCTGTGGGACGCTGCGGGTGGATCTAACAGGTGGATCCAGCCTGATCCACCTCTGGGGATCAACACATCATCTCCCTACACCGGGGCTTTGCCGCCTGGTCTTGGTGAACAGCCTTGCTCCGCTGGCTGTTGCTCTGATCATCCTGATCCTCACCAAGCCTCTGGAATCGCCACAGTTGGTCCCTGCCTCCCCCCAAAGCCTTCCCATGGCGGGTACCAGTGGGAACAGGGACTCTTTGGATGTGGGCCTTTGGCTGCTTCCCAACTGCTGGCTCTGGCTGGTGTGGGGCTGGCTGGCAGCACTGTGTGCCCAGGCACAGAACTGGGCAGGCTGTGGGTCTGGATCAACGTGAGAAGCAGGAGTCCTGGCTGTGCGGGATCCCCCATCCAAGCAGGATCACGGCTCAGGCAGCCTCCTCGGAGCCAGGGACACAGCACAGTGGCTTGGATGGGAGAGGGGACACCTCCAGTACCTGAAGGAAGCCTACAAGAGAGCTGGAGACAAGCCCTTGGACAAGGGCCTGGAGGGACAGGTCAAGGGGGAATGGCTTCCCACTGCCAGAGTGTGGGGTTAGATGAGGTACTGAGGAGAAATCCTTCCCTGTGAGGGTAGGGAGGCCCTGGCACAGGCTGCCCAGAGAAACTGTGGCTGCCCCATCCCTGGAAGTGTTCAAGGCCAGGTTGGACAGGGCTTAAAGCAACCTGGAATAGTGGAAGGTGTCCCTGCCCATGGCAGGGGGTAGAACAGAATGGGTTTTAAGGTCCCTTCCAACACAAACTCTTCTGGGATTCTATGACACTGTGCAGATGGAGGACATGGTGCAGCTGGAAGCAGAGCTCCTCCTGCAGCAGAGCATCCCTTGCTGGACGTCTCTGGCATGGACCTGTCTCCTCTCTCCAAGTCAGGCTGGACAGATGCTCACAAGCTGACATAGCTGGGGCTCCATCCCTGGATACACCTCCAGATCCCTGTGGGATAACCTGGAGCCGCAGCCTTTCCCTGTGAGGCCACGCCTGCTCCCATCCCTCATCCCACCGCCGCTGCAGCCCGCACCGAGCGCGGCACCGAGCGCCGCGGGAGCTGGACCGGGGTGGGCACCGGGAGACCATGGATGGAGCCATCCCGCCCGCGGGGAAAGGGGCAAGGATGGAGGGCGCTCCCCCCGCCGCTGCCCCGCGCTGAATAAACGCCTTTGTGCCGGGCTGGTCTCTGCTCCGGTACCGGGGGTCGGGCGGCTCTGCCCGGGGCCGGGGAGCGGCGGCCCCGACGGCGGACACAGAACCGGGGCGGGCGGGAGGGAGGACGAGCCCTGCGGACCCAGAGGGACCCGGGGGGGCGGCTGCGAGGCCGCCAGGTCCCGGTGGGAGGGGGCCGGTCCCGGTGGGATGGGGCCGGTCCACGTGGAATGGGGCGGGCCGGTCCTGGTGGGATGGGGCCGGTCCCGGTGGGATGGGGCCGGTCCACGTGGAATGGGG
>JAWWEE010000142.1:19448926-19479433 GCA_035221455.1 Xenops minutus | reverse complement strand
GCGGGGGCGGGCAGGGCCGGGCCGGGCAGGGCGGTGCGTGCGGGGCAGGGCCAGGGCAGGGCCGGGCAGGGCCGGGCGGTGAGTGCGGGGCAGGGCCGGGCCAGGGCAGGGCCGGGCGGTGAGTGCGGGGCCGGGCCGGGCGGTGAGTGCGGGGCCGGGGCAGTGGGGCCCAGCCGGCCTTGCCGTGTGCCCAGACCCAGTGGCGCGGCCTGTTGTGGAGCGGGCGGCGGGCGCGGCCGGGCCCGGCCGTGCGGGGGGGGCTGTCCCGGCCTCCATCGGCCTCTGTCGGCCCCCGCGGCCCGGGCGGGGCGGAGGGTCTGAACGACACCCTGCGGACCGCGGTCCGGCTGGGCTGGTGGAGAGGCTGCTGGGGAAGGTTTATTCCATGTGGGATGTCTCCGGGGCACTGTTTGGGTTCAGCCGTGGTTAAAATCACATCGGAAAGGATCGAGGGAAGGGAACGGAGCTGGGGAGCGGTCTGAAGCACCAGGAGAGGCTGAGCGAGCTGGGAGGGCCCAGAATGGAGAGAAGGAGGCTTGGCGGGGGTGGGGGGAACCTTCTGGCTCGGCGGGGTCGGGCTGTTGTGCCATATGTTTCCTCAAAATGAGAGGAAATGCCCTCAAATTGTGCCAGGGGAAGTTCAAATTAGGGATCAGAAACAATAATTTCGCTGTCAGAGTGGTCCGCCCTTGGAATGAGTTACCCAGGGAGGTGGTGGAGTCACTGTATCTGGAGTGTTCAGGAGGTGTCTGGATGTGGCACCTGGGGACACGGTGTAGGGATGATTGTGGTGGTGCTGGGTTGATGGACTGGATGATCATGAAGGTCTCTTCCAATCTCGATGATCCCGTGAAATTGGCACAAGGTAGGGAGAAATCAGTTGCATTTAAAGAAATTGTTGTGATGCCCCAAGGGCGGGTGGTTTGCAAAGGGCAGGGGTGAAGGCGGCAGCAGCTTCACCCCAGGGAGTGCCTGGCTGGGGTGGACCCGGCTGTGTTCTCCCTTTGCCAAGCTCCCGAGGCTCGGCTGTGCCCACACGTGTGGCTGGGCTCTGCTGGGTCCTCTGTGCCGCAGCAGACGGGCCGTGGGCAGCGTGGTGAGGTTTGGGGACGCTCGTGCCAGTACCCACAGCTGCTGTGGGCTGCAGTCTCCCGCAGCTCTGCTCCATAAAGATCCCGTGGCTGGAACTCATCTATACTTGTGCACATACATTTATTTGGTTCCTTAAGCATTTATATCGAGCTTCTTTATGTTTATGTACTTCTTACTGCCTTATTTTCCTCATATTTTGGTCCTGTGTGTGTGAGGTCCAGCTGTAACCGGCAATGTATATCCAGGTCATGCTGCATACAGATGTTTTTCTTCTTTAGTGCCACGTGTTTGTTACACAAACGTTAATACTTGGATAAGCTCCTCATTAGTCCACACAATTGCTACCTCCCATGTAGCTAAAATAATTAGCCATTGTATTTTTCCATATTTTGCTACAGAACATTGCAGCAGAGCTGTGAGGTGGTAGGAAAAGAGCTGAGGCAACCTGGGGTAGGAGTTTGTCCCTCCAGCTTGTGTTCCTTCTCACTCCACCCTGACTCTTCCCTGCGCTGGGAGCCAAGTGGTTGGTTCCTCGGTTTCTTCAGGGTTTATCTGAGGGATTTTCTGCCATCTAATTAAAAAGCCCCTTGAGCTGAGTTGTTGAAAGCTGTGTGGTAGCCGGGGTAAGGTCAGGTTTCTGCATTGAAGGTCATGTTTTTGGTTGGGTGACTTGAGCTAGTAGCAGGGATGAGCTTCAATTGCCGAGTCATTTCAACAATCAGGTGTTGCTAGTGAGGTATTTCCTGCACCTTCCAAAGATGGTGTGAGATTTCTCCCCTAATCCCCTACTTTTCTGCTGACATTATTCCAGTTCCAGCATGTCCATCCTATCCAACTGCTCTGGTCTCGACCTGCAGCTCCTCGTGCTGATGCTGCCCCTCTGTGAAGCTCTCTTGCCCCTCAGTCCAGCCTTTTACACTGGTATTTTCTGATGATCCTGATTGCTGGCTCTGCCGGAGTTTTCTTTGTGTCTTCTCTTTTCCCCCTCTTTTATTTCTTCTCTGTTGTTTTTTCTTCCCCAGTAGGTCTGCACAGTTAGTCCTGTGTCCCTTTGCCCACCAGTTTTCTTCTCCTAACCTTTCAAAAGGGTATTTCTGACAATATGAGCTGTTGAGCCTTAGTCCAAGGTGGCAGGTGATGTTATTGCTCTCCAGGAATGCTGAGGGAGGCTGACAGGAAGGGGAGGGATGAGCTGGACAAGCTGTGTGTCTTGTCTGAGCCTGGAACCTCCTGCTCTGCACCCCATGGAACACAAGCTGCTCACCCCCTGAAAATTCCAGTATTATCATCCTAGACATGTGTGGAGAAGGAAGACGGTTTGGCAGAGCTATGCAAGTGTCCTGAAAACATTCCATGGGCTATTTAATGATTTGGTGTGATGGGAATGGCAGAGGTCTCACTATCGGGAAGGACTGAGGGCTGTGTTGTGGTCTGTGCTGATGACACATGTATGTGCACAAACATACTGGTAAGGAATTTTTTCATTTGGTTTTCCTTACAACACTATGTAAACAGGACAGCTCAGACAGGACTTGATCAACTCTATTTTTGCTGCTGTGGAGCTATTTTTGTGAAAACCCTGCAGATTGGTATTACTCGCTGCTGCCTTCTTGGGGGCAAAGGAGAAAGGGACTCTTTGTGTCTTTTTTTTTTCTTAATAGTGTCCTGCTAGAATAATTAGCTTGTCTAAAGTTAATATATTTCTTCTAAATACAAGCTTCCAAAATCAAGGAAAGTGAGCGGTGTGCCTCTTACTGTCAAGGATTACTAGGAATTAATCTTTCGATGCAAAGGCCACTAATCTCTGGCATGCCAACAGGGTTTATTTAGCTGCGTGCCAGCACTTAGAGCAGTGATGTATGAAATCCCTGGCAAATTCAGATGCTCTTGCTGCTAATCGCCTCCCCACCTGCTCATCCACCTCCATCCCCTCCATCCTGGATTCTGCCTATGGGTGTCACTCACTGGAGACGGATGGTGACACATGGAGCTGTTGATTGCCAGCCTGGGCTCTTGACGCCTGGGCTGCTCTGCCCGCTCTGGGACAGTTTTGCTGTCAGTGAGTCCCAGCTTTGCTGTTGTGCTGGGAGCTGCCTGGGAGCTCAGCGTGGAACTCGTGTTTTTAAACAAATAACCAGGCTGGGAGCAGTGGGAGAACTGGCTGAACTACTGACTTATGATCAGCAGCTTGCCATGTTCCTCGTGCAGTACACAGGTAACGTGTAGGGGTGTGGGATTCTTTGAGCATGTTTCTCCAATGGCTCTTGCTGCCATGTAGGATTTTCTGGAGCTGACAGAGGTAACTGTCAGAATTCTGCTGCTCTCATCAGTGTGCCAGGCCAGCCCCGGGGTCAGATTGATGATTTTGAAGCTCTAACAATGATAATTAAGCCAGGAGTGCAGCAGAGAAATGTGCACTAGCCCAACAGTAGGTTTTGAACCTGGGAACCAGTCTCTGAAAGGAAATGGCTGGGATCAAAATGTAACTTCAAAGCCTTGGTATTTCTCTCCTTTCCCTTCCTTGCTGGTGGGTTTTCTCTCTGTGTTCTAATTGATTACTGAAAGTGTGCTTTGGTGTCTTCTACAGTGCATTTCTTGTGGGCTTAAAACCAGCACTGTGTAATCACACGGCACAGTGTATCCCAGAATCCAGTTTATTCCTAAAAGCACAGGCTCAGGCTGAGCACTGCTTATTTCTTATATTTGCCAATGTTGGCAAAGGGTAAATCCATATTTATAGTAAAGCCTGTGTCAGCCCATTTCTGGAGTTTCCCCCATGCTGGGTAAGAGAAGTCTGATAAGTGTTCAGAGGAGCCTGGGGAACCCCAAAATATAACCTGAAGGAGTTGGGAGGTTTTTAGGGCATCCCAAAAGGTGACCTGAGGGTGTGGGAGGACTTCAGGGGACCCCAAAATGTGACCTGAGGGGTTCAGAGGGACCTGGGGCACCCCAAAACATGATCCAAAGTAGTTCAGAGGGTTCCAGGACACCCCAAAATATGACCATACAAGCACCAGCCTGCACAGACTTTTTCAGTGTTATCACTGAAGTGCTTTTAGGAGTGTGACAGTGTCAGAGTACCTGTTAATAGTTTTAATTTGAGCTTAGAGGCAGAGGTTTGTGTTCCTGCTGCTTATTAACTAGCTGGATGTCAGGAAAATAGTTCCAGTGCCTGACTAGAGTGAGGCTGCTGTTGGAATGTGTGGTTCCAGAGCAGTGCCAGGCTTGTGGCAGAGCTGCTGTCACCACTGAACTGGATGTTCCTGAACCCAGCAGGGGAGATTTTGCCCAAATCCTGAAGTGGCAGCCCTGGGTGCTGTGTTCCTGTGTGGTCACGTGGGAGTTGCACAGTCCCACGTTTTGGTTGAGATTTCCAGTGTGTTCAGCTCTTGGTGACAGGAATGATCTTAAACCAGGGTTTTCAGTTCCCCTCAGGGACTGTTTCGGGTTTCTTTTCCCCCTGCTCTTTAAGGCAAATGGCCAAGCTCTGTTAGCAGGTTTGGAAAACCAAGTTGTGTCCCACGTCTGGCATGGGACCCAGTAAGAATGGATACTTCCCTTGATTTATGCCTGGAACATTGAGATCTTCCTTCTCTCTCCAGCCCCTTTCTGAACGTGTGCTGTGAAAGCTGCAGCCATATATAGTCCCAGCACAGACCTGGATTGATCCCAATGGAATGAGGGGCTGTGCATTGTTAATGCTGTTTAGGCCAGCAGGAAGCTGGAGTGTCTCTTCCCATAAAACCCATCTCAGCACCTACTTCCAGAGGGGAAGACCACCCACAGCACCCCACAGTGCTGTGGGAGAGGCCTTCACCTTCTGCTCATCTTTAAGTATCTCCCTGATCCATTTTTTTCTGGTGAGGAATCTTCTAGCTCAAGTTTTATTTTTAAATGTTTAGTCACTGCATTATGGCAGAGCTTGATGGCTCACTCTTAAAAATTGATTCTTCTGAAAAACCCTGGAGATATGTACAGGGAGTGCTTGGAGGTGAAGGGCACACTGGCACCTGTGCCATGTATGGCTCTGGAAATGCTGACACTAGTCTGATACTCGCTGGAATTCTGAATTTTCTCCTCCTCCCTTACCTTCTGCATAGCATTTCCCTGCAGATACAGAAATCTGCTGATTTTGGCCTTTCCAGGCTGGCTCTCTACAGGAAAACTTACTCCTGTGCTGGTCCCTTCCCTCCTCACAGAGCAGCTTGGAATGGTCAAGGACCCTTCATTCTGGTTGGCACAAAGGACAGAGAGGTTCTTGTGTTTGTGTCTCACGGTCGTACTGGCTGAGCCTGTTGCCTTTTATCCTGCTTTGTGCCCAGGAGAAAGAATTTTCTGCAGCTTCAGCTTTTTTCTGAGCACGTTGTCTGTATCCAGTGGGATGTGACTGGAGCTCTGACTCTTGGCTGAGATGGCATTTATCACATGTAGGGTGGCAACTCTGACGTAATGAGTGGTTTCTTACTGTAAAGTGTATTGGGGATCTTCTCTCTGGCTTGGTTTGACTCTTGGAGCAAACTCTATACTGCAAGAAAGAAGCAAGCAAGGTCTACTTTTTTACTGCTTCCAATACTGCTCTTTGTTTTCCTGGGTTATTTTACTCTTTCCCCATCCTGGGGAAGGGAGAGCAAAGCTTTCCCAAGGTGTTTACTCCTCTGTGTTGTGTCGTTATGTGCTTGTCGATGCTGGTTCATCCTCTTCTGGGAGACCCTGAGGACAAGGGTACCACGTCACACAGATACCTCCACCCAGAGCCTTCTGGCCCATGGCTGCTGTGTTCCCAGCTGCAGGCCTGCCCTGGGGACACTGGGGCACTCCTACTGCTCCCCATAACCCTCACTGAGGTCTTGACCTCTGTTATCAAGAATTTATGGTTTCTGTAAGCAAAAGTGACTCTGTGTCCATCTGCAGTAGCCTCGAGCCAAGCAGGGAAAAGTGCCTGTGGAATTAGGTCTTATGATCCCAGAGGTCCTGGTTGGAGGAGTGGCCAGGATCTCTCGTGTGAGTGGGACCCGGAGTGACTGCATCTTCTCTTGTGCTGTTTCTAGACAACACTACCCAGAAAATACATTCGCTGTCAAGGAACTGCTCAGTTTCCAGCCTGTGCCTGCAAAAGAAAATACGCTGCGGTTTGTGATTTCATCAACATCCATTTTCTGTAACTTGTGAATATTTGGCTTGTGGGATTCTAGTTGGAGGCTGTATTAGGAACAGTAGTGGGCTTCTCTTCCAGTGCCCTGGTACCATGTGAAGTTGTAAACGCAGAGCTTTAAACCCCCAAAAATCCTGTTTCTACCTTTGGAAGAGTTTTAGGCACTTTGGACAGCGTATTGAACAGGCAGAGTAGCACTAAACCAGTTCTTGTGTGGAGAAATAATTGACTTGGAAGAAAAAAACCCCTGTAAATGGGAATGAAGTTTCACAGCAGGTGCACACATGGTGCAAACATTCCTCCATTTCTCATGCAGTGTGGTAAGGTTTTCAGACACCTTGAGCTTGATTTGAAGCAATCACATTTTATCTCTTTAAATCTTGCATCCTAATGCAGAGGATCACAGGAAGGCTGTGAGATATCAGTTGGAAAAAAGGCTCTAGGAAAGTAAATTCTGGAAATCTGGGAGCAATATAATAATTTCTGGTCTCCTTCCTACTGTTGTGCCCTCATTGGACTGGTGTGGCTGTTTCCAGATTGCTCTGGGACACATGACTGCTGTTATGTGGCTCAAGGTTAAAAACAATCCCAAATCCTCGTGTGGCAGCACATGAGGGGTTTGACTGCGACCTCTTTGCTGTTCTTGCTGTGAGTTCTCCATGAGGATGAACTGATCTATGTCTGGGGAGGCTGAACCTGGGTCTGGTGCCTTGGTCTCGCTGTGCATGGTTAGCTCTGGGCATTAACCTGACACCCCAAACTTGTACCAGCACAAAAAATGTTGCTGCATTCACGTCCGGGGATCATGTGCTGCCTCTGAGTGAACGGATCCGATTGCATCTAATGGAGGGCCCATAAATTATAAATTTTTTGGAAGAGTGATGTTCATAAAGGGGCTGGAGCAAACCCTTAGTCTGTTCTCCCTGGAGTATCTTGGTTTGTCTTTGTGGTGCTTTGGCTGGTGGTGCCCACATCCTTCAGGCACTGTGTGCATGTGGGTAGGTAGAATTGCATTTGTTGGAGGAATGCTGAGCTGAGCACACCCTCATCCTTTAGATCTCACATCGGATTTCACCTGACTTCACCCCCAAACCACCCCACAGAACTTGAATTTATGCTGCTGTCACCCATATATGGTTCCTCTGGTCATTGTCCATGCTTATGGTGGGGAGTTGGACAAGGTGGCCTTTAAGGGTCCTTTCCAAGCCAAACTATTCTGTGGTAGTCCCCCACCTTGGGAAAGAATGACCTCACACACTGGTACGTGCTGGGGATAAACTGCTGGAAAGAGCATTGTGGAAAAAGCCTGGCGTGTTCTGATTGGCATCGAGTGGAATCTGAACCAACAATGTACTCTGGAGACAAAGGAGGTCAGCGGTGTCTGGGGATCATTTGGGGGGATCTCCTTCCCCTGGGCACAGTTGGAGTGCTGTGCCCAGTTCTGGGCTCCCCAGTACAAGAGAGACACGGACCTTCTGGACTGGGCCCATGGAGGATAATTGACACAATGAAGAGACTTGGATATCTGTGATTGAGGAGAGTCTGAGAGAGCTGAGAGTGTAACTGGGAGAAGTGAAGAAAAGGGAGTTGGAGTTGTCTCCATAGTGCCCAGTGGAAGGTCAAAGGATGTGTCAAAATATAGGAAACTCAACTAAATATGAGAAAACTTCCAGTGCTTGTTCCAGAGGTGGTTTCCAAGCAGTGCTGTTGGTCCTGGGGCACAGGCTGAGCTCCTGTGTGTGTGGTGTTTACTGGGGGCTGGTGCCAGCCCTGCAACCTCATCTGGCTGCAGGGCAGGTCTGGCAAGTTTTGGAGCACTGGGGAAGCTGGAGGTGAGCATCAGCTGAGGGGCCGAGTTGGGATCTCATTGCTCAGTCTCTTCTTATGGACATGCAATGCCTGAAGGAACTGTGCTGCAGGCTTAGCCTGCTGCTGCTCATCTCCCCAGACTGAGCACTGGGGCAGGTTCTGGGAGCTTTGGGACAGGTCTGTCCAGTCACAAAGCCAGCAGTGGTGTTTCTGTACATCTTCAAGAGCGTTTTACTTGCAGTTGTACCAGCCTCCCCTCCCCTTTGCTCCTCACCAACTGTTTAAACAAGTTGTGCCTGGATTGATATTTTGGTGCAGGAGATAACCTGGAGTAGAATTCCTCAGGAATGCTTTTAATTACTGGCTGCCTTCCTGGGCTTTTCAGAGAGCTTGAATTCTGAGATTATCCCTTTCTTTTACTTTTAAATTGTTCTTCAGGTTCTTGCCTTTAAGGCAATGTTTGATGCCAGCACCTGAGGGCTGGATGTTTACAGGTAGAAATGACATAAGAGAAAAAGAGAAACAAGTACTTATTAATTACTGTTCAGTTCTCCATCACTGTAGTCTCCTCTCTTCCTTTTAATGATCTCCTCTTGTTAATCCATATGCTGAAGGCAGGAGTCATGCTGGCTTAGAGCATGGGAAGGGGGTGGGCAGTCAGAGCTGCAGCTGAAGCCTCACGAGCATTTGTAGGTCTGTTTCTGTGCCTTCCTGTATGTCAGGTTGGAGTTGGAGCCTTCTGTGAACAACTGGGACACACTAATTCAGCAGAGCATTATCCACGTCCCAAGAGCTGCATTAATTTCTGCCTGGGGCGTGAGCTGAGTTGGATCATGGAAGGTCTCTGGGGCTGGCATGGGTGCATGGGGTGTGTGGGCCTCTGCTCTGGGCTCTTTGTGCAGGCACTTTCTTAGGCTTGACTCATGCTCTAACTGGCAGGGTGAGTGCTGGATGTGCAGTATGAGAGCTTCCTCAGGGTTTGTCCAGTACCTAAGGAATCTGGTTAGTTTATTTTTTTCCCCAAAAGACGTTAATAAAAATCCTTTTGCCAAGAACCCAAAGAGTTTTTTCACTCCTTGTTTCCTGCTGGAGCCAGCTGCCTCCTTCCCAGCACAGCCATGGCAGCCCATGTATCATCCAAGTGCTCCTCCTGCACCACAGGGTGTAACCAAACATCCCACCTCAAACTGGGGATGGAAATCATTGGGATAGGTGGCTGCCTGTGCTCCCCAGTGGGTTGGGAAGCAGTGGCTGGAGCCATGTCCATTGGCATTCAGGTGCTGGTCAGAGCCAGGTGTCTCCACAGTGGATTGTCTTCAGCCAGAGCAGAGTGTCTGTCCCTGCTGGTGACTCCAGTGTCCAGCTGTATCACTGCTTGTCCATGTCCTTCCCTGCTCCCAAATGTGGGAAAACTCTTATTCAAGTTTAATGATGTCTTTTCCATCACCTGGATAATAATAGAGTTAAACCTGGCAATTACTCCTTTTCCTTTCTCTGTATGTCCTCCCTGTGCCTGACCTCTCTATTTTTAACCTGGGGCTTTCAGATTTGTTTTCCTGAGCCCTCATGACTTCCATGCTATTTTGACTTTGGAGTATTTCAGACACAGCATTGTAGGCATCCTGCATAGTCGGGCGTGACTATTGTTGTTGCCAGCTGAATAGTCCTTATTTTTTGGCTGCTTCTTGCGTTCTCACCTTTCAGTGGCTCGGAGAGGAGCCCTCCAGGCTCCCTGTGTCCACTTGGCTGTTTACAGCCAGACCCAACAGCCGTGTTTACTAAGTTCTTGGAAGTGGAATCCTCGGGAATAGAAATCACAACACTGCAAAGTGTCTGGGGGAAGGTTTGGTACAAATGCCTTGGCCCATCAGTGCATTGGGATGGGATAATTGTCATCTTTGGTGCTCTGGTAGTTTGCTGATTCCCCTTAGAAATGTGGTTATTTTTATCACTTTCAGAGCACTGGACACCTCTCTTCAGCCTGGAGAAAAGGAAGCTCAGAGGGGACCTTTTTGCCCTTTCCAACTCCCTGACGAGAGTGGAGCCAGGTGTGGGTCAGGCTTTGCTCCCAGGGAACAGCCTGGGAAACAGCCCAGGGAAAGAGGAAACAGCCTCAAGCTGTGCCGGGGCGGGGGGTTTGGATTGGATATTATGGAACATTTCTTTGCAGAAAGCCTTGTCAGGCCCTGGCACAGGCTGCCCGGAGCAGTGGTGGAGTCACCATCTCTGCAAGTTCAAAAAATGTGTGGATGTGGCACCTGAGGACATTGCTAATGGTGAACATGGTGCTTGGTTGATGGTTGGACTTAGTGATCTTTAAAGTCTTTTCCAGCTGGAACAATTCTGTGGTTCTCAGACTTGCTGTGATTAACTGCACACTGGAAGCTTTAAGTTTGGAGACTCCATTAATTTGGAATTGTTTACAAAGTACTTGTGTCTTGTTACCTGTAGTTTGAGAAAGAGACCATTTTGGAGAGCTAGGACTGTGATTTGCTGGCACATAAATGCCATTAATTGTCCATCACCTGCAGTTTGCCCACCACAGATCTGTGGGTGGATCATCCAATAGCTGCTTTAGCAAGAGTGACTCTGAACCAGCTGTAATTCCTTGAATTAGGGAATACACTGGAAGCTGCAAAACGATTTTTCTTCAATCCTCTTCAGTTCAATTCTGTGTAATCTGCTTAATCTTTACCTTCGATTTACTTAATTTATAAGGCTCAATCTACATTTATTCATGAATAAACCTCACTGTTATTAGACCTTTCTTATCAATAGCAAAGCCTGAGCAGCAGGACTCAAGGCCCTCAGGCTCTGAGCACTAAGGCTCTTAAAATGAGTGTGAGGAGGAGCGTGGTCCTGTGGGCTGGGTCAGGATCTTCCCTCTTTGGGGCCATGAAGGGTAGCAGCTGCCTGTCAGACTCCTTGAATAAAAATTCCTGTAGCACCTTCTGGTTTTGAAGATCTTCTAAGTCACGCCTTATTTTTTGATAGTAAATAACTCCAGGTGAATTCACAAGTGGTAACACCTATGTAACTATTAAAAGTGGACTGACAGAAATAGGAAATAATCCTGTTTTCTGAGTTTCCAGGCAGGAAATCCTGCTTGGCACAGGGCTTACACTGTCAGGCAGTTTGATTTGTGTGGGTGTTGGAATTGATGTTGGTGAGTAATAATATTTTATAGTGGTATCAGGGTAACATTCAGGTCATAGAAGGGCTCAGAGTGCTGTTTGTGCCTGGAACTGAGCATTTCTCTCCTTACTGTGATTCTGAAGCATCACAAACCTGTTTAAAGAAAATCTCTAAGGGTGGTCTTTTCTTTTAGGCTTAAACCATCTGTCCTTTGATCCTGCCAGCAGCACCGAGTCCCTGCAGCTGGGCAGTGCCGCTGGCCCACCGGTGTCGGAGAGCCTGGCCGAGGATGGAAGTGATCCGGAAAAGAGGAAGAGAGCAGTTCCTCCTGGTGAGCTGAATGGCAGCTCTGTTGCTGGCAGTAGAGAAGGGATCCACATAGGTAGCTTAAATCCATCTACTGTGCTGGGTACTGGTGTGGAAAGTGGGCAGGTGGAGCTGTGCTAGTCCGGTGTGCCTGGAGCCATGCTTGGGTTGTGGAACCTCTACAAGGAGTACATAGGGAAAGAATAAGGGGGAATGGCTTCACAGGGTTAGGTGGGATATTGGGAAGGAATTCTCTCTGAAGGTGGGGAGGCCCTGGCACCGGTTGCCCAGGAAAGCTGTGGCTGCCCCATCCCTGCAATTGTTGAAGGCCATGTTGGAGCAACCTGGTCTAGTGGAAGGTGTCCCTGCCTGGGGCAAGGGGATCGAATAAGATGGTCTTTGAGGTCCTTCCAACCAAAATCATTCTAGAATTCTCTATACCTGTCCCAAAAGATTTATTTTTCTAATTGAATAGTATCTCAAGATTAAAATCATGACCATGATAAGGCAGGTAAGCCCACATGACTGGAGTCATTCATCTTTAAGATGTCATAAAAGCAAACTGTTAAATGAACCACATAATACTGTAATATCAGATTAAGGAGTCTTACAAGGAAAATTGCTTTGATGCCATCTGCAGGATTTCTCTCAGAGTGACTGGGAAAAAAACCCACATAGAATAATGTCTTGGCAGATTATATTGTGGCTGAACAAATGTCACTTGGGGAACGTGGCACCTGCTTGTGCCATGAACGTGAGGTGTTATTGGGTATATAGAGCAGTCTGTGGGAATTAGTAACTTTTCCATAGGAGATGCCAAGTACAGAGTGGATGTATGAGGCTGGACCTGAAGCAGAAGGAAGGTGATATGCAAAGCCATGGCTGCAGAGAGGGAGAAGTGTAATTAGGGTAGAGAGAAAGTTTCTCTGTTTCCCTAGAGAGAAAAATCCTTCTGCTTCACATCTGTGTTTGAACAAACCAGGCATTTGGGCACCTCTCACTAAAACCTGCACAGACATAAAGCACAAATGTCTGTCAGGTGGTCCATGGAGAGAGCCAGGTAAAGGTGTGTCTGACCCAGCCAAATCACTGAAGAAAATCTGAATGCTTTAATTAAGCCTTGTGTTTGTGTAGTGTCAATGGCTCCACCTGGATTGCCTGGCTGCTCTGCTATGCTGGTCCTGCTGCTGACAGCAGCACGTTATTCTCTGCTTCCTTTCCCCTTTGAGTGTGGAAGAGAAGTGACTTCCAGTGGCAGTGGGAGGATTCTGCTGGACCAGCCTGGCCAGCTCCGTTCAGTTCAGTCCAGAGTTTATACCTGCTGAATGTATGTCCCTTGCTCATAAATCTCTTGGGAGAAATCAGTGTCTCCTCACCTTTAATCAGTTCAAGGCCCTTTAGAGCTTTTAATTGCAGTGGATAAACCATAACTGAGGTGCTTTGAGGTGTATTCCTAGACCTGGCTGCTGTAAATGCTGGCTGCTCCAGTGGAACAGCTCTGGCTGGTTTTTTTTCTCATCTAGCTCTTCCCTGAGTGTTGGGCTCAGCTGTGGTTTTGGGTGCTGACACTGCAGAGCCTTGCTGGGCAGTGTGTGCCCTGCAGCAGAGCTGAGAGGTGCTCTAAGCTCTTAATCACTTTTATTTTCCTCTCAGCAGATGGTGGCAGAAATCTGAGCCTGGACTCCATTCCAATGGGATTGCCAATGTCTGACCCGACCGCCTGGGCCACCGCCATGAACAACCTGGGAATGGCTCCCATGGGCATGACAGGACAGCCCCTCCTGCCTGGTGAGCTGATGAGCCAGACCCTGCCCACCTTCCCTTTTGGACAGGTCTTTGGGAATAACCTGTTTTAGTGGAGTTGGATAAACACCCAGCACTTACAAACCACATGGACAGGCTTTGTTTGAAATACATTAAATCTGCAAGAGATTTATTTAGAGAGTGGATTTGAGAGGATGCATAGTTCTTAATGCAAATAGTAGTTATTGTGGGGTACCTCCAGGTATCCTGCAGTGGATCAGGAGGAAGAGGGTGCCACGCAGAGCTCAGGAAACCAGTGATATCCAGGAACATGTTACTGTAAGCTGAGCTGGAATGGCTTAAAAGGAAGGGTGAGAGGGAGATGAAAACAACAGGGCAGCAAATTGGATATGGCAGAAATTAGTGGAGAATTCTGCACCTTGTCCAGAATACATGTGGATGGGTGAGTCATCCTGTCCAGGATGAAAGCGCTCCTGTGAGAACAGAGCTGTGCAGTGCCTGGTTTCCCAGCAGTGCAGGATTTTGGGCATCAAAGTCCTGAACTGAGCTGACTGTTCCAGTGCTTTGCTGCACTGAGGAGGATGCCCTCTCCTGCCTGAACACTTTGCTGCTTACCAAGGGGAGAGAATGTCTGTGTTGGCAGCACTCTGCAATCCCATTTCTGCTCCTGTGGCGCAGAGCAGGTTGTTTGTTGTGCAGCCCATACATATTTAACAGCATCACTTAACTGCTTTAAGTTTTGCCTGCAGTCTGTGCTCTTCGAATAATAGAATAATGGAATGATTTGGTTTAGGAAGGACCTTAAAGCTTATCTTGTTCCACCCTCTGTCATGGGCAGGGACACCTTACGCTAGACTAAATTACTCCAAGCCCCATCCAGGTTTCTCTTATGCCTTCCTCCAAAAGACGGGTTTGAGGGCAGAGGATTTGCCTCAGATCTGTGTTTTTGCTGTGAGTGTGTTTCAAAATATCAAGGAAAACAAAAATTCAGCTGCCAAACTCAATCATCCAACCTGTGCACTACAAGTTGCCTTCATTCAGGTTACTGTGAGCAGTGGTTGTGGAGAGGAAATAGTTTATTTTAGCAGAGAAAAGTTATTTGACTAAGGCAGTCAGCAATGAAATAGTTTTAAAAAGTTGTTTTAAGGGCACACATAAAGTTCCCTCTCTGGTATTTATTCAGCTGATTGTCACTGGCACGTATGGGAGTGTACTTCATTTGCTGTCCAAGTTCACAGTCACTGTGTGACTCCAAACCCCCACCTGACTCCCTTATTCTCTTCCCTTTTAGACTTTGATCCTGCTCTTGGGATGATGACTGGAATCCCTCCGATCAACCCCATGATGCCAGGCTTGGGGATCGTCCCACCTCCCATCCCTCCGGACATGCCTGCCGTGAAGGAGATCATTCACTGCAAGAGCTGCACTCTCTTCCCACCTAACCCACGTAACTGTGCTTTGTCCTGTCTCTGTAGGAATATCTGTGTGTTTATGTTTATATAGAACCCAGGTGTGCATGAGGGAAAAGCCATTTCTGTACCTGGGCTGTGACTCATTGCTTGCAGGAAGGTGACAGAGCAACAGGAAAAGCCCATTCTTGTCACTGATAGTTTGCCATTTCCAGAAATAGTCTTTTCAGTTGTTGGATTGATAAGGACGGGGAAGAAAACAGTCCAGCCCCTGGGTATTTGAAGTCTTCATCTAAGGCTTCAAAGCCAGTGAACTCCTGGAGGTAGGGGGCTGAATCAGCCAGGCTGGTCCGTGCTGAGCCATGGGAGTGCTCTGGGGTTTATGGAATATGGTGGAAGGAGAGCAGAGGCAGTTGGAAATAAGACAGAAAACTTGAAGTAACACAGTCAGGGCTCACCAGGCTCCTGGTGTTCTATGACAGCAGCTCAGTGAACCTCTGCTTGCACTTGAGAGAGTGTTTGGAGGGCTCCAGGCCCCTGAGATCTTTTCTTTGGAATCAGGCAGGTAAACATGTCTTTGAAGGAAGCCAGGAAAGTGTGGTTGTCTCTCAGGAGAGGTGGGCAGATGGAAGGAACATGTACTGACAACCCAAAAGCTGACCTGCTCTCATTTCTCTCTTCAGATCTTCCCCCTCCAGCCACAAGAGAGAGGCCCCCAGGCTGCAAGACAGTGTTTGTTGGAGGCCTGCCAGAAAATGGGACGGAGCAGATCATCATGGAGGTGTTTGAGCAGTGTGGGGAGGTCATAGCTATCCGAAAGAGCAAGAAGAACTTCTGCCACATCCGCTTTGCTGAGGAGTTCATGGTGGACAAGGCACTTTATCTGTCTGGTGGGTGTGTTTGTCTCAGATGGCAGCTTAAAATTCTGGGACAAAGATGTGATCCTGCCTTTATAGACAGAACAATAGGATTTGGGGCAGATTTATCTAACGCTGTCAGTTTGCCTTCTGCTGCCATTGCATTTCTGCTTAAATACATGACAGCAGCTCCTGAGAGGAAAGACAGCCATACTTTGTCCCCTGCAAACCTCTACAGAATACTGGGCTGAGGTAGAGTCCATCCCCATCTCACCCAGATAAACATTCAGCTGATCCTGTAGATGGTGCTTAAGAGTCCTGCAAAAATTGGCAGTTGCTCCCAATTGCTTACTAATTGTCTGGTGTGCTTGACTTTTATGGGGATTTTTTCCCTGTTAATCTCAGAGCTGAACCCCCTGTGCTGCTTTCTCCTGGTGTGCTAGTTTAAAGGTAAACCAGCGGGAGGAATGAATGCAGCTCAAAAGAGGCTACAAGTCAGAGCTACAATTTACTAAAAAGATTACAATAAATAACAATGATACAGAGAAAAAAATCGGTTTTAATCCACAAAGACAAGTGTACAGCCCAGCACCTGGGGCACAAACAGAATAGTGTTCTTTTGCCCCTGTGCTGAGTGCCACATGGGCCCCCTGAGTGCAAAGGAAAAGGAAAAGAAACCTGTTGGTGAGGATGAGGGTTGCAGTCTGGTCGAGAGTGGCAGTTGCAATCCTCTTGAGGTTCTGGTCCAACTCTGGATCCAATGAGTAGTACCAGAGATCCCCAAACCCCAAGATTTTCTATACTCAGGTTCAGGTGGGAATGCCCAGTACCTCCCCCAGGGTGGGAAGTTTCACAATGGGTGATTTAACTCTGTGAGTCCTGGGATATTTTGGGAATCTTTGATGGCCCATGAGCAGACATGACCCCTCAGGCTGGGTGTGAAGGTGCTGATGCCTCCCTGGAGGGGAGTTATGTGAAGACAGAAACACTCCCCTGTCTCACAGGGTTCTTTAACACCCACCCTGTGCCCTGCGGTGCCAGGTGTGCTCTGGGCAGCTGCTGCCAACGATCCATTATTAACAGTCCTTCAGAAATGACACAGAGGGTGTAGAATACACAGTTTTGGTTACACCCACACTGTAACCGGGACAAGCTGAGGACCCCCACATCAATCCCCTGTCCTTCCTGAACAACTCCCCATCCTCACCAGGCTACCGCATCCGGCTGGGCTCCAGCACTGACAAGAAGGACACGGGGCGCCTGCACGTGGACTTTGCTCAGGCGCGGGATGACCTGTACGAGTGGGAGTGCAAGCAGCGCATGCTGGCGCGGGAGGAGCGCCATCGGCGGCGCCTGGCGGAGGAGCGCTTCCGCCCGCCCTCCCCGCCGCCCGTCGTCCACTACTCCGACCACGAGTGCAGCGTCGTGGCCGAGAAGCTCAAAGGTGGGTGGCTCTGGGGGCCACGGCTGCCCTTGTGTGCTGGGCAAAGGTCTGTGTTCTCCTGGCGTTGTCTTGCTGAGTTGAGGTGCCACGGAGACCTTGCAGACCCTCAGCCTGCAGGCAGCAGGTCCCCAGCATGTTGTCTTGCTGAGTTGAGGTGTCATGGGGACCTTGCAGACCCTCAGCCTGCAGGCAGCAGCTCCTTGGGCTGCCTCCCTCTCAGAGTTGTTTCTTTTTGTTGAAACAATCCTGTGCTTGAATCATGTTGATAGTGTCGAGGACCTCAAGGCTCATCTGGCACAATGTTTCTTGGCAGAAGTATGGCCTAGACCAAATGGCACAATACCCTGCCCAGCCCAGTCTTGAAAGCGTCTAGTTTTGGGGAATCCACCATTTCCAATGGCTGGTAGTTCCCATTGTGGAATATTGTCCACTTATGCCCAATCAGAATCTTCCCAGGAATACCCATTCCCCCTCATCTTTTCCATGTGATTTCTTGTAAAAAAGGAGTTTCCATATTCTTTGTAGCCACCCTTTATATCCCAGAACACAGTGACAAGGTCTTCTCTAAATCTTATTTTCCCAAGATTGAACAAACCTTTTGAGTACAATAAACTTGTGCAAATCAAAAGTATTCAGTATAAGTTTCTTCCAGAAAATTTTGATTGAGGTTTAAAGTCCTAATCTCGTCTTTGAAGCCTGAGACTCACATGTGACCTGATGATTTTGGAGCTGGAGGATATTTTCTTTCACAAAGGCATGAAGTTTTCCAGTAGGTTTCTAGCAGTTGGTCCTCCTCTTGTAGCACCTCAGCAGATGATTTGCTCCATCACCTTGGTGTTGGACTTTACCTGCCATTGTGCAACCATGTGTTCAGATCATTCCATGCTTCCAGGAATTCTCATGAGCCACCTGAAGGAGGTTGACCTTTGAAAGAGCAGTTCAGGGCCAGGGAGAGGGCCAGGTGACCACATACCTGTGGTGTAAGCTGTCCTTTCTTACTATAGATGACACAAAGTTCTCAGAAGCCATCCAGACCTTGCTGACCTGGATAGAGCGTGGGGAAGTGAACAGGAGAACTGCCAACAACTTCTACTCCATGATCCAGTCAGCCAACAGCCACATCCGCAGGCTCATCAACGAGAAAGCAGCTCACGAGAAGGAGATGGAAGAAGCTAAAGAGAAGTTCAAACTGGCTCTCTCAGGGATCCTGGTGCAGTGTGAGTAGATTTTCCATGCTGGCTGTTGGTTGTCTGGTGTAGAGAAGACTCAGTTTCTAGAGACTGGAGGGGCCACACTGAAAGGGCTTCGGGAATGGAAGTTTCCATTCAGCTACAGCTCATTTAGGGTCAGGTGTCATTAACCTGGCAAAAATTCCTTGTGGTACTTTTTACTGGGGTAAGGGTCCACGTCTGGGGGGAGGAGAGAATGAATGCTGAATTTGTTTCCTCTTTTAATTATCATCTATTAGTTCTGTCATCTTTTCAACTCCTGCTGTGCACAGACAAGGTAAGTTCCTGGGAATCTGGTGCCTCAGTGAAGTGTGCAGGATTTATTCGCCAAAGGTAGGACACAGCAGAGTGTTTCCAACACCCCGTTGCAGAACTCGGGTCTTTCAAATCCCAGTACTTTATTAAACCAGGCAATAAGGAAGAGGCATGGACTATAGTAATTCCGGGATGTGTTTTGTAACAGTTCCTCAGACCATTTGTTGCCTCTTACACATCTCTGCTTAAGTAAATCAGAGTATTTTTACTTTATGAGTACCTTCTCCACAATTGTACTAATTATCTTTGATCCCCTTGCCTAGGTAGTGAAGATTCTTAACCTTTGATTTTATGTCTAATAATGTTAGCTGTTACTTGATTATTGTTTTCTTAATTCTTTATTTCTTTAAATTCTGTTACTGGTAAAAAAAATGGGCACACGGTCCAGAGGGACATGCAGTGAGCACTGCAGAGTAAGTAGTAATAGAGACTAGTGTGTAACTCCATTCCCTAAAACACAACTGATACCTCAGCCACTCCTAGGTTACTCTAGGGAGCAGGGAGATGTTTTTATTTTGTAAGAATTCCAGCTACTGCATCACAAGCATAAAAAACCCAATCAGGTAGATGTGCTTTGTGCTGTGAGTGAGCTCTCAGCCAAGGAGAAGCACTTTGTATATCCAAAATGCTCTGGGAATTTTCTAGAGAAACAGAAGGACTAAATTTCAGGACTGAGAAAAGCTGATGGAAGGTGCCAGGATCCTCTTCCTATAGGTCACACAGGCTGTGGCACTGTCCCTTGGGATGTCCCAAGGGCCAGAACTCGTGGTTGTACCTCATCTTCCCACTGCGGAGGGTGAGTCCTGCCTCCCTGGACTCCTTACACTCCCAGCCAGCCTTGCACAGCAAATGAGGATATTTTTCAGCACATGTGCTGCTTTTTTTCCATGTGTCCTGCCCTTTTTCCAGCTGAGAGCAGAGCCCATTTCCCAGTTGGTTGTTACCTGCGAGTGTTTGGCAGTGGCCTGGCGAAGCCCACACTTCTCTTTCCAGGCACTGAGCCTCTTCCCTGAACATAGCATCAGCACAGTACAGTGTTATAAGAAAAGGGTAGCCAAACCACCTGCCTGATTCCACTTTTTTACTCCTTTACTCCTCTTGTTCGCCCTCTCTGGATGCTATTGGGGCCCGATTTGCTGCTGATTTGACACTCCAGTCGAGCAGATAGTGGCTGTGTACCATTCTGCCTCCAAACAAAAGGCTTGGGACCATTTCACGAAAGCTCAGCGTAAGAACATCAGCGTGTGGTGCAAACAAGCAGAGGTTGGTAATCTTTTCTTGTGTTAGATCCTCCAGCACGGTCTCTTGCTTGTCAGGATGTTGATGTTAAGTTTGCACGATGATGCTCGTGTGGATAACACCACCTTCGTTCACAGTGTGAGGTGGGAATGATTCACTCAGCTCTCCTGTTACAGGTAATAAATTTCCTCTTGGTGTTTGTGTTACTTGTGGCAATACATGGAGATCTGTCTGCTTATTGAAGTTGTGCACAATAATAGTAATAATAATAATAAATATTTGTGTTCTGCTGGTTTTAATATTAAAGGAAGAAGGATTTCTAGAGAGATGGTAGAAAATCCCCAACAACAAACTCTAAGCATCATCAGAATCTGTGTTATCACATTTTTATGTGACATTTCCACCTTGAAAGATGGAAGTAATTGCAGCTGGACAGCCTGGAAACTGCAGCTGGAAGGCTTGAGGGAGGATGTTTTCATGTTTATGTATTCATCCCATGCAGTGACATAGTAAAATATGGGATTTAGAGGCAGTAACAACGATGGGCCTGATGGAAGAAGGCTCGTCACTCTCACTGCTCTTCCTGCAGGAGGAGGAATAGTTCTCAGTCTGATAAGGTTTGATAAAATCAGATAAGGGAGTAAGAAAGAATGGAAAAAGGAAGCTAAGGTAAAGAAAGGGTGTCCCTTGGGACAGCGGTGGTTTCGGGAGTTGTTTGTCCTGGGGTCTCTGATGAAATCCATGCTGCCTGTGGAGCAGGGATGGCATTGCTTTCCTGCAGCCCCATCACTTGGTGGCAGGACCTTGCACTTGTCCTTGTTCAGTCTCATGAGGGAGGTTTGATCCCACTCCTCCACCCTGTCCTGGTCCCTTTGGTTGTCATTCCATACCTCTAGTGTAAATCTTCCTGCAGTTCTGAGTTTTTCTTGGATATTGAATTCCGTATTACAAACTTGGAAAGAACAGCTATCCCAGCAAAGCCAGGAGTTGTCTTTCACCTTTGAAGTGATTTAACATCAAAAGTGAAACTGGACAAAGCTGAGAGGCTGGTGGTCCATGATCACCATAGGCTGGGGATGTCCAGGCCTGTGATCCCCATGGGTTGGGGGTGTCCAGCCCACCTTCCCATACAACTGTGACCTGGGAAGTATCTGTAGAGCTGGATCATACCCAGCCAGGGCCCTTCTCGTAGCAAGCAGATGGTTGATCCTCCACCATGCTGGAACACTCTAAATGACTGTGTTGTCCTGGGAAGTTTCCAGCTGTGATCTCCCCGAGGCAGCACTTCTGGGACTTTGAAAATCCCACTGAATAGAACCTTTGTAGCAGCTAAACGAGGAGCCAAGGTTTCCTTTCCACCTGAGAAACCAGGTGCATTGTGATTCAGACTGTTCCTCCACCCTGGGCCCCAGTGCTCCTCTTCTTCCCTGCTTTCTGATTGCTTGCTATGGCTGGGGTGGGAGCTCTGTCTCCAGCTGGAGCTGTCTTTTGTTCCAAGGTAAGTTGTCCTGGTGGGAAGAGGCTGTGAAGCCTCTTCCAGGAGCACTTGCTGCTGGGCTCAGCCTGCTGCTCTCCCCCAGCTCAGGGTCTCCTCTTAAAGAAAGGTGAAAGATGCAGCTTCTTGGTACAGATTTTGACAGATATTTCTAGATAAATATATATATAAACATGGGTAGCACATCATATACTTTTTTAGGTGCATTTAAAATGTCTCTTACCTTGTTGTAGATATCAAATGCTGGGTAAAGGGTCTCTCAGCCTTTTGGGGTCACCTTGGAGAGGTCTGCTCAAGGAACACCCCACCCTGCTGCTGTACAGGTGGGCTCAGGGGGCTGCAGGCATTTGTGGTGCCAGAGATGGACCTGTAGGCAAACCTCCTTTGGTGTACATGCAGGTGTGCAGGTGTAGCAGCCTTGGTTTGGTCTGTCCCAGCTCGGGCTGGGTCTTCTGGCTCCAGAGAATTTTAAGGTTGAGCACAATTCCTTGTAGTTTGCACAGCAAGACTGACTTGTCTCCTTACAAGAGCAGAAGGAAGATGGAAGAGTCAGTAACTCCAGTAGCACTGATGGATTGACTCATGCTGGATATTGCCCTTGATTTAAATCATCTGTGCCAAGTTTTAAATTATTTCCCCTTTCTTGTATCACGGAGTTGTGTTTTGCAGACTTATATTTCAGCAACTTTTCATCCAACCAACCTTTTCCTTCTAATATGTATTGAAACTCTCTCCGCTTTCTGAACCTCAGGAAATCCGTAACATCCATAACGATGAGCTGATGGGTATACGGAGAGAGGAGGAAATGGAAATGTCTGATGAAGAAATAGAAGATCCATCAGAGATGAAAGAAACAGAAGAATCAGGTAATAGCACTTTTTACAGCTCATAAAGTGCTTCTTTTCAGCAGTTTCTTTCAGGAGCCCCTTTCTGAGTGTTTTTTACCTCAAAACGGTCCCAGACAGAGCAGAATCAGTGCAGTTTCCTGGAACTGTTTTCTCTCAGTGCCTGAGTCTGCAGGCCCGGGTCCCCCTGACCCTGGCAGGGAGACCTAAAGCAGTGTCCGAGCTGCTGTCTCTAGGGAAATGTTTAGGATTCATGGAGCTGGATGTGCAGGAGCTTCCATAACCCTATGGAAGCTGATCCAGGAGCAGCAGCTCAGCATCAGTGTTACACTGCAAACCCACAACCTGCCTCCTCCTGGAGATCACAGAATCATGGAATGCTTTGGGTTGGAAGGGACCTTAAAGTTCATCAATTCCACCCTCTGCGATGGACAGGGACACCTTTCACTAGCCCAGGGTGCTCCAAGCCCTGTCCAACCTGCCCTTCGACACTTCCAGGGATGGAGCCACCACAGCTTCTCTGGGCAGCCTGTGCCAGGGCCTGTCCACCCTCAGAGGGATATTCCTTTCCAGTATCCCATCTAACCCTGCCGTCTGGCAGTGGGAAGCCATTTTCCCTTGTCCTGTCCCTCTAACAGTGCCCCTCTTCAGCTCTCTTGGAGCACCCTTAGGCACTGGAAGGGGCCCCAAGGTCTCCCTGGAGCCTTCTCTTCTCTAGGCTGAGCGCTCTCCCAGCGTGTCTACAGAGCAGAGGTGCTCCAGCCCCGTGCATGGGAGACATTCCTCTGGGTGCTCAGGACTTGTCACCGGCAGCTGCTGAGCCCCTGTGTGTGGGGTGGGTGAGAGCACCCAGTTGTTTGACTCTTGCTGTGTTGCCAGCACTGGTGTCGCAGGTGGAAGCGCTGAAGGAGGAGAACGACAGCCTGCGCTGGCAGCTGGACGCGTATCGCAACGAGGTGGAGCTGCTCAAGCAGGAGCAGGGCAAGGCCACTCGTGACGAGGACACCACCAAGGAGCAGCAGATGAAGCTCCTCCAGCAGGCTCTGCAGGGCATGCAGAAGGTGGGTCTGGAATTTTCCATGGCTGCAGAGGGAAAGGGGCTGGAATGGGGGAAAGAAATGCATGTAAAAACACTCTGGGTTTTAGTATGAGCTGGTATGTCATGTGGAAACAATTCATGGATTCCTTGTGTGGTCTTTGCTTGACCCTACTGTGACTTCCAAAGGTCCAAGTCTGTGCTTACCTACTCCATAACTGAATAAGGAAGTGGGAAGTCCATCCATTGGTGATGGAATTACTGTCCCATATTTACACAGTATGCTAATAGGCAAAGGCATTTCTAAGGTACATTGTAGGTTCTTCTTTTTTTATACTTTACCTTCTAATAGCTCTGGACATGATCTGTCTGGCCTTCATGGAAAATCCTTTCTTTATTTTATAGTCTTTAAAAAACAGGAGGTGGAAGGCAGGTTAAGAACTGAGTTTATCTTTTCTCTTCCAGCACCTTTTGAAAGTCCAAGAGGAATACAAAAAGAGAGAAGCAGAATTAGAAAAAGTGAAAGAAGACAAATTAAAAGTAGAAGCGTTACTAGAAAACCTGAAGGAGCAGGTACGTGTCATCCAGGGCTTCCTTGTGGATTCTGTGGTCCATCAGGACTTCTGTCCTTCTGTAATCTTGTAGAGGATGCCCAGCCCTGGTAGGAGCAATTGTCCTTGGAAAGTGAGGAAAAATTAGCTGTTGAATTGGAGGATGTCTGTCAGTAATGGACCTGCTATTTGCTTAATGTACCTGTGAGAGCAACGGTATAAATCTCATTGCACAGTGGTGTCACAGCTGGAATGGGGTCTGCTGCAATCTGAGCTCTAAAAGACAAGAAAAAGGGTCTCAGTTATTAGACATTAATTCTTAGATTTGTGGTTTAGGGGCATGTTTTGATCTGCCCTCCATAAAAGACTATGAAATTGAAAGTTTTTGTCAGTGTTGTAATATTTTTATGCTTGCTGAGTTTACTCCAAACATAAATACTTAGTGCTGCTTCTCATGTGTGATGCACTCTGTTTTCATTGTGGATCCCTGCATGAATCTACACCTGCTTGGTCCTCTCCTATGTAGCACAGACACAATTACACAAGAAGCATGAGGCAGCACTTCTGCCTATGGCCTACTGAGCCTGATGCTGGGTTTTAACTCAGATTTTCAATCTTTAGCCCCAGTTTTTTGTGCCACAAGCCAGAGAAGATAATGAAGATCCTTCTAAAACTAAAAATAGCTTTGTGTATCCCAGTAATGGTCAAAGCAGGAGCTTCAGAAGGGAAATGACATTATCATCAGTAATCTTTCCTTTCTTTGCCCATATATAGCAGAGCATGGCAGATGAAGAGGACAAGGAGGGAGATGTAGCTGATTGTCAAGGGAATGTAAGTCCAAGAGCTTATTTCTTCTTATTTCAGGCAGTCTCTCACTGATGCAGTAATGACACCTTGGTGTAAAATGAGCAGTGGTTTATGGATTGGGTTGTGTGAACCTGGTACAGATGGATTGACTTCATGTCCAGGGGAGAGGTTCTTCCCCCAGAGGGTGGTTGGGCACTGAGCAGGCTCCCCAGGGAAGTGGTCGCAGCCCCAAGGAGTGTTTGGACAACACTCTCAGGGACAGGGTGGGACTGTTGGGGTGTCCTGGGCAGGGCCAGGACTTGGACTTGATCCTGGTGGGTCCCTCACAGGTCAGGACATTCTATGATTCTGTACAAATCAAAGCCATCAGGTTATCCATTGCTGGAAGAACTGGAAGTATTTGCATCACTGGGATGTCAAAAACGGAGTCTGGTGTGCAAGATTATTTGTTACAGTGTTATTTCTACTGAACTTTCAAAAATACCGGGTGGATCTGGGGTTGTTCAGCATGGGGAGAGAAGACTTCAAGGAAACATCATTGCAGCCTTCCAGTGCCTGAAGGGAGCTTATAAAAAGGAGGAAAAGGGACTTTTTATATTGTGACAGGACAAGGGGGAATGGCTTCCCACTGACAGAGGACAGAGTTAGATGGGATATTGGGAAAGACTTCTTCCCTGTGAAGGTGGTGAGGTCCTGGCACAGGGTGCCCAGAGAAGCTGTGGCTGCTCCATCCCTGGAAGTGTCCAAGGCCAGGTTGGATGGGGCTTGGAGCAACCTGGGCTAGTGGAAGGTGTCCCTGCCCATGGCAGTGGGAAGAACAGGATGCTCTTTAAGATCCCTTCCAACCCAGATAATTTCCATGATTCTGTGGTCTCCAGAAGGCAGGCTGTGGGTTTGCAGTGAAACTGCTGCTGAGCTGTTATCCCTGGATCGGCTTCCGCATGGCAGAGCTTTGCCTTCTCCTCTGGAATGTGGAAGTTCAGGCCGTTTGGGCACAGCCTTAGCCCTGCGTAGCTGAGAACAGCACTGGTGTATGAATTTGAGCAAACCCAGGGGACCACTCAGTTCTATGTTTGGCACTGGCCTCCCCTCCAGCCCATCTCACTGGTGACTGGAAGCTGTTCCAACTATAGCTGTCCACAGCTCTCAGGCCACAGGAATTCCACATAAAACTCAGGAAGAAAAGCAAGTCCTGCTTGCATCGCTGTCAGACTTGTGTTTATTTCAGAGATAATAAATTATGCCAAATTCTGTTTTAATTCAGTACCACAAACTCAAGTTGGGGACAGTCTGATCTTAAACCCTATGCAGCCCCTGGGCACTTGGTCAGTCACATTTGCCTCAGTTTGGACATTTGAAAAATAAACCTCTGCAGCTGAATTAGTCATGGCAAGGCTTCTTGCTCTGATTTCTATTTTGTTACTTAAAAAAAGGCCCTTCTGGAGCAGACATGTCAGAGAGCAGGGCTGGTGCAGTGAATGTGGGGGCATCTTGCTGAACTCCATGGGCTTTTTATCTCATTTGGTAAATTAGACACAGGCCCATGGGCACAGCTGTGCTTTGTTGGAAGCATTTTGGAAAACAAAGAGTAGATACAGCAGTGATGGATGCAGTGACTCAGAGAAACAGAACACCAGTGCAGGCTCTACCTGGCACGCTGGGGTGGCTGCTCATGCCTGGAACAGGCCCTGTGGTTTTGTTTTGCAGGAGAGCAGCACATCCAGAGTTTGTGCCTGCAGCCAGGAGAAGGAATGTCCAGTGGAGAAGACGTTGAGCAACAGTCCTGTGAAATCTGAACGAGAAGTTCTCTTAGTTGGTGAGTTCTGATGGGCTTGGTGGCGATGCTGAGCTGGAGGGACTTGCTTCAAGGTGGCCTCACTCTCCCTCTGGCCTCCTCTCGTTCCTTTGGGAGGTGGGATTCCTGGAACCAAGGAAAACCTCGAGCTTTGGTGGGATCAGGGTGTCACCTTGGGACAGAGCTGGTGTTCCCAGCTGGCTCTTGTCTCATGACAATGACATTTGTGGTGTTCCTTTCCCCAGGAATAATTTCCACGTTTCTCCATGTGCATCCCTTTGGAGCCAGCATTGAGTACATCTGCTCCTACCTGCAGCGTCTGGACAGCAAGGTGGGTATGGGGACAGCTGGGGACTGGACAGAGAGACCTGGGCTCTATTCCTTTCAGTAATCTGCTGGAAAAACCTGAGGGAAGGGGTGAACTTTCTTGGAATCACATGATGGTTTGGGTGGGAAGGGATCTTAAGGCCCCTTTCAATCCAGCCCCCTGCCATGGGAAGGGGCACCTTCCACTAGATCGGGTTGCCCAAAGCAGCTCAGCTGTGGGATTCACCACTAACCCATGTCCCCAAGTGCCACATCCACATGGCTTTTTAACCCTTCCAGGGATGGGGACTGCACTACTGCCTTGGGCAGGGAAAAATCTCCATCTCATTTGTATTTTTGTTTATTCTGTTGAAGTTTGCTGCCTTTGGGCAGTTTCCCTTTATTTTCCTTATCCTTGTGACCTCCAAGGAGAAGAGCAAACAAGCATCTTGTGCATTGAACCTCTCACACCCTCTGCCATAGCCCTGTTTGTGTGTGTTCTTTCTAAACTGAGCAGTCATTCTGTGCTTGTGTCTCTGAGCAAAGTTCTTGGGTCTTTTGGATCCTGCCACCGTTCCCTGAGCCTGTTCTGTCTCTGATCCTGTCGGTGGCATCATTTCTAGGGGGTGCAGTGCAGGGCTGTGCACCCCAGAAGCAGAAGCACTGGAGCACAGCCCTTGCTTAGGGGTCTGTGGAAGAGAGGGGTTGAGCCCTGGCTGTGGGGTGACTGAGGGCAGTGACAAGCCATGCTCATGCTGTTCCCCTGGCAGAATATGGAGCTGCTGTGTCCTGCAGCATTCCTGTGTCCTGCTGGCTTCACACTCATTTTTGGAGTAAACGGGAGCACCTGTGCAAAGGCTTTTGGATGTCCAAGGGAATTTCATCTTGCTCCTCACTGTCTTTCAGTTGTCTTCCTTATAGAGCCCCAGGAAGAAGAGGCTCACCAGCATGGGAATCATCCCTTAGGACTGGAACTTTTCCAGCTGCTTGTGTTTATAACTCAGTGTTTAATTTACCCTGTTCTAAGAAAACACGGCTCCCTGGCCTGGCTCGCTCCAGCCCTATAAAGACAGAGTTAATAATTTATCTCCTCATTCTAGCTCGGAATTTGTTTGTGAGGCCAACAGCTGCCTTTATTTTGTATTGGAGCTCCTATAAAAATGCCCTCATAGCATTCAGCTGCCTTCTGGTACTTACTCTTTGGAATCCACAGTGGAGAGAAGGGCTGCTGGAGATTTTTGCTGTCATCTTGGGAGAAAAGCTCTGTGCAGAGCCTACCCTTGAACCTCTACTGTGGTCTTGTTTTCTGACACTCAGGGCTGTTGACCCTGCTGCCTTGGAATATGTTCCTTTTTGTCCTTTGGGTTCCTTCTGAGCTCTTCTGTCTCCCTCTTCCCTCTTGCAGGAGCTTGAATTGGTTTGGGGTGTTTTTTTAGCTTCCAGCAGAAGGTGAGGCAGGAGGAGGGGGTGTACTTGGAAGCACAACCTGGTTTCTTGAAGCTGCCAGCAGGAAGGGCAAGGAGTGTCTTACCCCTGTTCCCTACCCATCAGTTTCACCAAGAAGGTCAGCAGAGAGCACAAAAATTAGAATCAAAGGTGGCTCAGAGCCATGAAACAGCCCTTCAGAAGCTGTCTGTAGCCCTGAAAGGGGCTTGGCAAGGCCTTGGGCTGATAAACTGCCCAACTCACCGGCTCAGGTTCCTTCTCTGCACTGGAGCAACCCCACTTGGCTCTGGTGGAGCAGCTCCTGCACTGTCAGGGATGTGGGAGTCAAAGTAAAATAAGGTAAAAGTGCTTTGTGTTCTGTGACTTAAATACCTGGGAGGTTTTAATCCATTATTTTGCATTCCACAGGGGAAAAAAATCCAGACAGTCCCTTTACCCTGACTTCCAGTGTTCATTACTGCAGCTAAAGCGGGACAGCAGCACAAGTCACCCTGTCCCCATGAGTCCAGGGAAAGCCTGGATGAACTTCAGCAATTAAACTGTTTGAGTGTGAATATCTCCAGCCGTCACAGGGCTTCCAACTTCATTTTTAGTCATGTTTTCCTTGTGTTCCTCCAGATCTGCACGGCAGAGGTGGAAGTGCTCATGACACGACTCCAGAACACGTTCCGGCAGGAGCTGAGCGGGGTTGGGGCCAGTTTGGAGAAGAGGTGGAAGTTTTGTGGCTTTGATGGGTTGAAAATGACTTGAGCTTTGACTTAATGCTGAAAACAGCAGGATATGGACATTGAGAAACCTGGGATGCTTTTCCTTCTGTTGCTGATGATTCCCTCGCACGCACCACAGCCTCGGGGTACAATGTGTAAGTGAAACAAAGTCTGGAGCACCACTGGAAGAACCCTCAAGTTCTGCAGCTCCTTTGACCAGATATTTGTTAATAGGCAAGTGCTGTTCAATATATTTGGGGAAAAAAGCTCCTGCCTGACCTTTTCAAGCACAGCGTGTCGACTCTGTTCTGCCAATGTTGTATGTTTGTGTGCCCAAATTCTTCCTCCTCAACCTTCCTACTGGTAGGAACAGCCATAGACTGTCCTGAAGCAACAACAAAGAGGCATTTTCTGATTTCTAGATCACGAAAAGGAAAAAAAAAAGGCATTTTTTAGACATTTCTATGAATAAAACCCGAGGTATGTTTAAACAGAAAATTCAGATGGCTCAGGGCTCTCTGAGCCAAGGAATTGGTTCTTTTTTTTGTGCTGTTTTCTCTATGAGCAGTTAAGTTGAGGTGGGGGCAGAGCCTCTGGGACCTAAGGGGGATTCTAGCAGTGCCACTCCTGCTCTGGTCCATCTGTAAAGAATTTCTTACATGGAAAGGATGTGGGTTTTGGTGATTTTTACTACCCAATTCCTCCACCCACTTTGCTTTGGAGACTGAGCTACAACCAGCAGACTTCTCTGCTCCTGAACCTTCCCGACACTGTTCCTCTTGCTCCCAGTGCCTGCCCGGCTCTTCCTCAGCCCTCTGCAGAGGTTGGTGAGGTGCAGGCTAACAGCCTTCCCCGATCCCTCTGTGGATCCTCCTGCCCTCCAGCAGATCCCACCCAGCCTGGTGTCACCTGCAGAGCTTACACCCATTCCTTGTAGTATTCCTGTTCTGCCTTACATCCTGAAGTGTTCCTATGATGGCAACTGCCAGTTTTCCAACTGCCCACTTCCAGCCCCTCCTCTGTTCCCCACACCATGGGCATTGCTGTAGGTGCCCTTCAGTTGGGCTGTTGATTCCACCACATTTCTGGGGGAGAAGGCTCAGTTCCTACATGCCTGTTCTTGGGCACTTCCCTGATTTCTGACACATCCAACAATCCTCATGTCTTTGCTGCCAGGTGTTCTCCATCCACAGTCCCCCTGCCATGGCTGAGGTGCTGCCCACATGAGCACAGGGGACCTTTCAGATGTGTTCCTGTGCACCCAGCACAGCATGGAGCAAACATCTGGTGTTGTGTAAACCAACCCATCAAAAACCCCCAAAATCTCCTGGTTAGGCTGGCCTTGGAGCCAGGGACTGACCTGCTGGCTCTGCCTGTTTCTCCCCTCCTCATTCCCTGCAAGTGGAAGGATAGTGGAGGGCACTACCTGTGCTCCTGATCCCTTAGCCCTGAAGTCTGGATCCCTCGGACTTCTTCCTGCAACTTCACCCTCTAACCTAGACAAACCATCCTTGTTGTTGCTTCCACTGGCAGAGCCTGGTACCAGCTCTCCCAGGGCACTGGGGGAGTTCGATTGTCAGGGAGGAGACACACCTGTGCCAGGTGGGAACCTCTCACTGTCCCCCTGTCCCTTCAAGTCAGCCAGGTGGAGAAAGGACAGGGTAGTGTGTGTTCAGTGAGGCTCTTCTGGGGAAAATCAGGGAAGAAACTTCAGAAATCAGGACTGTCTCAGAGCCCCAAGGGCAGCCGTGGCTGGAGCACACCGGAT
>JAWWEE010000142.1:19400884-19441885 GCA_035221455.1 Xenops minutus | reverse complement strand
TGGAAGTGTCCAAGGCCAGGTTGGACAGGGCTTGGAGCAACCTGGGCTAGTGGAAGGTGTCCCTGCCCATGGCATAGTGGTTTTAAGGTCCCTTCCAACCCAAGCCGTTTCAGAGCTCTATGAAAACCTGGCTCTGCTGGCTCCCAGCCAGGCACCACCAGTGTTGACATAACAGCTAAGCAGTGACATTTTTCTCTCTCCTTTGTTTTTTTCAGTTCCAGTTGGCTTATTCTGTATGTTTTTTTCTTACTTGTGGCCCACTGGATCTGGTCCTTGCAGGAAGGAATTGCCTGAGAGCCATGTGGAGCTGGGGAGGAGGGTGAGTCTTGAGCTGTCAAAGCATGGCTTAGATTTGCTGATCTTTAAAAAAAACGCACTCTTGTGATCCAAGATTTTGGTTTTCCAGAGGAAACAACCGCTAGGTGGTAAGCTGGCTCCTTCCCACAGTGGGAATGACTGGAGGTGGAGCTGCTGCCCGCTCCTGGTGTTTTTCTCCTGCTGTGATGGCTGTGCGGTGCTGGTGGAGCTGGGGTCAAGCCACCCCTCTGACAGGAAGGGAAGAATGCTGCTTGAGCCTTTTCCGTGCTCTGGCTGAGAAAACCTCGAGCCTGTGTGCTGGAAGGGCTGCTCCAAGTGTGGCTCTGACTGGGAAAACCTCGAGCCTGTGTGCTGGAAGGGCTGCTCCAAGCATGGCAGTGCTGAAGCATTCCGGGGCTACAGCTCACCAGTCCCACTGCCCCGGTGCCATGGTGGCACTGAGACAGGTGCTGGGGTGACACTGGGCGAGCCAGTCTGCTGGGTGACATTGGAGCACGAAACAAGGAGAAAATCTTGGAATGTCTGGTTTTTATGAGTGTGGATCACGGCGAAGGCTGAGCATCCCAGCTGAGCTGGGGCTGGCGGCAGGATGGCAGTGGAGCTCCAGCTTCCTGGCTGTCTGCGCTGTCATTTGAGTCACTTCCAGGCGTCAGGGGACCCTGTCAGGTTCTGCTTTGTTGCTTCCCTTTTTCTTGAGTGCCATGGGGAGCACCAGGACGGAGTAGAAGGGCAGAGGAGGTGGATGGGAGCAGCTGGAAGAGGTGGATGGGAGCAGCTGGAGGAGGATGGCATCACACCGGCGCTGGGGACACCGGGAGCCCTGGGGTATGTAGGTGTGCTGGGGGAACCCCAGCAGTGCTATGGCCTTGCCCGAGGAGGAATGGTGGTAAATTAAGAACTAGATAAGCATGAGAATGGTATCCTTGTTTTTTTTTTTTCTAATTTGATTTTTTTTTGTGCTTGTGGTTTAGCCTGGGAAAGTGTTGCTCACCTGTAGAGGGAGTGTTTTGGTAAGAAAAAATGACTTAAACCTGTCTCCAGGCTCTGCCTCAGGGCTGAGGGCGAGAAGTGAGCATGGAATTATCCTCCTTGTGTCCTCTTTGTGCTACCAGGTGTTCCCTGGGCACAGCTGTGGCTGGACGGTGCTGTGTTTGCTGCCTTGATTTTGGTTTTTCAAGCTGTAAATGAGAACAAACTTGGGGAGGGATTGCGGGGAGCAGGAGGTGTCATTGGTCCTTGAGCATGGGCTCCAGTGGCCTATGCAGGCTGGGAAGGAATTGATGCTTTTTGTGCAAAGCAAATAGACTTAGTTGGGATACTGGGAAGAAATTCTCCCCTTTGAGGATGGCAAGACCCTGGCACAGGTTGCCCAGAGAAGCTGGGGCTGCCCCATCCCAGGAAATGTCCAAGGCCAGGTTGGATGGGGCTTGGAGCAACCTGGTCTAGTGGAAGGTGTCCCTGCCCAGGGCAGGGGGCTGAAACTGGATGAGCTTTAAATGTCCTTTCCAACCCAAACCATCCTGTGATTCTATGAATACAGAGATATTTTGACTGCCCTTCCCACTTATTTACACACACAGAGTCTTATTGGAAAATCCCTGTAAAACTGTGTTATGCTGCCCTAGGACACACGAGGACAGAGTGTCCTTAGTTGCAGGCCATCCCTGACTCCCATGCTGGCAGCTGGATCCGCTGTGCTCCCTGGAAGCAGCTCACTGGAGGACCACCACAGCACTTTAATAACATTTAATTATTTAGCTTGTGAACACCAGCTTTGATTTCCTGGCTTTCTCCTGCCCTCAGTTCTCCATGCCATGCTGTCTCTGCTCTCAGCAGCTTGCGTGCCTTCCCCAGTACCTGGCTCCCTTTGGCTCCCTCTTTCCTGGTGTATTCTGCCCCAGTTTAATGAGAAAACAGGGCTTAAAAGTTAAGGAACATCATGTTCGACAGCGAAGAGCCCAACACGTCACTCCATGCAGTGCCAAGGCCTTTTTTGAGTGTTGTCGTGGCTTTTTCTGTGTAATAGGAAGTGTTTTCTGCAGAGTGTGTAATTCAGCCTGTTGGGAAGTGCTGGCTGCCGTTTTCCCTTCCTGGAATAAGGCTGAGCTGCATGTTTGGTTCCTTTCTTGTTCTCTGCAAAAATGGCAGTGTTTCAAAGAGGAAAGCACATGACCAGTGTGTGCCCAGGTGGGCAACTTGGCCTGGATCAAGAATGGTGTGGCCAGCAGGACCAGGGTAGGGGTTGTCCCCCTGTACTGCGCACTGGAGAGGCCACACCTGGAATTCTGGGGGCAAATCTGGGCCCCTCATGTCAGGAGGACATTGAGGTGCTGGAGTATGTCCAGGGAAGGGAATGGAGCTGGGGAAGGGGCTGGAGCACCAGGAGTGGCTGAGGGAGCTGGGCGGGCTCAACCTGGGAAGAAAGAGGCTCAGGGGGGACCTTCTGGCTCTGCAACTCCCTGACAGGAGTGGGGAGCCAGGGGGGCATCGGGCTCTGCTCCCAGGAACAAGGGGACAAGACAAGAGAAAACAGACATAAGCTGCACCAGGGGAGGTTCACGTTGGACATCAGGAAGAATTTCTTCATGGAAAGGGCCATCAGGCATTGCCAAGGGCTGCCCATGGAGGTGGTGGAGTTCCCATCCCTGGAGGTGTCCAAGAAATGGCTGGATATGACACTCAGTGCTCTGGGCTGGGTGACAACGTGGGGATTTTGCACAGGTTGGACTCGATGGTCTTGGAAGTTTTTTCCAACCTTAATGATTCTGTGAGTCTGTCTTCTCATGGACATGCAAATATTCCCACTTCCAGGTGTCAATAGCTATTTTTGAGGCTCAGACATGATTTTTTTCCCAATTTAGTTTATTACTATGTTTTCAGAGCTTGTATGTTTGTGGTTTCTCTGCTGTTCTGGAGAAGAGGAGAGACAACAGGTCTCATATTGTGGTCTGGTATGGGTGGCTCCTTAAGGTGGCTGGGGTCCAGAAAAAAGTAATTGCAAACCTATTGAGAGCACGTGTGAAGGCTATTTAATAAATACATTGGCAGATGGCACTTGCCTTGGGTATACTGTGTTGACCTGAGTCACTTTTGGTCTGTGGGATTATCAGCAGATAGAAACTCATTCACAGCCTGTGGGAGATATAAAGGAGAAAAAGGAAATATACTGAGTAGCTTTTTAGACTAAGAACTTCAAAGTATTGTTGTGACTACCCCATCCCTGGAAGTGTCCAAGGCCAGGTTGGACGGGGCTTGGAGCAAGCTGGGATAGTGGAAGGTGTCCCTGCCCATGGCAGGGGGTAGGAACAGATGAGCTTTAAGGTCCCTTCTAACCAAACCATTCTGTGATTGTGTAATTAATTGATTTTCTATATAGAAAAGCATGATTGGGCTGCTTGTGTGTAGGAATTGTGGTTGAGTTGCAGTGGGTGATGCAGGAGGGCACAGCTGAGATGAGGCTGTTTCTCATTTTTGGGTGGTTTGCAGTTTGTTGTCTCCTAGCCTTGGTGAAGCCTCGCTCAGGGCTGGCAGCTTGTTATCCATCATCCTGTTTGAGCCCTTTTCCAGCAGACGACTGAGGAGTAGAGGGTGATGTAGGATCCCTGTTAGGGACGGATTCTCCTCTGTGGGCTTGGTTGTTAAACTTGTTCTTTTAAAAAATTGGACACCCTGTTGCTGTCATGCTTGTGGCTCCCCAGTTGGGTTCAGAAGCCAGCCTGGGACCTGCTGCTTATTTCTTGCATGTGGCAATATGAAACCTAGTGCAAGAGAATTGTAAAGCTTTTCCACAACCTTGACATTCTAGCCTGAAATTCAGGTGGCATCACTGCATCCACCTTTCCCACGGGAAGAGCAGTGCAGCCTCCCGGTCTTCAGGGTCAAGTGGCAGTCCAGTTGGCTTAGAAAATGAGTTTTCAGACTTGTGCTGTAAAATCCTCCCATTTGCTCCCAGGTTTGGAAGCTCTGGCCATGGATCAGAAAGGCTATCGACGAGGGAGCTTCCAGAGCAGCACCAGTGATGAGGATATGCTGGAAATAGCCGGATCATCTGTGGACTTATCCATGGCAGACGATGACCCACCACTCGACAGGGAGATGGGAGGTAACAGCCACGAGCTTTCCCCTTTCTTGTTTTCCTGATGGCTTTTGGTAGGATTTCATGTTAATTTCTGAGTGGATCCTCCCCAGGATGGGTCTGGTGTTTCCTAGCACCAGGATGAAGAGTTTGCAGGATTCCATGCTGGATTCCATCCCTGGCTGTGTGGTTCCTGTGCTGTGAATATGTAGCATATCCTCTCCCACTGCTTTGCTTTCTGGATAGTCCTTTCTGGAGTTTTCCAAAATAGCAGCTGTAAGGATGAGCTGGCAGTGCCAGGAGAGAGGGATGTGAGTGCATGGGCAGGGATGGCAGCGCTGAGCCATTCCTGGGGGGTTGTGATATTGCAGAGACTCTCCCCTCTACTCCTCTCCCTTCTCCTCCCCTTTGTCTATAATTTTAAAGGCTTTCCCTTGTGGAGAGACAGCAAAGAAGGGTTTGTTGGCTTCCCGTGCCAACCCCAGCTGTCCAGAGGGTCTGTTCCTCCTCCAGGAGTCTGTTTGGGTAGTGGCTGCATCAGCTCTGAGACATAAACACCTCAGTGTGGTTCAGCCCTCTGTCCCTGTGCAGAGGGATTTATGTGCAGGATTTACCTCCCAAATGTGTTGTTTCCTGGGTTCCATCAGCATGAAGGAGGTCAGCTCTCTGGAGTGAAATTTATGCTCAGGTTTGATATTTAGAGAGGAGGAGCTGAATCCTTCAACTTCTTGTCAGGAAATTGTTATTCCAAATTGTTACTCCATGGAGCTCAGAAGTAGGGGTGGGTAACTTGAACTGGGTTTTGCTGTTGGCCTGGAACAGCACTAGGTTGTTCCTCTCCTTGGCTGTACAGGCTTTTCCCATCTTCACTGAGGATGTTTGAAGCCCTGTGGCTACTTCCATAAAAAAAGCAGGGCTCCGTCCCACTGACATCTGTGGTTTGAAGTGATAGTGGTGGCAGCACTTCAGAGGGCTGCCCTAAACCCATGAGCAGAGAATCATGGAATCACAAAATCATTTGTGTTGGAAAAGCCCTCTGAGACAGAGTCCAACTATTCCTCCAGCACTGCCAAGGCCACCACTAACCCATGTCCCCAAATGCCCCATCCACGTGGCTGGTAAATTCCTCCAGGGATGGTGACTCCACCCACTGCCCTGGGCAGCTGTGCCAGGGCTGGACAGCCCTTTCCATGAAGGAATTTTTCAAATATCCAACCTAAACCTCCTCTGACACAGCTTGAGGCCAAATACCTGAGGTGTGGTACCCCTGGACGAGGCTCTCTCTGTTGACAGGATGCTCAAGTCCATGGGAGAGGGGAGAGATGACAGAAGTAAAAGAGGAAATGGAAAAGGGGAAAGAACTCCTTGCCCAAATGCCAGTTTCAGTTCACCCTGCAAATTTCCCTTGCTGACTTCAGGAGGTGTTAGCTGGCATATGTTTGGGTGCCAGGTGTGAAACCTGAAGCTGTGTGGACACACAGAGAAGGAAGTGTCCCCTGCTCCCTGGTGGATTTGTAAACCTGGAGCATGTGTTGCTGTCAGAGCTCCTCAGAACTTTCATTAGGAGCCCTCCACTGGTGAGTGACAGTGGCAGGGATCTGCCGGGAACCACCAGCCTTGCTGCTGCCAAAATGTAGATATTCAAAGTGCTTCAGGCCTGTTTTCACTCAAAATGCTCTAAAACCAGCTGTAGTGGCTTCTCATGCCTGTCTGCGTTACTGAAACCTCACCATGAGTAACACATTCTCTTCCTCTTACCTCCTCTGGTCTGGACTTCAACATTTCATGAGTAAAACCTAACAGATAAGACTTTGCTTGATTATTATGGGACTTTTTCCATGCTGTTAACTCATGCTTGGGAGTCAAGCTTGGCTCTTTAATCAAATCCCCAGCTACTTTTCTAGTTTTCCTTGCAGTCTTGGCACTAAGGTAATGGTGTTGCACCAGGAAATGCAGGAATCTTAGTAGTGCTTCCTCAAAATTCTTATCGAAGCTGGGATTTGAATCTTGGCCAAAGGGTTCATGGGGTTGGGGCAATCTCTTTAACTATGCAGAATCCTAGAATCATTAAATAGTTTGGGTTTCAAAGGATCCTTTAAAGGTCATCTGGTCATCTGGCTTCCCAGAAGTTGTTTCATCTTACTGGCATCACCTTTCTGTGTCACAATAAAGGTGCCCAGAGCTACACGTGATGTCCAAGGTGCAGCAGTAAATCTTTCTTTGGAATTAAGGAATTAAAAAAAAGAGCTTTTTCCTGGTTGCCTCCCCTCAATTATTGAGCAATGACTTGCTGAGCGTTGTCTGCAGACACTCAACGTCAGACGTGCTAACTGAGAACATGAGGGTGTGTGGTTCTCTTGCTCCTCCCCTATTTTTTGGCAGTGAGTTTCTCCTCCCTGCTCCCAGCTGTGAGTCTCCAAAGCCAGCCTAAGATATGCTGCTTACCCAGAGCATTGCTCTGAGTGTAGTCACCACTTCTCCAGACCTCTTAGCAATACGTGGACTAGTCCAGAATCAGCAGAACTGACTGGGATTCTAGGGTTGCCTTCCTCCTGTTTTGAAAACAGAGAGATTTGTTCATCATCCCGTGTCTGTATCCTGTTGCTTTTCTGTGAGAAATTTTCCCTATTACTCCCAACATCTTAATTTGCTTAAGATCGTCTAAAGAAAATTCTGTCCAGAGCTTCGTGGGTACTTAAAACTTGGTCAGTTTGACTTCAGATAGTTGGTCTACCTGCACTCCTAACTGATTGTTAGGTTTTTTGGATGAAAGATATAATTTATGAGGCCTTATTCCTTTAGCAAAATCTGCTGGAAAAGATGCCTTACCAAGAAATGCCTCCTAGATGAGGGGATTGCTTCTGCCAACCTTGTCATGAGGGCAAGTCATACTGATTCCTACATATCCCCTTCCAGTACTATTGAAATACCAGTGGTTTCCCCTGAATAGGTTAGAGGATGGTGGTGGGTGTTTGAGTGAGGTGACAATGCTGGTTTCTCTGGTGTTTTGTTCCATTGGCCCTTTCCCCACTAAGGCAATGGGGAGGCAGCACCCACCTTGGGAGGATTGAGATGTAATGCCTGGGAGTCATGGCAGCCTCTGGATGGGCTTTAAATTGTAGGAGCAAAGGACTGTGTTCCCCTTCCTTTCAGAGGAAGACTTAAACATGTTTCAGTGGTGGAAGGTCTCCTTTTCTCTGTAGGATTGAAGATTTTTTTTCTCTTTGAGCCCTAAAGGCAAGAATTGAGGCAGGCAGTGACAGGTCAAAAGGGAGGGCTTGAACGGAGAGAGGGGAAGATTAGGTTAGATCTGAGAAATTCTTCCCAGTGAGGTTGGTGAGGCCCTGGCACAGGTTGCCATGAGAAGCTGTGGCTGCCCGATCCCTGGGAGTGTCCAAGGCCAAATTGGATGGGGTTTGAAGCAACTTGGGCTAGTGGAAGGTGACCCTGCCCATGGGCAGGGGGTGGGGCTGGATGGTCCCTTCTGTGACTTCATGGTCAGAGATCTGAATGCACCTGCCCCATCCCTGGTGTTCATGAGCACAAACAGCATTTAGCAGTGAGTTATTCTTGATCTTAAATTAGAAAATTAATTAAAAATTGAAGTGGGAGCTTCGAGCTGGCACATCTTCCCTAGCTTTCTTCACCTGCCTTCCTCGGAGATGGCCCGGTGCAGTTATCAGTGAGACCAAAGTCAGCGTGTGGAGGGCGTAGAGTTTCAGCCTCGCAGACAATGCCTGAATGACAAGTTATCACCAGCAAATTGGAGCTGGAGAAACTTAATCACCAGCCCCTTCGAGCTCTTGTGTACATTGAATGGCAAGATAAAAGTGCTCGTGGGGCCCCACGGGTTGGGAAAGCGCTTTGAAATATCGACTCTGCAGAGAGGACAAAAGGACAATCCAGTGGCTGCCTGCTGGAAAGACAGTGAGCAAAGAACTTTAGTGGGAGCTATTCAGCAGGGAAAATGTCAGCTGGGTGGGAAAAGAAAGGGGTTTGTATGTCAGTACATCAGTGACTGACCCACCGCTGTCAGGAGATTCTTGATAAATGTGTGTTCTCCTGTGTTACATCCTGGCTGAGTGTAGAGCTTTGGGAATGGGGTGCAGAGCAGGGTATGTCCCAGGCTGGTGTGGTGGGGGCATCCCTGGGGGTGGGAAGTGGAGAGTGGGGTGCTTGTGTCTGGGGTGTCCCTCCACAGGCAGGCTGGTGAGGTGCTTAAGGGATGGGTTTGGCAGATATTTGGGGTTGGACTGTTGAGGTGAAGAGGAACTGGCATGTGGGTCAGGGCAATCTCAAGCATAAATCCAGGCTGGGTAGAGAATGGATGGAGAGCAGTCCTAAGGAGAGTGTTGGTGGATGAGAAGCTCCACGTGCCCTGGCTGTGTGTGCTGGTACCAGGCAACCAGCAGTGCCCTGGGCTGATCTCACAGCAAGGGCAGCAGGTGAGGGGAGGATTCTGCCCTACTCAGGTGAGACCCCATCTGGAGAGCTGCCTCCAGCTCTGGGGTCCCCAACATCAGAAGGATGTGGAGCTGCTGGAGCAAGTCTGGAGGAGGCCACAGAGATGCTTCAAGGGCTGGAGCCCCTCTGCTGTGGAGACAGGATGGGAGAGCTGGGGATGTTGACCTGGAGAAGGGAAGGCTCTGAGGAGACCTTAGAGCCACTTCCAGTTTCTAAAGGGGCTCCAAGAGAGCTGAAGAGGTCTATTAGAGAAGGGTCTGGAGTGACAGCACAAGGGGGAATGGATTCTAACTGGCACAGGGTGCCCAGAGAAACTGTGGCTGCCCCATCCCTGGAAGAGTCCAAGGCCAGGTTGGATGGGGCTTAGAGTAGCCTGGTCTAGTGGAAAGTGTCCCTGCCCATGGCAGGGGGTGGAATGGGATGGTCATAAGGGCCCTTCCACCCCAGACCCTTCTGTGACACTGATCAGGTCTGAGTGGGCACTTTCCCCTGCTTTATTCCTGGCGCTTATGAGCACAAACAGCATCTTCCAGTGAATTTTCTCAAGCCCGAAGCCCTGGGCAGCCCAAACTCTGTAGCTCCCAGTCTGCAGCACAGCAAACTGGTTTTAATCCCAGGGAATCCGTTCTGCCGGATAAAATGTCCTGAGTGCTGCCAGGGCAGCTCTGCTCCCCACTTCAGGGTGCAGCCTCCTCTCTGGGCCAGCGGGATTCCCAATCCCTGGCCAGAGCTGGCTCTCTCTGTCCTTGCCTGCGAGCCTGGCCCTCTCCCTGTGCCTCTCCAATCCTGTCCCTCCATCCCTGTGCAAGGGCTGGCTCTTGTGACGGTGCCGCTGACGACATGCTGGGTGTGAGCTGGGGGGGCCCAGCGCTGCTGCGGGATCGGAGTCCAGAGGAAAAGGATGGAGCAGGTGCCGCTCTGAGCCCCAGGAACATCCCCTGACCCGTGGCCATGGCACAGACAGACCCCTAGAGGTGCTCCTGTGGGATGAGTTGCAGCTGAGCCAGGGTGAGGAGACCCTTCCAGGGAGGAAGAGGAGGCTGAGCCAAAGGGAAAGCGCGATGTGTCCGTGCATGCTGCGGGCGAACTGCTGGTGGTGGCTCCAGGGCTGGGGTGAGGTGGTGGATCAGGATGGGTGGGCAGTGGGATTTCTGCTGTGTAATGGTTGTTTACTGCCTGCAAACCCCTGGCTTTCCCTGGGTTTGCTGGAGCTCTGCAGGTGCCGTGGCTGTCCCCTTGCTCCTGGCAGGACAGTTCATAAACACTGGGGCTTGGTGGGGTGGCACAGGGCAGTCTGTAACTTTAACCAGACCTGCCTGGTTTTCCTAAGCCAGAGTCTGAAGTGCAGCATTAACTAACCCATTCTGGGGAGGTGATCAGAACACAGAGAAATCTGTGTTTGAAAATGAGCTGTAACAGGGTTGCTTTTCACTCGCTCTCTCTGGCATTGAATTCTGATTTAGAGATCTGGACATTCCCAACAGGGAATCCTGTGATCCTGTGTGATCACCTTAGATGTGTTTTGGCAAAGCACCACTGAGCTCGTTTTCCTCCTTTATTCCTATCTGATTATCCTAGAATCTTGATTTGCAACCAGCCGAGGCAGGAAATATGATCTTTATAAATATTTATGGCTGTCAGCCATTTTATCATTCTGGATTACTCCTGGAAAAAATATAAGGATGTTTTCTCATTATCTTCTGTCAAGTGAACAGTTGTGATATATTGGCTGGAGACCTTGGGATTCTGCTTTGGGAGTAGAAACCCTTGTGCTGTAGGATGGCAGGCTGGGCTGAGCAGGGATCCAGGAGAGTGGGATCGGGCTCCAAACTGCACCTGCCTGCTCTGGAGTGTGAGAGTCCCTTCTGTGTGTGGGATCACACGGCTGTGGATGGGATCATGGGTGGGATCACACAGACTGTGGTTTGGATGGGATGGCATCACACAGGCTGTGCCTGAGGGACTGAGGGTGCCATCAGAGTGTTGCTGGGAGTCCCACGACCTGCAGCCCCTCTGGCATTGCAGCTTTGTGCTCCCTTTGTGCCCTCAGGGCCTGTTGTGGTGCTCCATGGTATCTCGGAGCTGGGAGAGCATTCCCAGGGCAGCTCAAAGTTGCTGGTCTGGACAGTTGTTTCAGGAGAGTGAGCATGGAATGCCCCTGATCTCATCTTGCAGAAAATGCTTCTCAGAGTGTTCTGTTTGCTTGGTTTAACTCTTTGTTATTAATAGCTTAATTTAGGACAGCTGTATCTTTAATATTTAGGAAAGATTGCAGTGGATATGCCAAAAAAAAAAATGGAATAGGCAGTGAGAGCCTGCAGCACAGAGATGGGAGTGGCTGGGGTACTTCAAGGAGAGCTGGTCATTCCTGTAGAAACAAAACCAACTCCTCAGGCTGGGCTCCCTGGAGTGGGGGTGGATGTGCAGGGGAGTCACTCCCCTGCTTTTCCAGGTGGATTTGGTGTCTTTGGCATTGCTGGGCTTGGTGAACCCATCACTGACCCAGAGCTCCCTCATCCCAGGGCATGTGGCTGTGGTGGTTCCCTTGTCTGGGGGACAGAGAGGAGATGAGGCCCAAGATGGATTCTGCCTTCCCAGAATGCTGTCACTACCTGTCAGTAGCCACCCCTCTATCCCCAAACTTATATTCCAGCTTTTCCAGAAAGCAAAGATATAGTGTGAGAGGGGGACCCTGGAATTGAGAATTGGATATGAGTGAGTGAGCCGGTGACTGTGGTGAGAGGGTCTGGTGTGCCACAGAGTCTCCCAGGTGGGCATCAGGATGTTTTGTGCTCTGCTAGCTACCAGCATCCTCAGGGCCTGGTGCTCCCATGGAGCTGGATCAAACCCTGCTGACCTCCAGGGTCAGTTCTAATGTGGGCACAGTCTCCATGTCCGTGGCCTTTGCTGTGGAGTCCTGCAGTTCTGAGCTGCAGATGGGACTTGTTATGCTGCAGATGACTGGGAGGAGGCCTCAGCTTGTCCCTATACCAGATCCCTGCTCCAGGTAACTTCCATTGCCTTGGAGGACGTGGGCAGCACCACCCAGGTGGCTCTGGGCAGGTGGGCAGGAGAGTTCCAGGTACTTCAGCACTCCATGTGCCTAGACCTGGTCATCTTTTGTTATCAGCATGATTTATTCAAGGAGGTTCTGGTCCATCAGATTTAGAGAAGAGTGCTTGGAATTTCCAATGGGGATATTTGAACAGGGAAATCTGTGGAAGCCTTTGATGCCAGTTTGTGTATTTCCAAGCTTTTGGCCTCAAAAATGCCATTGAAAACAGGAATTCATTGTGGCTTTTGGCAAATGTGCCTGATTTGCTTCCCAGTGCAAGTCAGGGCTCACAGGCTGTGCACTCACTCATTGGGAAGAGCTCTGCAGTTCACCATTTTTTTGTCCCAAATGAAGTGAGGAGCCTTTTTAAGTGGGTTATTTTGTGGTGGTTGTCAGTTCTGTACATGACTCATCTTGTTTTCCTGCAGCTTTTTCCCTGTGAAGAGGCAGCTGTGCCAATCTGGGAGATGAGCTTGGGAAGACATCACAGCTCTCTTTTTGCCCTCCTTCCTTAGATGATGGGGCAGAAAGCAGCTGTTTGAATTCCTTATTTTTCCCATCTGGAGACACCTTTGCCCTGCTGATACCTGCAACCTAAACATGCTGAGTGAAATATCAACCATCCTCCTTCTGCCTGGGAGTTTTAACCCTGCTCTTCCCTGCCACTTTCCAGTTTTGACTGGATTTTGGGTTTTGCTCTTCTGTTTTTCCACTCTGGAAGACTGAAAACACTTAGTGTCTTACAGAACCATGATTTTGAGAATGTACACCCACGTTAAGCATCGTTTTCCATAGGCTGGAGCACGTTAGGCAGGGGTTGAGTGGTTTGGCTGAGTTCTTTCCAGTGAAGGCAGGCTGTGAGCCCTGGGTTGGTGTTTTCTCAAGCCCCACCATTTCTGCTTTCCAAGCCCCATTGGATACTTTGCTTTCCTTGCTCCCATCCATGCCCTCCTGCCCACCCTGCTCTCATCCTCATCAGATCCTTCTGGGACTCCCTTCAGCTCTCCTGGGGGTCTTGAATATTTCCTTTCTCCTCTCCCTCTCCTTGCCTCAAATGGCAAAATATCCTCGTGGCAAGTCCTGGATTTAGGGAAAAGTAAAAATCTAGATTTACTTTATTTTTGAACAGTTGTTTCCGGGAACAATCCTATGTCCATGTGAGCTACTAGATCTGGGAAGGGTGTATCTGGCTCAGGGAACATCTCAGTAGCATTTTACTTCCACTGAAATCTGTTGTTTCCCCCCTTAATTAGGTTGTTTGGTTTTTATAAAAAAGGGGGAACTAAGAAATGCTCAGTTTTCCCCATTCTTCCCCCACCAGGCTTTTCCTCGTATAATGGAGGAGGGATGAATGGCACAAGCACCATGATGGATTTCCTGGAGGAACCTCTTCCTGGAGTGGGCACCTATGAAGATTTTAACACTATAGACTGGGTGCGAGAGAAGTCCAGGGACCGGGACAGGCACAGGGAGGTAAAATTTCCTACTCCTCCTCACTGACACCGAGAACAGGATAATTAACTGTGTTAATCATAGATTGCTGGGGTAGGGAGTCACTTCCTAGGGACACCTGGGATGAAAGGATTACCCTTAGGATGGGAGCTGAGAGCTTTAGTTAGAGGAAAAGGAGCCCTAAATCCAACATGTTGGAGTTTATCAATTGCTACTTCTCTTCTGAAGACTTTTATTTATTTAAACTGTGGGTTTCAGATGTGCAAACCAGCCTGGTTTTCTGCTTTCACAATTGCACTGCTGAATTGCATCTCTTTCTATTGCATTTTTTTTGTTTGAGAAGATTGAGTGCAATTCTTCCAGAGTCCCTTCACCACTCTGCAATTAAAGGAATTTGCTCAGAAAACAAGGGGGGCTGTAAAGGAAGTACTCATGTCCCCAGCCTGCTCCTGCCTCACTGTCAGCACTCTTGGAGGGTGATGACTGAACTCAACTTGTCTATTTTTCTACCAAAATGTTCTTTGATTATTTTTTTTCCGCTCAACCTCACGAAACAACTTGTGTCTTTACTAACAGAGCACAGACCTTGTTCAGGGTGTGACTAAATACAGGAAATACAGTATAAAGCCAGAATTTGAGTGAGTGCAGACCCAGCCAAGGGACTCTGTGTCCCCCTTGCCTCCTGTCCAAAAACTGTTCCTGTCACTGGATTAAGAATCCAAACCCCAAAGCCTTGTCATAGGTGTGGGGACAAAGGTGGTGCCTACCAGCATGGAACAGGAGCTGTTTCCTGTCTGAGGACATCAGAGAATCATGGAGTGGTTTGGGTTGGAAGAGACCTCACAGTTCGTCTCATCACACCCCCTGGCATGGGCAGGGACACCTTCCACTAGCCCAGTTGCTCCAAGCCCTGTCCAACCTGGCCTTGGACACTTGGGGATGGGACAGCCACAGTTTCTCTGGACAACCTGTGCCAGGGCCTCTCCACCCTCACAAGGAACAATTCCTTCCCAATATCCCATCTAAGCCTTCCCTCTGGCAGTGGGAAGCCATTCCCTCTTGTCCTGTCCCTTCAGGCCCTTCTCCAAAGTCTCTCTCCAGCTCTTTTGGAGCCCCTTTAGGCACTGGATGGGACTCTAGGGTCTCCCTGGAGTCTTTTCCAGGCTGAACAACCCCAGCCTGTCTTCATAGGAGAGATCAAATCAGGTCAAGGCAGAAGTTAGGACTGGCCAAAGAGATGTGGAGTTTGTCCAGGGAAAAGAAATCTAAAGGAAGTAGTTTTGACAGCCATCCCAAGCCCTCCTGGATTCCATCACACTGCTACTGGGATCAGTGTGGCATTTGGAAGACAAAACTCCGGAGAAAAACCCAAGTGATGCTCATCCAGGCAGAAAGGATTCTTACTGTGTTTATTCCTCTTTTAGTGGGTATTAGTTGTGTGTATCAATGTGCCTTTTTATCTGGGAATAATAACGGTGAGCTGGAATGATTCCCTTGGGAGAGGCAGCTGGGAACACAATGGCTGTTCTGTCCCCCTTTGTCTGCCTGTCAAGAGCAGTGAGACTGACAGACCTCAGCTCATCCTGGGGCATCTGGGACGGGACTGAGTCTTGCTTCCCAGTGCCACCAGTGTCCACTTCCCAGCCTCTGGGACCATTCCTGTGTGCTGGCATTAAACCTGCAATGCCCCTATGTCCCTATCCATGAGGCACTGGCACAGGTTGGGCAGAGAAGCTGAGGCTGCCCCATCCCAGGAAGTGTCCAAGGCCAGGTTGGATGGGGCTTGGAGCAACCTGGATTAGTGGAAGGTGTCCCTGCCCATGGCAGGGGTTGGAACTGTGTGATCTTTAAGGTGGCTTTCCACCCAACCCATTGTGGGATTGCATGATCCTTGATCCGTTCTCCTCCACCTCCCAACCAGAGCTGTATTTACTGCACCTGCTGTAGGAGCAGCTGCTGTCTGATGCTTTTTCTCTCCCTCCTCAAAGTAGAGTGACAGTGTCACCAAGTAGTTTTTAGACCATTTACACCACAGTGGGTCAGTGTCCTCATGGATTTTTGTTTCTTTCTGGAAACCCCTTCCCAGATCACCAACAGAAGCAAAGAGTCCACCTGGGCACTGCTGCACAGCGTGAGCGATGCCTTCTCTGGCTGGTTGTTGATGCTCCTCATTGGGTTGTTGGCAGGTAAGAGCAAACCTCCAGGGAAACCTAAATCCTACCCTGCTACTTTGGGATCAATTCCTCTACAAACCCTGGCAGATCCCTGGAGCAGGAGTTGTGCTGGACACCGAGGGTTCTGCTTCTGGGTTGTAATTCACAGAGAATTATTTTTAAGTGCTTTGAGGCCGTGTTTGCACAAAAACAAAATACAGAAGTGAGGCTGAGAGCTGTCCTGGACACTGCTCTGGGTCTGCTGCCGGTACAGAGCTCTGAAATATATAAAAATGTTAATTAGAGGAGAACTGATGGAAATGCTGGGCTGGAGAAGAATGTCTTTCTGTGTGCACGTCTGTGCTAAACTCTTCTTGGGGCACTGCAGAGATTAATGCCAAGGACTGCCAGCAAGGGTTGCTTCTTTGGGGTTTTTTTTTCCTACTTTACTTGGACATAAAAAGCGAGAGGTGTTTTTTGGAAGTCAGCTTCTTTCAGAGGTTGGGTGGCTGAGACATTTTAAGTGACTTAGAAGCAAACTTTGGCCCCAGGGCAGCAGGAGTAAATCACTTGGATAGAGATCTTCCTGATAGGAAGCATCTAAGCATCTGTCACGAGGGATGAAGTGAAATCTCCTGTTAATATTTACCCAGGAAGGGTGCTGGCCAGTTTGTTATTAACTGGTGGAGTAGCTGAGTGTTTATTGCAGCCTTTGCAGCTTGTGCTGCCACTTGCTCCTGTGGATCAGAAATTCCTGGCCTCTGCTTTGGTGTGGGGGTTTGTGTGAAAGCAGAGCTGATCTTTGGCAGTCTTTTGATCCCAATGATCTTTGGGGATCATAGGAGTTACTAACAGCACTTGCTTGAAGATTCCTCTTTTAAAATCTGAATTAACTTCTGTGCTGGCTCTGTTGGCCTTGTTTCATTTGTCACAGTTGTAACTTTCCCCTCCTTTATTTTTCTTTTTTTAAATTAGCATTGGGAATGTTTTTCTCCAAATTCAGAGTTATTCCTGTCACAATGTCAATGTTGTTGGTGTAGCTCCCAGATTCCAGTGACACATTTTGTCCGAGTCCTCCAGGAATGCCCTCGCTGCTGCTGTGCTATATTTAAGAAACAGTTTTTCAGTGTCATTGAGAAGAATTAATTGCTGGAGGTGGAGGGTGGGTTTAAACACAGTCAGCCTTTGAAATATCATCAGCCATGCTCTGTTTCCTGACCTGCTCTTTTCAACATATTGAAATTATTAAAAATTAAGCAAATCTTCCCCTTTAGCTCTTCATAAGAAATGAAAGTTAATAAAAGTGAATCATAGGCAGAAATACCAGCACTGCTCTGTGTGTTGGTAAATGAGTCAGGAATTAGTGGGCCAGACTGTGGCCTTCACATTTTGACTGTAAAAAGTGATTATTAAATTATTTTGGATGTTTTTTTCCTTTAAACCAGGTTCCTTGGCAGGGCTGATCGACATCTCTGCCCACTGGATGACAGATCTGAAGGAAGGAGTGTGCTTGGCAGGGTTCTGGTTCAACCACGAGCACTGCTGCTGGAAATCCAACACCACCTTCACCGATAGAGACAAGTGTCCCGAGTGGAAGAGCTGGTCCCAGCTCATCCTCGGCTATGGAGAGGTGACGTGTGACTGCAGCTGGATTTGCTGCTGGATCCCCCAGTTACCCAGCCAGGGAGTGATCTGGGTGTAGATGCCAGAAGTCCAAGCCCTGGTGGTTTGGTGGTTTCATGTTCATCGCTGGGGTCTTCCAAGGGTGCCAATAACAAGTTACTGATGTGTTGTCCTCAGAGGGGGTGTGGGGAAGGAAACCACTGCCACATTTACAGGTGCAGTGTGTGAGTTGTGTGTCCAAGACATGCTGCTTGGAGAAGGTATTTTGCCCATGAATGCTTTGGGGGAATTCCACAGGCTCTAGTCCTGTGTTTGGGGCAGATCTATCCAGTGAAGCAGCTGCTTGACTGAGCCAGTATCAAGCTGAGGTTGACCTTGATGACCTTAGAGGCCTTTTCCAACCTAACCAATACCATGATTCTACTTCTGCACCTTGTTTGCTGTTTAATTAGTGTCTTTTGGAGGTGCGATTGGTTCATCCCTGTAACCCAGCAAATGTACCTCACCTTGAAGCCTCAGGCTTAGGGTAACTCTCTCCATTTTTGGCTGATAACTCTGAGAGGGCATGTTGTTTCTGTGTGCTCACTTCAGTGCACAAGTTTGATGTGGGCTCTCTTGAAATGGTCTAATTTGGGCATTTCTCTCTGTGTTTCAGGGGGCATTTGCATATATTCTCAACTACTTCATGTATGTTGTCTGGGCCTTGATGTTCTCCCTCCTTGCTGTGCTGCTTGTGAAGGGGTTTGCTCCATATGCCTGTGGCTCAGGAATCCCAGAGGTGAGCGAGAGTGGGTTGTTTTTCAGGTGGGGTAGGGGATCCACCATCCAAAATTTACGCATAGCTGTTATGCAATAATTTCTTCCACTTCGGATGGTGGCTTAATATATGGGGTTTTTTCCAAGCTGTTCCTGAAACATGTCTAGTACTAAAGTCTCCATGCAATTCCTTAGCAAATTTAAGATGTTTGGCATTTGCTGCAGGAAGTACTGCTCACGTGTTTCTCCATCAGGGATGGGGCCCTGAAGGAAGGACTCAAATGCCTTGTTCTGCCTTTACGTGGAGGGATATATTTACCTACCCTAAGTTACTTTTGATAGCTCAGGACTGAAAGCTGTAGGAAATGGCAGGATTGGGAATGCCCAGTAAATCAGGAGCTCTGACCAGGGCTTGAATGAAAGCCTGTAGAGCTTTGTGTGCTTGACTTCCAGATCAAAACTATCTTAAGTGGTTTCATCATTAGAGGCTACCTGGGCAAGTGGACGCTGGTCATCAAAACCATCACCCTTGTGCTAGCCGTGTCCTCGGGGCTGAGCCTGGGCAAGGAGGGGCCCCTGGTCCACGTGGCCTGCTGCTGTGGGAACATCCTGTGCCATCTCTTCACCAAGTACCGCAAGAACGAAGCAAAGCGCAGAGAAGTACGTGGGGACACTGAACGGGGGAGGTCGTGGCTCTGGGCCTTCCCCCTGAGGGGAAATCGTTCTGTTCCAACATGTTCTCAGTGTGCCAATGTGTGTCACATGGGCCAGTGTACCTTCTGCTGAGCCAAACCTGACAGAGCCCACTGGGTGGGCTGGCAGGGTTTGGAGGGCTCCACAGCACCTCCGCTTATGTTACACCCTGCTGAGACATGGGGAGTGTGAGACAGGCGATGTTGGGATGTTCTGGGGTGTGAAACTCCTGCTGTTGTGTTGTACTGAAGCTTTAACTGAGGTGAAATCAGCTGAAACAGAAAATAAAGTTGCTAGTGATGCCAGTTCTGCTCACTTGGGGCTGGGACTGTTGAAATGCTAATACTAATTTTTTGGAGCTGCTTGCAGCCCTTAGGAATTGGCTCACTCCACCTTTTCCCTGTTGTCTTTAGGCAGGTCAGACACAACTGGAGATAAATTTAAGTGAAGGCAAACAAAAGAAGGGGGATGGTTGGGAGGGCTGAGAAGTCTGCCTTTGTCCCTCCCTCAGGTGCTGTCGGCAGCCGCTGCCGCCGGCGTGTCGGTGGCTTTCGGCGCGCCCATCGGAGGAGTGCTCTTCAGCCTGGAAGAGGTAACCTTGGCTTTTGCTGCCTGCTCTTGAGCTCCTTTAGTGCAGAACTGGCCCTGCTGGGTTAAAAATACAGCCCACTCCTGCCTGCTGGGCTGTGGGAAGCAGAGCTTTTGCAATATTGTGTGTACAAGGCCAACCTAAAAGCTAGTTGGGGGTTCAGGTAATTCTTAAGAATTTTGGGTCATGTCTCTCCATAGTTTTGCCATGAACTGCTTGGTTTCCCCTGGTCTGTACATGCTCATCATCTCTGCTCACAGCCACAGCTGTGTTTTGTGTACAGAATCACAGAATTACTGAGGTTGGAAAACACCTCCAAGATCATTGAGTCCAACCTGTGACTGATCCCCATGTTGTCACCCAGCCCAGAGCACTGAGTGCCATGTCCAGTTGTTCCTTGGACACCTCCAGGGATGGGGACTCCACCACCTCCCTGGGCAACCCCTTCCAATGTTTAACAACCCTGTCTATGAAGAAATTCCTCATGATGTCCAACCTGAACCTCCCCTGGCACAATATTTCCTCTTGTCTGCTCTGCTGACAGCTCTGTCCCAGGGTACTGGGGAACAAAGTTCTCTGGCTTATCAAGCCCCTTCTATTCCCACGGAATCCTTGATCTCTTGATCTTGGATATGAAAAGACCAGCACTTCTTGCCTCAGGGCTTAGCTCAGGGGAGGGCTGGGGTGGATTTGCTCAGCTGAGTGCTGGTTGTGATGGCACCGATGGCAAGTGCTGCTCTTTGGCACTCTGAACCTTGCAGAGCCACTTAGTTCTTCAGATTCAGCTCATGGCTGATGTGTAACACCTGTCATTGTCCCAGTGAGTTGCTTCAGGAATCACAGAGGGCACTTCTTGCAGTGAAAATGTGGAAGTCAGGACCCGTCCCATTGATATCCCTGTTTGGGAGCTCCAAATTAAGCCTGGGCTCCTTGGCTGGAGAGGAGAGAGTGAGCCACCACACATGGATCTCTGACCTGGCTCTGCTTCCTGCAGTGGGGCAGTGACAAGTGTTAAAATGACCAAATCTGCTTTTTTCTTGCCTTCAGGTGAGTTACTACTTCCCTCTCAAGACATTGTGGCGCTCCTTCTTTGCTGCGCTGGTCGCTGCCTTCACCCTGCGCTCCATCAACCCCTTTGGGAACAGCCGCCTCGTTCTCTTCTACGTGGAATTTCACATGCCATGGCACCTGCTGGAGCTGGTGCCCTTCATCCTGTTGGGAATATTTGGAGGACTCTGGGGAGCTTTCTTCATTCGCAGCAACATCGCTTGGTGCCGGCGGCGCAAGACGACCCGGCTGGGCAAATACCCCGTGCTGGAGGTATTTGTGGTCACGGCCATCACAGCCATCCTGGCCTTCCCCAACGAGTACACCAGGATGAGCACCAGTGAGCTCATTTCGGAGCTCTTCAATGACTGTGGCATTTTGGACTCGTCCAAGCTCTGCGAGTATGTGAATGATTTCAACAGCACCAAGGGGGACGACCTGCCAGACCGCGCTGCCGGCCCGGGCGTGTACACGGCCATGTGGCAGCTGGCTCTGGCCCTTATCATGAAGGTCTTCATCACCATCTTCACCTTTGGCATGAAGGTGAGGCTTGCCTGTAAAGGAGCTCCTGTTCTTCTCATCTTCTGCAGGACTTCCAGTCTTAAATTGTTATTTCCTCCTTCATCAGACATGTTTCCCTCCAAGCTCTGTTAGAAGGTGACAGGCTGCAGTTGTGTGTCCTGCCCCTTGTACCTGAAGGTGGTAGAGTCCTTTCATCCTGAGAGTGAGCACTCAGGAAAAATCCCATGCCTGCAATAAACCCATACTGGGCTGGCTGGAAAGGTGTAGTGTAGCATTAGTGGTCTGACGGTGAAGCTTGGTTATGGTCTCTCGTGAGAAGAGCTTGTTCTGTTCCACCACCTTCTGTGGCTGGTTCTCCTGCTCAGAAAGGAGAAAATTCAGACTCTTGCAGAGAATTTGGAGCATGAGGGTTCAGGAAGGGCAGAAGGGGCAGAGCAAGACATCCTGGCTGGATTGGAGAGGGCTTGGAGTAACCTGTTGTAGTGGAAGGTATCCCTGTCCATGGCAGGGGTGAAACTGGATGAGCTTTAAGGTCCCTTCCAACCCAAACCATTCTGGGATTCTCTGACCCTTGACAGTTTTTGTGTCCCTGCTCATTGCACAGGGGTTGGCCTAGAAGACCTTCAAAACATCCCTTCCAGCTCAACCCTTCTATGATTTTTATCTCCAGCAAAACCTCTAGCTCTCTCTGCTTGGAGGTTCCACCACTCATCTGTGAAGTCTCTGAGCACTGGCGCTCACCTGACCCGTGTTCCCACAGGTGCCCTCAGGCCTCTTCATCCCCAGCATGGCTGTGGGTGCCATCGCGGGGCGGCTGCTCGGGGTGGCCGTGGAGCAGTTGGCCTTCTACCACCACGACTGGCCCATCTTCAGCGGCTGGTGCAGCCAGGGGGCCGACTGCATCACCCCTGGCCTCTACGCCATGGTGGGCGCCGCAGCATGTCTGGGTAAGCATGGGGCTTCCTCCCAAGGCCAGGCCGTGGCATGGGGCTTGATTGGCCACAGGAAGAGGTGGTAGGCTGGGTTAAAGGATGGGCTTCATGATCTTAGAGGTCTTTTTCAACCTGAATCATGGAATGGTTTGGGTTGGAAGGGACCTGAAAGATCATCTTGTCCCACCCCTTAGTGGCTCTGTGATTGAAGCAGTTGTAGCAGGCCATGGAAGCTGGCTTCACCTCCAGAACCTCAGGAAATGCTGTAGTAGAACATGCCATGTGTTTCCCATCCCGTTGGTGTCATTTTTCCAGCCCAAACCTGATGCTGGATATGGCAGGCTCCAGTGGGGAGCTGCTGAGTGGGAGCCAGGACAGATGAGGCTGCCCAGGGACTTAAATTTTCCTGTGGGTTTTTGATACATTTTACTTCCTGTTCTGGCCTTAAATCTTGTGATGCATTTCTGCTTTCAAGTCTTTTTTGGTAACGCTTCTTCCTCTTGAGTTTGAGAGGTTGGGTGCATGTGACCCAACTTCACTTCCACTCTAATTCCCAATCCTTTCCACAGAATATGTGTAACTCCTAAGGCACTACTTTACCAGGAGAAACTCTTCTTTTGGGAACAATAAACACATATTACCAAACCCCATCTTTGACCTTTCTAGAGGGACAGACCTTGTCTGAGCAACCTGGGCTAGTGGAAGGTGTCCTTGCCCATGGCAGGGGGTTAGAACAAGATGGATTTTAGGGTTCGTTCCAACCTAAACCCTTCTGGGATTGTTTGCACATAATTGATGGTAAATAAATCCACTTCAACTTCGTTAACAGTTCTGTTTTCCACTGGGCATCACTGAAGTTTCCCTTTAGGAGAAGGATATTGGAAGAAAACTCCTCTAAAATGTTTGGGAGTAGCTTTAAGGCTTGAACCTCAAAAGCATAATTAAAATATACCAAAACAAAACCACACTGAAACCTTCCACTCCATGGCAGGGACAGAGGGACAGGGACAGTGCCGCTCTGCCTGTGTTTGGCTCCGACAGCACCACCTGTGCTGGTACCAGCTCTTCTCCAGGTGGCAGAGGGTGGGTGAAACACACCTGGGAGCAGGTGGGAAATCCCCAAAACACCTGTTTGTCTCACCTGCCTTCCTGTGCTGTGTTTGCAGGTGGGGTGACCCGAATGACCGTGTCGCTGGTGGTCATCATGTTTGAGCTCACCGGGGGGCTGGAGTACATTGTCCCTCTGATGGCAGCAGCCATGACCAGCAAGTGGGTGGCCGATGCCATCGGGCGGGAGGGAATCTACGACGCCCACATCCGCCTCAATGGGTATCCCTTCCTGGAGGCCAAGGAGGAGTTCTCGCACAAGACGCGGGCGATGGACGTGATGAGGCCACGCAAGAATGACCCCCCTCTGACAGTCATCACTCAGGACAGCATGACTGTGGAGGATGTGGAGACAATTGTCACAAAAACCACGTACAGCGGCTACCCCGTGGTGGTGTCCCACACCTCCCAGCGCCTCGTTGGGTTTGTCCTCAGGAGAGACCTCATCATTTCCATAGGTAAGAGGCGATGCTGCACAGGGAACTGTTGCTGGTAGAGGCCTGAAGTACCAGGTGCCATTAGCTTGAGGAGTTCAGGCACCCCAAGTGCTGGTGGCTGTGCTTCCTGATGTGCCCCCAAGCAGTGTGGGCTCTGCTTGCACTGGATGTGTCACAGAATCATTGAGGTTGGAAAAGACCTCCAGGATCATTGAGTCCAATCTGTGACCGATCCCCACCTTGTCAACCGGACCACAGCACTCAGTGCCATGTCCAGTTGTTTCTTGAACACCTCCAGGGATGGGAACTCCACCACCTCCCTTCCAATATTTAACAACCCTTTCTGTGAATTCTTCCTGGTGTTCAACCTCCTGTGGTGCAGCTTGAGGCTGTGTTCCCTTGTCCTGTCACTTGTTACCTGGGAGAAAAAGATGACCCCCACCTTGCCACAATGTCCTTTCGGGGAGTTTATAGAGTTGTCCAGTGCCACTAGTGTGGCTCTGCTGAGTTTGTGAACTTCAAAGCATGGTTGTGAAGTGTGAAGCTCCTTTGCAGCAATAGTGAAGCCATCCTGGCTTTGTGGTGACAGGATGTGGAAAGCTTTGTGAATTGTTCATGTCTCAAAAACTGATGCCCAGGAAGTTCCACCTGAATGTGAAGAACTTTCCTGTGCAGTGACTGAGCACTGGAACAGATTGCCCAGAGACGCTGTGGAATCTCTTTCCCATGTCACAATTCCCTGCATATTTAGGTTCCTCTTGCTCTTGAGTTTCATGCAGACCTGCATGTGCTGTTCCCCACCCTGAGCCCTGGGTTGAAATTCTGCCCGTGTGGCTCCCACTGGCTGGGACAGGCAGTGTGGCTTCTCCTGGTGAGGCAGGAGAAATCTGTGTGTTAGGTAGGGCTAAGGGGCACAGGGACACCTATTCCTTAAAAATTGCACTGCAGGGGGCCCCAGTCTAGGTCCTGATCTTGCTTTGTCCCTGGCAGAGTTGGAGGGGTTTTATAATTAAGTTGCTTCAGCTGCAAATCACCTCCAGGTGTTCCCTCTCTCTTTTCAGGTGAGGTTTCTGCCTTGGTTTTAGGATGTTCAATGAAGTTTTTGGAGCATGGTACTGTTTCTCTTGCTCTCCTGATTCAGTACCTGGGCAAATGCTTATGTCAATATGGAAAAAAATATATAGAAACAAGTGCACTGTGATATTCCATGAGTTGCCTGCCTTCTGTGAGGCACCTCTGTGGTACCATCACAAATCCCTGTCCTTGTGTTCCCTGGAATTGCCAGGGATTCTTTAAGAGTGATCCTGTCCCCAGGCTGTGTGTGGTCCTGTCCCCAGGCTATGCACAGTGATACATAGCTGAGAGCCACAGGATGGGATTTGGGTTTGCGTGGTCAAATGTCCCGAATATTCTCAAATATTCTGAATATCCTGAATATCCAGCCTGGTGTTTGGGCTTCCACACCACCCCCTTCCAAGGGAGTCTTGGAATGCTGATCCTGAGTTGCAGTGTGGCAGGTAGCCACATTACCTGTGTGTGCACTGGTGTGAAGGTCTCAGGGATGGCCAGTACTCCATGTGTTTTCCATTCCTGGCCCAAGTGATGTCCATGGAGCCTGTGCCAGTTGTTAAATGCTTAAAAATAGTCCTTTAACTGCTCTGCATGGGACCTAAATTGGTGACTCATAAAAGTACAAAGCATTTTATCTACTGCCTCTTGAAATTGGGAAGTTAAAGATCTCCAGAACTTGTGTTTACTTGGCAAGAGCACAATGCTGAGGTACAACAGCCTTGGCCTTGGGCAAAGCATGTGCTGGTCTAACCATTGGAGTGGAGCTTTGGAGACCTTGGAGGTTCTGTTGTCTCTTCTTGCAGGTAACAAGGACAAGAGGAAATGACGTTCAGTTGCACTAGAGGAGGTTTAGGTTGGATGTTGGGGAAAATTTTTGGGTGGAAGGGGTTGTCCAGCACTGGCACAGGGTGGACACCTGTGGAGTCCCCATCCTTGGAAGTGTTCAGAAAACATTTGGGTGTGGCAGCTGGGGACATGGTTAATGGGGAATGTGGTGGTGCTGGTTGATGGTTGGAGTTGATGATCTTAAAGGCTGTTTCCAGCCTTAAGGACTCTGTGATTCCATTAGAAGAAAGGCTGGAAATGCATTCCACCCTCAGTGGGTGCCTTGAGGAACAGCTCAAGTGAAAGGGAGGAATGGACTGCTAAGGCCATCCATTGTGGGCAGAGAAAAGGGAATGGTCTTCCATTTGGAAAAGGAAAAGAGGGCTGATATTTAATCAAATATTTCTTCTTTCAGAAAATGCCCGGAAGAAGCAGGATGGGATCGTGAGCACTTCAGTTATTTGTTTCACTGACTACTGTCCCCCACTGCGTCCGAGCTCTCCCTCTGTGCTGAAACTCAGGAGCATCCTGGACCTCAGTCCCTTCACAGTGACGGATGAAACACCCATGGAGATCGTCGTGGATATTTTCCGCAAGCTGGGATTGCGGCAGTGCCTGGTCACTCACAATGGGTGAGAGCCCCGGGGTCCCTGGGCCTCCTGTGCTCCCGGTGGGCAAAGGGGACAGCACTGGGCATCGGTGCTGGGTGCTGGAACAGATTTTGCCTGGAAAAACGGAATTGTGACAGCCCAGTTCCAGTTGGAGCAGGAAGATCAGGGCTGTAAGGCAGAGGCCTGGCTCCCTTTGCTGGTGGGTCTCTGCAGCTGATGGGAAGGGCTCGAACCTCCTCCCAAATCTGGCCACATAGATCCTGGAATTCGCTTTGGTGCTGATAAGAGGAGTTTGAGGTGGGGAAGGATGAGGGCAAACTGAGTGAACCATTCCTGGAGCATGGCACCAGTAGGAATTGTCTCCCTGCTGTGGTGCCTTTGGACCAGCACCACACACTGCTCCATGTGCTCTCCATGGATGTTCTTCCCAGCTCCCTCATTCCCAGCCTGTCTTTGGGCATCTTTTTTAAAGCCCAGCTGCTGAGTGCTGAGGCTTTAAGGAGCAGCAGCACACATTGAAATTGGTCTTTTCAGAGAAGGGGGTGTTAATAATTATTTCTTTATTTAAATACCTTGTAACAAGGTGGGGGTTGGGCTCTTCAAGGTGACAAGAGGAAGTGGCCTCAAGCTGTGCCAGGAGAGGTTTAGGTGGGACATCAGGAGGATTTTCTTCATGGAAAAGGTTATTAAACACTGGAACTTCTCAGGGAGGTGGTGGAGCCCCATCCCTAGAGGTGTTCAAGGAATGACTGGATGTGGCACTCAGTGCTATGGGCTGGGTGACAAGGTGGGGATTTGGCACAGGTTAGACTCGATGATCTTGGAGGTCTTTTCCAACCTTAATTCTGTGATTCTGTGATTAATATTTGTCTTTTGGCTATAACCTCTGTACTTTTTTTGGTGTAGAATACTGTTGGAGTGTCTGCTGGGACTTGTGTCACACTTTATAGAATCCCAGAATGGTTTGGGTTGGAAGGAACTTGTAGGATCATCTCATTCCACACCTGCCATGGGGCAGGGACACCTTCCACTATCCCCAGGTTGCTCTGAGCCCCATCCAACCTGGCCTTGGACACCTCCAGCAATGGGGCAGCCACAGCTTCTCCAGGCAACCTGTGCCAGGGCCTGCCCACCCTTAGAGGGATGAATCCTTTGTGTGAGGTGTCACTTTAAATTCCCAAAAGGTTCTTCAGCCCCTGCAAGGGTCTCAAATAGCCCTGCTAGGGTCCTTTCTAGGGATGTTGGTGCATTAACAACATGTTTCATTTTGCAGGAAGCTGCTGGGGATCATTACCAAAAAGGATGTACTAAAGCACATTGCACAGATGGCCAACCAGGACCCAGATTCCATCCTCTTCAACTAGAGGCAGACTGTAGGGACTGTGTGTCCACACACATGGAACTTTCTAACCCATCCTGGATAGACTTTCCTATTTTTATTGAAACCATGGAACTGTTTCCAGAGTTTTCCTCCATGGAGCTGAAGAAGATAATTTTTTTTCTACCAGATAACCAATTGCACTATGGAATCTGTGGAACATGATCTTCTTTTTAGAAGAAAAATAGACTTTATTTACGTTGCTTTTGTGAAGTTGCGTTGGAAAGATTCCATGAAGGAGTAAAAGCAAAATGTTAGAGAATTTTATTTCCTCCTCCTCTTTGACTGGAACTGTTGTTACTAACCTGGGGAGGAAAAGCCAAGGTGTTTGTGCACCTCCAAAGTTGTGGAAGGAGCAGGATGGTCTTGCACAGTGTTCAGGTGGTGGCAGAGGGACATGGCTGTACTCAGGGCAGTGTATTCCCAATTAGCCACTTGGGAAAAATTAGAACCTTGGAAAGCCAAAATAGGGGAGGGATAAATAGAACCTGGCCGGCTGAGGCTGCTTGGCTGAAAGAAGGAAAAAAAACCCCAAACCAACCCCCCTTAAAAGTGGTCCCAGTTTCTGATTGGGAAGAAGCTGGTTTTGATTAATTAGTGAATGTATTAATTACTCTGCCACTGCCTTGCCAGGAGAACCCTGAGGAGCAGGCAAGAGGAGTTCACAGATGTGTTCCCATCCTGATCCCTTTTACGGATCCATGCCCAAGGATTCCTTCTCCTTGATTTCCCTTGAGCATGTCATTGAAATCCCAGAGGCTGAGTCTGACATTCCTGCCCTTTCCCAAAAGCTGTGATGGTGTTAGACAGTGCACAGGTGCTCTCCTCCTCACCATGTGTCCCACTGGAGAGCCCTGCACCCAGAATGTCCACAGGTGTGCGGTTCCCTGCTCCCTCCTCACCCCACATCCCAGCTGGAGAACTTCCAACACAGCCACTTCCCAGCGGCACCGCTCCAGGTCTCCTCCGGCCAACAACTATGCAATAAACCCTTCCCAGCCTGGTCCACCACATCCCTTTGTGTTCCTCAATCCCTGTCCCAGAACTGACCAAATTATTTTCCTGTTAATAAAACTGTGCCCATTTCCTGGAATCTGGAGGATTTATGGATGCTGTGGGAGATGGATGCTGTTCATCGTGACCACAGTTGTTTTACGCTCCGTGATAAACCTGTTCTGTGGGAGTGGGGACTCCTCGCTGGGCTTGACTGGAAGTTGGGTCCATCTCAGACTCTCTCAGATGCAAACAAATTCCTCATCTTTCCATGGAGCAAAATCCAGATTCTTTATCTTCCAAAGCCATGCAGCAGCCCGTCCCTGCTGCTGCTGCTTCTACCCGGTAGTGCCGTGGCAATGTTGGAATTCTTGTACAGCTCAAAGCTGCCTCAGCTCGAGATGTCACCACCAGGTCTGATTCCTTCTGCTTGGAAAATAAATGCCTGGGCTGCTCTGTGGTGCTTTTGTGGAGCAGGAGGTGGTTGGATAGTTTCATGTGCTGCCTCAGCCTGGCCCAGCAGCAGTGGCTTTGCCTTTAAATGCCTGTTTTTGTTCTACTTGGAGGGCAGGTGGATGCTCTGGGGATCTGGGGCTGAGTCCAGAGAGGAAGCTGCCTTCTCCTATTCCCATGGGAGCATCTTCCCAGGGATGCCTGTCTTGTACATGCTGGTTTCTCTTCCCTGGGGCACACTTGGGATACCACAAAGACAAAGCTTTTCCCACTTTTCACTTTTCCTTATATGTAGGAAAAAGACGGTCCTTGCTTCAATTAGATCCATGAGCAGATTCCTGTCCTTGTGGGAATGCTGCAGCAGCCCAGAGGGAGAGGTAAGAGCAGGAGATGTCATAAGGGAAAGCCGTGCTGGCTGGAGAGTCATCCCAGCTGGCTGATGGGTGATCGCAGCTGCTCCCAGGGAAGCGGGAGGGCAGGGAGCACGGTGTTGGAGGGGACAGCAGCTGCTCTGCTGTCTGGGAACAGGAGCTCGGGGCAGGAAACAGCTGCCCAGCAGCTCCTCCATCTGCAGCAGCCGTCGGTGTGTCTGTCCTGTGGATTGTTTTTTTTAGTGGGAGAGGTGTCCTGGAATGCCGGCTGGGGAAAGTCCTGCCTGGGGGGGTGAGAGTTTGGGAAAGGCAGGGAAAGCCCGGTAAAGCTGGACTTTAGGGGGCTCCGTCCTTGGTGTGGGCGGGATTTCAAGTATTCACGATGCCAAACTAAATGTGGTGCCAATGGGAGAGTAGAAGGGGAACATTCCAAAAGTCCAGGGCCTTTCTGTGCCTCCTGCTGGGCAGATCCCTCCCCTCCTGCTTCTTTTGAATGTGGAAACTAATCATTTTCCTGCTTCAGCGGCTGGAGGTCTGGAACCTGGGGGTGAGGTGGAAATGAGAGCTTGGAGCAGGGCTTTGGAGCTTCTCTGCCTGTCTGCAGAGCCTGCTCACCCTGTTATCCCACAAAAACGGTGTCCATGTCAGGAAAATCCTCCTTCCAGCTCCAAGCCTGTTTCTAAGCCATAGTTCTGTGTGTAGTGAATCCTGCAGCAAAATTAGCTGATCCCTGTTACTGTGTTTGCTCCAGTGGGGATGCAGGACTTGAGGTACATGTGGGGAGGTTGCAGGGATGGAGGGATGCATCACTCCATACTGGGATTGGTGCCTCCTTTCCCTAGAGAGCTGTGGGCTATACCAGCTCCTGGCTCTTCCCTATCTGTCTTCATTGAATTCCTTTAATTCTTACAAAAATTTTTACTGTGAGTGCTCTTTCTGCGGACCCTGCTCCACAGCAGGGCTTTCCCTTCCCTGGGGCACTTCCTGCTGCTCAGAAGTGTTTTGCCCTGTCCAATTCTTGCTCTTCCATTGCTCTACTCCAGGAGGAGCCCTGGAATTCCCTTCAGCAGACAGCTGGGGATGCAGGTCAGAGGTGGAGATGATCCATCCACTGGATGAGCAGCCCAGGAGGAAGGGACCTATGGAGGTTACAATATCCTATTTATGGCATATAATATTTGGGGCTCTGCTGGGGTGAGGGCTGGGTGCACTCGGCTGTCAGATGCAGGATGGGAGTGGAGAGGAGCTGACTTTGAGCCCCCCTGCCCACAGCAGGGCCTTGCAAGGAGCTGGTCTTTAAGGTCCCAGCTCAAACTAAGCTGTGATTCCAGGATTCTGTTCCCCCATCCCAAGTGCTGGGGTTTGAACGGGACACAAAGCGTGGAGTTTTCTTTTTAAAAAGCGCAATTACCTTTTCCTGGGGGTTTGCACGGGGCACTAAGTGTGGAATTTTCTTTAAAAGTGGAATTGCCTTCTCCTGGTGTCTCCAGGTTGTCTCACCGGGGAAACAAAGGGGCAGAACCGCGTGTCTGTGGTGCACGGGGCCGTGAGCCGGGATGGAGCTGGCTCAGCACTTTCCTTGTGTACAGCTCCGTCATTCCAAGGGCAGAGCCGGGGCCGGGGCCAGCGGTGATGTGGCTGGGAAGGGATGGGAGGGGATGGGAAGGGATGGCTGGGCTGCTCAGATCGGCTCCATCGCCCTGGGGCTGCTGAGCAGGGAAAAGGCAATTGGCTCTGGAAAAGGAGAGGAATCCCCTGCGGAGTGAAAGAAAATCCGCCTTTTTCCTCAGTGCGACCTCCTGGAAGGGGCTGGGAGCAGCACAGCTGGGATGGGACTGGACTAAGTGGCCTCTGAAGGTGCTCCCAAAGCATCTGTGCCTCCGTGATGGATAACCCCGGCTCCTGCCGGCAGCCGCACCGGGTCCCCCCTGCTCGCTCCCAGTGCCTCAGCATTCCTGTGTTCCCAGGGTTTCACGAGCATCCTGCCTCCTGCAGCTCCAGGAATGCTTCGTGCTGTAGGAAAAGGGTTTCTGTTGTGTTTCCCTTTTCCCAGGCAGAATTACTGCCTGGAGGGGAGCGGTGGCTGGTGAGGTGCCCGGGGTACCCTGGGGTGCCAGCAGCGATGGGGGGGTCACACCCCGCTGCCTTTCTTTGTGTGTTTTATTTACAGTGTCCCAAGGCATGATTTCCTGGGGTGGTGACGTATTTTTTTGGAGTGGATTTCCTGCTCCTGCTACAAACTCTGTCCGGCCTGGGGACTTGAAAGAAAAACAAGGTCTTGTCTGGAAGGAGACAGAGACTTGGAGGTAGCGATGAGCTGGTTCGTAAAAACAAATGGGAAAAGAACGAGCCTTTGGCCCCAGGATTTATTTAGAGAGAAAGGGCTGGGGCTGTGAACGCCCAGGGCTTTACCTGCGTGCCGAGGTAAGAGCAGATCCTCATCAGGGCAGATAAGAGAGCCCTTTGTCGGTGGCTGCAGGAAGCAGTTTCTGCCTGGATGGAATCCACGTGGAGAGGCCATGAGAAATCAGGTCATTGTGGAATTGTTATTAGTGCTGTGATCACCTCCCAACCCCAGAATGGTTTAGAGCAGGAGGGAATCATAGAATTGTGGAATGGTTTGAGTGGAAAGGGACCTTAAAGATCACCCACCTCTTATGACCCACCCCAGAAGGGGAGGGTAACCCAGGTTCTTATTAATAAATCACTTGGGGTGGATGAGAGTGAAAGACACTGAATAATCGGTGTTTGTAAACATATATAGGTAGGGTTCATTTTAGAACGATTTTGTTTCAAAGATAAATAGGTATGTTGCCATGTTTTGTTATCCTCTATACTAATGCAGCAATATTAAAGAAGAAAAATAACACTTAAGGAAATGCAGAAGGAATACAGCAATATTAAGGCATAAAAATAACACCTAAGGAAAAGGGAAGGAAAGAGAAAGAAAGTGGAAAGATATATAATCACCACCCACTGGATCCAGCAATGAAACTTGGTCCTTGATGTCTGTTGATTGAAGTGATGGTCTTGATGTGTTGGGGGTGAGGAAGCCCCCCTGAAATTGCTGGGATCTTATGAGTTATTGTACACTGCAAGCTCAGGTGGGAATGCCTTGTATGTCCCCTGGGGCAGGGAATTTTACAATGGATAGTGTCACTAGTCTCTGACACCTCCTAGGACTCAGCATCGATCATGGTCCATCATGGCCCAACATTTGAGATTAATAGCCCAGCCAGATATGAAATATCTTTGAGTTTTTACAGCAGTCACATGTATGGGGGGGCATTGGCATGATAAGAAGGATTATCTCACCTGTATCTGTAAATCCAGTTTGTGGCTTCAGGTGTGCATACCCTTCTGACCCTGGGATAGTTGGACAGTGGCACCCACTTACCTGATCCAAAGGTCCTTTCCCAGCAGGCATATTCAGGGAGGGTTGGGCTTTGCTGGGGGAGCAGCTGTTTCTTTTCTGTTTGCTAGAGTGGACAGAAGTCTTTTGGTGATCTTAGCAGGATTAAGCCATTAACTATTTCAGTCTCTGGCACCACCCCCTGCCGTGGGCAGGGACACCTTCCACTACCTCTGGTTGCTCCAAGCTCTGTCCAGCCTGGCCTTGGACACTTCCAGGGATGGGGCAGCCACAGCTTCTGTGGGCAACCTGTGCCAGGGCCTTCTCACCCTCACAGGGAACAATTTCTTCCCAATATCCCATCTAACCCTGTCCTCCTTCTCTTTAAGACTATTAAGGAAGGGTCTGGAGCTTTTGGAGCTGTTGCTGCAGGGATGTGCTGCTTGGGGAGCTGGAGCTCCCAGTTTTGGGGAATTCCATTGTTTTATCTGCATAACTCTGAGCCTTAGGGGTGTGCTAGCACAGGAGGCACTGGGAAAGTAGCCCTGGAGTGTGTGGGATGATCTACCCTGCCTTTGGCATGGGAAAGCCAAACTGCTCCTTACTGCAGGAGGGGTTTGGTCCCTGCACCGAGGCTCCTCTTTCCCCAGAGCACGTGTTGTGTTCCTGCAGCATGTCCCCACCTGCCCTGGCCTCACCCGGCTCCAGGGAGGCATCTGGCTGGGATCCACAGGGAAGGTCACAGCTTCTGCTGCTGCTGAGCATATCCAACAGTGCAGGACCAGGTGAAACTTTGGGCAATATGTTTGTACAAGTATTTGAGGTGACTGAACTGTTCCACAGACTGAGGTGGATGCAAATCAAGTGAATTGGTGATGCCAAAATTAGAGTTTCCCAAGACAAGGAAACCATCATGACATTGTTTAGTAATGAATCTGTGGGAAGTCAATGTCTGTTATGCCTCCACCACACCCCTCCTTCCACGACCTCGATCTTTGGTGGTGTTTCTACTCTTGATTATCTTTAAAAAAAAAAACCCTAAACAAACCAGATTTTGGGAAGGATGTAGCAGGATCAGCTCGACCCTTTGATGCAAAGATGATTTAGTGACCATTGACTAATGAGCTACAGTGAACTTACCAGCAATACTCAAGTGAAAATAGTGAGATGTCTTTCTCAATAAACAATTTTAAGAATTAAAAAAAGTCTCTATGAGAAATCTTCCATATTTTGGTCCATTTGCTTCCTCAGTTGGAGGACCTGTGTCCTCATCCAGGTCTCTCCACACTTTGTTCTTCTCTCTTGCCTGGAGCATGTCCTTGGGCAGGCACTGTTGGTGCAGGTACCTCAGGCAGTTTTTGGTGGAAGCCAGGTGTTCCTGCTGCCTCCCCGGAGGTGTTATCCAGGTGGGAACAGTCACCCAGGCTGCATGTCCCTGGCTGGGCTGGCCATGTCCAGCCCATCTGCTGGAAGCACCAGGGCAGGGAGCACAATGGAAGGGGGCAGAGTGGCCTCGTTGGCCTGAGGCTGCTCTGGGTAGGCTGTACCAGTCCATCACCACCCTCACAGAGAGGAATTCCATCCTGTCTCTCTCTGTATCACTCGGCTCTCCCCAGACAGGGTGAGGCTGCTCTTTGCCCTGATGCTGGTGGAGCTCTCCTTCTCCAATCCATCCGCCCACGAGCCCTCTCCTTTCCAGGAAAGCAGAGTGGCCCATTGCCCGCTGGCGCCGAGCCCAGCCCTCCCCACTCACGCACACGGGGCTGCTTTCCCTGCTTCCTTCATGGGAAACACAACCTCCCGCCGGCTCCATCAGGCCATGTCCACTTTAAGCTCCCTTTCAAAGGAAATCTTGGAACCACCTGCTGTGTTTCCTGCAGTCCTGGCTTGGCTGGTTCAGCCTTGTGCTCCCATGGCTGCTGCCAGAGGAGCCGGGATAAGCTCGGTGCTCCCCAGGGGGGTTTGGGGCTGGTGGGGATGTCAAGAGCCCTGGAAGCACCACTCCTGTTGTGGGTCACCAAGGTGGCTGGGACAGGAGGAGGTGGGATGAGAGGTGGAGGGAAAGGGATCATTTCCAATGTGGTTTTGGAATGGAGGGATTTGGAGTGTGTTTCCAGGTCTTGTTTGCTTTGGGCAAGAGCCCAACATGCTGCAGAGCCAAGGGCTCAGCTCAGCTCCCTCTGTCCCTCCCTCCCTTCATGAGGACAGGGAAAATAAGACCCTGAAGTCCTGCCAGGGGGGATCAGCCCTGTCACTGCTTTGGAAGCAGCAGGAGGATGCTCTCTGGCTTTGGATGAGCTTTTGGAGGCTCAGGTGAGCTGGGGAAGCCAGCTTTGGGGCTGGTCCAGGTGTTGGTGTGCAGGGTGCCAGGGTGGCACTGTGGCCCTAGTGGGGTTTGAATCAGCCCCAGTGAAGCAAGAACCTGCTGCAGACAGGCACTGGTAAGTGGGAATGTCCAACCCCTGGGGGTGTGGAGGGATGTGGGAACCACCTGGCTCAGCCCCCCCGGCCCAGCCAAGGATGCAGAGGGTGAGGAGTCAGGCCTGGAAAGCTGTGGGAGCGATGGCAGGAGCCAGGAACAACACCTGCCTTGCCACAGCACCCCAGGGCTTGGCTGTGCCTTGGGCTGGGCTTGGCAATCCTGAAATGGAGGAGGACTGGGATCCCCTGGGAGCTGATGGGTACAGGGGAGGAGGAGTGGGGCTGGGCTAAGGTGCTGGGTGAGGAGTCTGCAGGAGCTGGTCCCAGTGGGGATGAAGGCAGCAGGCTGGGAAGCAGGAACACATCTTGGCATTGCCCCAGGCATCCCTGGGGTGAGGCAGCTGCGGAGCCCTTTGAGGTGCAAGATGAGGCAGGACCCTTTGCTGGGCACCGTCTTGAGCTCTCGGGGTACTGCCTGTCACTGTTGCCCCAGGCTCCATGTCCAGTTTGCCCCTGGTGCTGTGGCTGTGCAGAGACCCTGGGCACATATCCTGGGTCTCAGATGCAAAGGAGCCAGACCTGTGCTGGAGTACAGGCTTTATTCCAACCAGCACTGCGAGCCCCTCTGGCAGTCATGCCAGCATGGGGGTGATCCCATCCTTCCTGGGAGCCCCCATCCTTGGCAGGAGCCCACACTGCCATCCTGTCCATACACACCCACAGTCTTAGTAGGATACAGAGAGTACAGGGGTAATTAGAAAAGGGTGCTGTGCCCACCCTGGTGTCCGTGGGCTGAGCCAGCTGGGTCCTGCCCTGCCCTGCCTGAACCCCTCTTTGGCCTCTGAGGTGGCCTCCATCACCTGGGGTTGTTGGGTCCCTCCAAGGTCCTGCCATGACCTCTGGGCTCACCCGGAGCTGGAATCCTGCAGGTGAGGGATTGCCAGGGCTGGAGGAGTGAGGAAATGGGGGCTGTGCTGGTTTGTCAGGGCTAGGGGGAACAAAATCCCTCAGGGAAGAGGTGGTTGGTCAGCAGGGCTGGGGAGCTCCTGGTCCTGTGCAGCCTTGGCTTGGTCACTGCTGCCACGTGTCAGGTGTGGTGCTGGCGACTGCTCTGATGTCGTGGTCCTGTTCTTTGCCATCCCTGGAGCCCACTGGTGTCACAGCCCCAGCTTTCTGATCTGCCCAAACTGAAACTCCACTTCTTTCAAGAGGCTGACACTGGACCTGCCCTGTCCCTGCAGGCTGTGCCCTGGGGGTGCCAGCCCTGTGCCTTGGGAATGCCAGCTCTGTGACCTGGGGGTACCAGCTCATGACCTGGGGGTGCCAGCTCTGTGCCCCGAGGGTGCCAGCCCTGTGTCCCCCATGCTGCTGCTCCCTGCTCACCCCAGCTGCTGCCCCAGCACCTCCAGCGCGGGGTCCCCAGCACCTGCAGCCCAGCTGGGGCTGCCTCTGTCTGTGGTGGGATCAGACACATGGAGGGTCATCCTGCTACAGGGTTACTTTGTCTTGCCATGGCAGATGTGGACTCTCCTGCTGCAGGGAGCCATTGGGAGGTAGTGTCCCACCAGGACTAGGATGACCCCCATCCTGCATGTCCCTATAGCTCTGGAGACCCTTCCACCAGGAGGGACCCTGTGCCAAACCCCTGGCCATTCAACCACTGTCCCGGGGCCACACGGGAACACCAGCGGGCAGGTGGGAGCAGAGGGGGTGTCACAGGTCGAGCCGGAAGGCCCCAAAATAGCTGGATGCTGCATCGTTGTAGTTGATGTCCAGGGAGGAGACGGACACAAAGAGCTCATCGCCGGCCTTGAGCTCGAAGAGTCCGCCCTGGTAGAGCGCGTGGAGCCCGTAGTCCGCGCCAGGCGCCCAGCACTTGGTGCCCACGCCCTTGAGCAGCAGGATGGGCTGGCTGTGGGGCGGCTGCCACTGGATGCACTGCACGAGCTGCGGGCCCGAGTCCCGGGCGCTGGCGCTGCGGTAGCGGAAATAGATCTGGGAGTAGACGTAGTACTTGCCCGGCTGCTCGACCCGCAGCCGCCCGGCATGGTACGTGAGGTTCTGCAGGTGGGAGTGCAGGGTGCTGTGCTCCCAGCGGGCGATGGCGTGGCGGCACGACTGGGACAGGTTCCCAAAGTGCTCCGAGTTCCCTGGGGGGAAGAAGAGTCACTGAGGGCAGCGACCTGTTGGGTTCAGGGGAAGGGAAGGGGTGGCTCTGGCTCTCTCCCAGTCATCCACCTTGGAGGGGTGGAGAAGGTGGGTTTGGAGTGGTCCCCATCTGCCACACAACGTCTCCTCCCATCCTGGTCCCCTGCCCTTTGGGGGAGGTCTCTTCCCTGTTCCCATCTTGGAGGTCACCAGTGCCCAGTGCGGCTCCCTGTCCTGGTCCCCCCCTGGTCCCCAACAGTCCTCCCCTCTGTTCCCATCTCGGAAATGCACTGGTGCCCAGTGGGACTCCCCAGCTCACCATCCTGGGTCAGGCTCTGCAGGCGGAGGGTGAGATGTGCCGAGGGCTTCCCGGCTGTTTTGGGAGGAGCCTGCCCCTCTGAGGTGTTGAAGTAGCTCTGTCGGGCCTCTGTGGGAAAGGGACACACGGCTGTAGAGGACTGAGTGTGGGGACACCTGGCCCTGTGCCAGCAGGGCAGGGAAATGCCCCACTGACCCATCAGAGAGGAAGGTTATTCAGGGATGGAAATGTCTCATCAATCATTATCTAACATGTCTGTGCTGTCCTGTGGCTGTGGTCCTCTGGACTCCAGACAGATGGACATGGCTGTCCCTCCAGTCCACAACCAGGATGTGTGTGCTTTCACTACCCAGTGGGACAATCCTGGTTCTCCTCTCCTGTCCCATCTGACAGCATTGGAGTCAGAGCAGTGACCAGCCCCCCACCCTGCTGACATCCCAGCCTGTGCACGTGGATCCCAGCTCTGACTGGAGCTGGGCCAGGAGGACTCACCCTTCACTGCGCTCCTGCGGATGATGTTTTCTGTCACCTGGGCCACAGAGAAGAGAAGAGAAGGTCCATGGTTAAAGGCTGCACTGTCTCTGTGCCACACCACCTCCTTGCTGTGGAGGACCTGGGTCCAGCCCCCTCCTTAAACCATCCGTGCCAATCCCCCCTCCCAGCCAGGAGCTCTCCCATCCTCCCTGGTGCCCGGGCTCACTGTGGACACGTAGGCTTTGATGGTGCTGGCCAGCTTGAGGCAGGTCTGGCTGCTGCTCAGCTCCTCCAGACTGGAGCCCTCAGGCTGCTGATTGAGCTTCCGCAGACACCGCAGCTCCTCTGTGCTCCCCGGAGCCTGGGATTTCAGCTGGGATGGAAACAAACCGGGATGTCAAAGTGGGATGGACAAAGGGAGCACTGAGGATCCCAGCGGGGTATGGATATGGGACAGCTGCCTTCAGCCTGGCTCCTCCAGCGTTAGGGGGGCTCAGAGAACAACCCTGAGCTGTCCCAATCCCAGAGCTGGTGGTGGGACAGGCGGCACCAGCAGGATGCAAATCCGGCTGTGTCTCCTGTGTGGGATGGAAGGGGTGGTAGGAGGCTGAGTGGATCTGAGCTCAGTCAAAATTCTGGTTTTTTGTGAATTGGACATGCTAAATCTCATCTTGTCCTCCCATGATCCTTTGCAGAAGCCCATCCCAGTGCTTCTGGAAGCACGCCAGACCCTTTCATGGAGTTCCAGCACCAAGTGGGAGGAGGAGGAGGAGGCAGGACTCAAGGTCTCTTACAAGCCACAGAGCACTGAGTAAAGAGCCCAAAATTCCCATTATCCATCTCTTTTATCTCTTCCTCCCTCCCCAGGGCGGAATGAGGCTTCTCCAGCTCCAGGACATGCTCACTGCTCTGGGGCAGGAGCTGCCCCACCAGCCTTGGCGCCGTGGGCACTGGGAGGCAGGAGCTGCTGCTGGAGGCTGGACATGCCTGGGCAGCTGTGGCCACGCTCCTCCTGCTTCCCGAGCTGAGCTGGGATTTCAAAACAAGCTCTGGCACAGCTCAGCTCTTCCAGCTGCTGAGCCAGGACACTGAGCAGTGCCAGGGCAGCCCAGGTGGGTCTCAGGCACTTCCCTGTGCTGGCTCGTGGGTTGGGATGGGAAGCCTTCCCTCCCCCAGGCCAGCTGCCCTTCCCTGGTTGTCCCAGGGCTGTCCTGGCTCTGCTCTGGCCGTGGTGTGGCCGTGGTGACCGTCACACCTGGCCACAGGGTCACACCACACTGTGCTGCTGGTTAGGGCATGGGGAAACTGAGGCACAGAGGGGATGGCTGCCCTGAAACTGGCGTGACAGGAGCTGGGAATGAACACAGCAGCACCTTGGCCACCCCATTTGTCAACTGGATGGTTCCCAGATCCCAGGACAGACCCAGGAGGCCTTGGGTGGCTGTGTTGTCACCTGGGGTTTGGTGACCTCCACGTGTCCCCCATGTCCCTGTCTGCTTCGAGCCCCCCCAGTCCCCTGCCTACCTCAAGCTGTGGGTATCACTGCCTCATACCAGGATGTGCTCACCTTTGGGATCTATATCTCATCTACAGGTGGATATGCCTCTGTTTCAAGAGAATATTGGGATCAATAGAGCCTCTAGATCCATAGAATACTGTGATCAATACAGGCTCTATATCCATAGAATATTGGGATCAATAGACCCTCTAGATCTGCAGAACACTGGGATAAATGCAGCCTCTGGATCTACAGGATACTGGGATCAATAGAGCCTCTCTATTCACAGGACACTGGGATCCATAGGGACTCGGTATCTGCAGGACAGCTACATGAGGTCAGATTGAAGGGATTTGGGTTCCCTTCGCACCCTTATGTCCCTGGGCGGAGCTGCGGGGGGCACAGTTCCCTATGGACGGGCTGTGGGTGAGCCCGGAGGGAGCACACGCAGCCGCCGGGGTGTTCCCTGCACACACCTGCCCGGCCGGGCGGTGCCAAGGCAGTGAATCCCGAGGGATGGGGCTGTTCCCGCGGCATCCCCGCGGCGGGTGCGAGTTCGGGCAGGGCGTGTTCGTGTTCCCGGAGCGCTGACTCCGGAGTGTGCCCCTGGAACCGGGGTCAGCCCGGCCCGGGAGCTGCTGGAGCGGGTCCAGGGGAGGACACGGAGATGCTCCGAGGGCTGGAGCCCCTCTGCTCTGGAGCCAGGCTGGGAGAGCTGGGGGGCTGACCTGGAGAAGGGAAGGATCCAGGGAGACCTGAGAGCCCCTTCCAGTGCCTAAAGGGGCTCCAAGAGACTGACTCCCTGTTCCCAGCACAGATCCCAGGAGGGATCCAGTGACCGGCCGCTGAAATCAGCCCAAACTGGTCCATTTCCGTGGTTTTCTCCTCCGTTCAGCTCTTCCCTGGGCTCTGCCTCCCCCATTCCCCTCCTCTCTCCAGCGCCTTTCATGTGGCTCCTTTCATGTAAATCCCTCACAGCGGGACCACACGTGATCCAGCGAGGGAAACAAAGCCCAAAGGAGGGCTGGAGTCCCCTCCAAAGGATGCTCCGCTGCATCCAGACAGGCTGTTTATTCCTCCTGCATCCGCGGGCAGGGCTTTTCCCTTTTCCCCGTCTCTGGTGCGGTTTGTGGAATGTCTGGCACTGCAGGACCCGTTTCTTGCTGGTCCCTCAGGGACGAGCGTGCCACCCGTGGCAGCCCCGAGTTTCCCTCTCCCCAGGGAACCTCCTGTCTGGTGTTTCCCCGCCGCCGCTGGGGAGGTTGCTGTGGATTGGAATGAGCGGCTGGGAGAGGAGGGGGGACTGTTGGCAGGATCAAGGCCAAGTTTGGGAGTGGTTTGGCGCGAGTGACCCTACGGGAGGTGGGAATGGCGGGATCCCGGCACGGTTAGTTGGTGGGATTGCACAGCAGCAAGAGCACAAGAGCTGCTGGAAAGGGGGACTGCTGGTAGGGAGGGGGCCCCAGGATTTCACAGAGAGGGTGAGGAGGATTTGGGGGTCCTGGAGTGTGGGGGAGATTGGAATGGGAGAAGGAGAGACGAAGCAGGAATCAGGGGTGTATGGGGCCTGGAACCCGAGGAAGTCCCTCCACATCCCCACCTGGGGCTGGAGACTCCGATGGGACCCCAGGGCAGGGCCCTCCTCCCAGTGCGGACTCAGCTCCAGGCGGAGCCCAGGACAAAAGCGCTGGCTCCACATCTGGATCTGCGTATCCACTCCCTCCCCCGCCCTCACATCTGGATCCTTGGCTCCCCGGGGAGCTGCAGACGGTCTCAACCCCCCATTCCACATCTGGATCCTTGGCTCCCCGGGGAGCTGCAGACGGTCTCAACCCCCCATTCCACATCTGGATCCTTGGCTCCC
>JAWWEE010000142.1:19362660-19394421 GCA_035221455.1 Xenops minutus | reverse complement strand
GACACCTGAGAGCCCCTTGCAGTGCCTGAAGGGGCTCCAGGAGAGCTGGAGAGGGACTTGGGACAAGGTTGGACATGGAGGGACAGGACAAGGGGAATGGCTTTCCAGTGAGGGCAGGGTTAGATGTGATATTGGGAAGGAATTCCCTCTTGTGAGGGTAGTGGGGCTCTGACACAGGTTGCTTCCCAACACTCCCCATCCCTGGAAGTGTTCAAGGCCAAGTTGGACAAGACTTGGAGCAACCTGGTCTAGTGGAAAGTGTCCCTGCCCATGGAACTGGACGATCTTTAAAGTCCCTTCCAAACCATGGCATGATTCATGATTCTATAAATAATTCCCTTCTCAGACAGCACCACTGCCTGGGGAGCTGCGCCAGGAAGGGTTCCTGCAGCACCTCCCAGGTGGGTGAAGTGGGATCTCTGGTTTCTTTTCCAGCCCGCACACTTGCTCCGTGCTACTCTGCCAACCTCAGCCCGGCCTCGGGGCGCCTGGTCTCGGCCGTGGGCTGCACCGTGGTGCTCAGCGTGCCACGGCTGCGCCTGGGCAGGGCCGTGTCCTGGGAGTACAGGGCTGGCACGGACCAGGGGGTCATCCTCAGCTATGGCTTCGATCAGCCCCCCAGCACGTCTCACCTCTACGAGAACCGCACGAGCTTCAATGAAACGAGCCTCTCGCTGCAGATGGTGCTGGGGCAAAACGACGGCCGCCTGTACCGCCTCAGGTCCGAGGAGGAGACCACAGACTGGTTCCAGCTGCAGGTTGTGGGTGAGTGATGCCATGGCCAACCCTTCTCCCTGGCTGGGAGCCGGGATCGCTGCGGCCTGGGATCTGTGGAGCTGTGGGTTTCCCTGCTGACATCCCTCTGTCTCCCCTAGAACCGCTGTCTGAGCCAGAAATCGTGGGCGACTCATCGGTGAAGGCAGGAGAGGACACCAAACTGATCTGCAACGTCGTGAAAGGCAGGGCAGACTCATACTCGTGGAAGAAAAATGGGGAGCGGCTGCTGGGGAGCGAGCGCATCCAGTTTGTGGACAACAGCACCCTGTGCATCTTCAGAGCGGAGATGAACGACAGCGGGTACTACGCGTGCGTGGTGCGCAACGCCGTGAGCCAGAACGAGACCTCCTTCCTGCTCCACGTCCACAGTGAGTGGGGAATCCCACCCCGTGCCCAGGGAAAGAAACGGGGAAAACAGCCCAGGAAGAGGGATCCCCTCTCCTGGTGCCCCCACGGCCCCTGTGCTGCCTGGGCAGGTGGGGCTGGGGGATTGAATTGGCTCTGGTGCAGAGGGTGAGGGTTCTCCCTTTTACAGACTCTGCAAACGTGGTGCTGCCCATGATCCTGGTGTGTGTGATCATCGGCTCCCTCGCAGGTGGGTGCTGGGGTGGAGCAGGTGGGTGTTGGGGTGGAGCAGGTGGATGCTGGGGTGGAGCAGGTGGATGCTGGGGCTGAGTGAGTGGATGCTGGGGCTGAGTGGGTGGGTGCTGGGGCTGAATGGGTGGGTGGGTGCTGGGGCTGACTCTTTACCCTACCTGCTGCCTGGCTGGTGGGTGCCATGGCAGGTCTGGCACCCCCTCTGCCAGAAGGGATGGGTGAGAGGATCCCCTGTGGCAAGTCCTTGCCAGGACCTGGCTTTCCTAGCCCAGCATCCCACAGGCAGGGGCTGGGCTTGGTCCCAGCTGTTGTTTCAAGCAGGGTGTCCCCAATTTGAGGAGGCCATGCTGTCCTCCGTTGTCCTCCTTTGCTTCCCCTGCCTCCCTCCTCCCAAACAAAAGAGGGAAGGTTGTCATGAAAACCCTTCCTGCCTGTCCTGAAGAGGCAGGGGATTACATTAGACTGTCCTGATCTGGGCCAACCCCCCCAAAATCCCGTGGTTGCCAGGGGATGTCACACATCCCTTCTAGGGTGACAGCACTGAGCCCCACACTGTGCTCTGTCCTCAGAAGGGAAATGTGCCTCCAGTCTTGCTTTTCCTCCTTTTTTGGAGCTGCAGATCATGTTTTCTGTCTTATCCCATCCCTAATCCCTGGCAAAGCGGGGATTTTAATTCTCAGATTGCCAACTGAAATAAAAACAAGAACCACCCAAGCTTGGACCTGCATCTGATGGATTGAATGGAGTGGGAGGTTCTCCCTGGGGGTTGTAGGTGTGTTTGGTTATTGCACAAAGATTTCAGGTTTTTCCTGTGAAAAGCCTCCGGGCACTGGGGAGGTGCTGGAAAAGCTCCTGGCTGTGCTCCTGCTCTCCTCATCCCATCACACTCCTCCCTGCTCACACATGGCCAGAGCTGGTGGCCGGTCCCCTCCCTGGCTGTTGATGGGACTGGGACCTGTGGGGCAGTTTGGGGGTGGGCAGGGGTATCTCCCCCAGACCCCAGCCCCTGTGTCAGGAAGGGCTCATGGGTGCTCCTGAATTGAGGTTTCCCAGCTGGAGTACCATCTCCAGGGCGTTTAATGGAGATGATGATGATGATGATGATGATGATGATGATAGGGCTTGGAGCAACTTGCTCTAGTGGAAGGTGTCTCTACCCATGGCAGGGGATTGGAACTGGATGGGCTTTAAGGTCCCTTCCACCCAAAACTGTTCTGGCATCCTGGGATGGTGCTGATGGCTGCTTTGTCCCCAGGTATCTTCGTCTGGTGCAGGAGAACAGAACAGCCGTGTCACCTCTGGAGGTAAGATGCCTCCAACCCCCTCATGGCAGTGGCCCTGCTGCTCAGCCAAAATTTACTCTCTACAAGCCCAAGTTTATCCTTGGCTGGATCTGAGGAAACTGGAGAAATGGGAGAGCTTGGGGTGCTATCCTGGTCTGTCTTGGTAAGAGGCAGTTGAGGGGCTGCTCTTCCCACTCCAAAGGCTCAAAGGATCTGCTGTTCTCCCTTGTTTAATCCCCGCTGGGATTTACTCTGGAAATATTCTTGATTCCCCCACCCAGAGCCTGATGCTCTGCTTATCTTGGATCTGGAACATGCTCCATAATGGGTGGGTTTTTGAATACTCCAGAGATTTCTGGAAAGTGAGTGAGTCTCAAAGTGTTCTCAGAAATTGCTCTCTCTGTAGTGACCACAAACACACTCAGGCTGTTAACTGGAGCTTCCTGGAGGGTAGTGGGTCCCTAAGGATGGAAAACCCATCCCATGTTGTGGCTGTTTGAAAACAAGAGACGTCTCAGGTGTCTCGTGCAGCCAGGTCCCAGGTGACTCCTCCCAGAGATAAACTGGCCAAGGTATCCCCTGGAATTGGAAGCAGAGCAGAAGTCCAGACTTTCTGGCACTGCCACTATGCATGTGGGACACCCTGAGGTGCCTGAGGCCTTGGAGGGGTCCAGGTGAGCAGCAGGTGGAAGACCCATGCCCGGGATGTGGCTCAGGTGGAGCTCTCTCCTTTCCTTGCAGGTAGAGCTGCATCAGCTGTTCCCTCGCTGATGTTCCCTTACGATGGATGTTGCTGGGAGTGCCGGGTGTCCCATCCAGTCCCAGCTCTCCTGGCTCACCTCTGAAGTGTTCAAGGTGCTCAAACCCACAAACGTTTTTTGGAAAACACTGACTTGCACTATTTGTGTTGTCCTGCTCTTCCCCAGGGCCCCTCGTGCATCCCTGGGGAGAGGTGGGCACGGCTGTGCCTGCTCCAGCCCTCCATCCCTCTCCTGGCTTCCTCCAGAGGCCTGGATGGGCTGATGGCTCTGGAAAGAGCCACCATCCCCACTGGGCAAATCCAAGGTCCTGGGGATGCTGGGAAGTGCCATGTTGGTGCCAGCCCTGCCTTCCTGGGCTTGAGCCCCTCACTGTGGCCTCCCAGTGTGCTGCTGTGCCAGAGCTTGCCAGGGTGGCTCTGTGGGCTTTCTACTCCCTTTGACCCTTGGAGGGAGGAAAATGGGCAGGATCTTTCTGTGTGTTCATCCAGGGAGTGAGCAGGGATGGTGGGAGGGAGCAGGGAGTGGGGGAGCAGCAAAGGAGTGCAGTTTTCAGAAGCAAATCCCAAAGAAATCCCTGCTGCTGGATGATGTCAGGATGCTCCCAAGCCCATCTCCTCTGTTCTCCTTGGGCTCTGGCAGGGTGTGGGGACATCCCTGAGGACATCCCCTCCTCTTCCCAACATGAGCCAGCTGGGTCAGCCATATGCCAGTGCCAGCTTGTGCTTCCCATTCGCTGCTCCTACAGGTGACAGCAGCCTTGGCCTGGTTGGATATGGCCAGGGCAGCCCTGCCTGTCCCCTTCTGTCCCTTTCTGTCCCCTTCTATCCCTTCCATCCCCATGCTGCTTCTGCAGGGCTCTCCTGGGCTTTGCTGTGAAGGGGATGTTATTCCTGTAGAAATAGAGGCACAAGGGACATCTCCCACTGGGGAGAACCGGATGCTCTCCTGGAGTGCTGGACCCCACTGATGGTCACCCTGGGGTGTTTGCACCCCCCTTTCAGTCCAATGGGGATAACCCCACGTCCAGGACCCTCCCAGCACTTCTGGATTGGGTGTTGGATGTCCTGGTCACTTGGCTTAGGGACCTCTCCATGCTCTGAGCCACCAATCTGGGGGGTGTTTCTGTGCTGGGGTCTTGCCCGAAGAGCTGTGAGAACTTTCCTGGCCAGGGAAGGGAGGGTTCCCTCTCCTCAGAGTGATCTTTTCTCATTGGAGAACAGAAGTTCTCCTGGCAGAGGCTCAAATCCCATCCCTGAGCTGTCCTACACCTCTTTCTGGGAGAAATTGGAAAATCGTGGGAGAGATTACTGGAATATTCAGGGGCTGACAGCAATGGGCCATCTCAACCTGGGGTTTCATGGAGCAGTTAAAGGAAGGGAAAGAGTCTGGGTGGAGTGAATGAGATTCCAACCCCGCTGAAGCTGCAGGGCAGGTTGTCACGTTCCTTGTTGCACTTGCAGGTGTGAAACGCAGCCACACGTTTTACAAAGAACACTTTTCTAAGCATTTCAGGGAGTTGCCTGCAAATGGTTTTGAAGACTTTGTGGTTCTGTTTGGTTTTTTAATGTCTGTTGCTGCTAATAAAAGCCTGCACATTATGCCAGTGGATGCTGCTGTGATGTTTAGGGGTGGGAAGTGCCCCTCGGGGTATCTGGAGCCTGTGGTAGCAGAGGAGTGTGCTCCCTGTGTGGGTGTCAGCCCTGGTTGCAGCTGGGGGCACACCTGGCAGTGCTGGATGGATGCTGCTACCCAGCTCTGCGTGAAGAGCTGCTCTGCTGGGAAGGACATTTGCTCCTCTGTGGGGTTTCTGTGTCACCATCCCCTCCCTCACCCGGCTCCTGTGGCACTGACAGCCTGCGGGACTCGGCTGGGGTTAAAAACAACCCAGCAACTCTGCTCCAAATCTGGGCGAGGGTATTTTTAACCTCTCTGAGTTCCCTGAGTCACGGAGACCTGGCAGCCACCCTGGCACGACCCAGGGAGGAGCCGCATTGGAGCAGCCCCAGGGCTCACCAGGGGCAGCTTTCTGGGGAGGTTTCACCTTTGGGGTTCCTCTGGTGGCCTTTGGGTTTGTGCTCAGCAGCTGTTTGTGGTCAGAAAAGCCACATCTGGGCTGTAGGAAACACCTCTGTGAGCTGGAAACAGCCTCTGGGAAAGGTTGAGTTTAAATGTGCCCTCAGTAAATGAATCCTGTGCTCATATCCCGGAGCGTGTCAGACGTGCTGGGATCTACCTGTGGAAGAGACCTTGGCAGCATCCACCTTCCTGTCCTTGTTTTTGTGCCTCTGTGTCCTTCCTCCACCTTTACTACTGGTAAAGCAAGTCTGTGTTTCATGTTACTACAGGACTACTCCCAGCAAGGCGAGTTTATGTGTCTAGTTCATGCTACTCCCATGTGTATCTGTGATTAATCTCTTGCACAATTACCTTTACATTTTATATGATACTGGAAGTGTCACCAATGGAGTGCTTATCCAACCACTCCAGGGGCCAGGCCGAAGTGTCCTGCATGGATGACCCAGGTTGGAATCTGGAATCAGGCCACCATCCCCTAGCAGGGTGGTGGCTCATCTAGAGAAATTTCTGCAGGGAGAGGCTGATTTTGGGCAGGAAGTGAGTGATTTTGGATGCTGCAGTGACATGAGGGGATGCAGGAGACCATTCCTTGGAGCAGGTGTTTCTGTTTCACCTGGAACCACCCTCAGATAATCTGATTCCCTGTTTTTCTCAGATCAGTGTTGGCTTTCCTAGGCTCTTTCCCTCATCCTCCAGATGAAACAGTCAAGACACTTTTCTGCTTCCTGCTTTTCCACACTATTTTCCATCTTTTTAGACCCAGTTTCCTTTTTCCAGATGTTGTTTGTTGTTGCTGTTTCTTGGTTTTGTGCTCTCCAGGGCACCTGAGGCTGATCTTGGAGTACCCAGTGGCACTTCCCAGATGCATCCTCAGGGATACTCCAGTCCCCAGGTTGGCAGTGCCCTGGCTTCCAGATGCTGTTGGCATCTCAGTGGACATTTGCTATCAGGATTTTTCCTGTTATAACCTTTGTGGCTGTTCCATCAGCTGCTCACACAATTTTCACACATCACTGGCACCAAGTCCTTACAGTGCATTTTACATAGGATGGAGCATTGTATGACCATGGACACCACGTTGAGCATGGACACCATGCTGAGAATGGACACCATGTGGGCCATGGATATCATGTGGAGCATGCACACCACTCTGAACATGGACATCACATTGGCCATAAACACCATGTTGACTGTGGAGACCACATTGAACATGGGACATCACCTTGCCCATGGACACCACAATCCAGCAAGACAAAGGTGGCAAACAGCATCCTGGGCTGCATAAGGAGGAGCAGCACAGTTGGACCCAATGATCTTGGAGGTATTTTCCAACTTTGGTGCTTCTATGACACCACAGGCCAATGGAGGGGACCCTTTGCCTCTGCTCAGCACTGGTAGGTCCCCAGCTGGGGCTGGGGCCAGTTCTGGGCTCCTTGGGAATATAGGCTGGTTGGAGAGAGTCCAGCAAAGGGCCACAAGGATGATCCAGGTGCTAAAGCATCCCCTGTCCGGGGAGAGGCTGAGAGAGCTGGGGGAGGCTCAGGGCGTCTCATCAAAGGGGATAAATAGCTAAAGGGGGTTGTAAAGGTGAGGAAGTCAGAATTTTCCTGGTGCCACTGACAGGCACAAGAGGTTATGGGCACATTAATAAGGAAATTCACCCCGAATACAAGGGAACAACCTTACTGTGAGGGTGACCAGGAGATGACATGGATTGTCCAGGGAGGTTGTGGCATCTCCATGCTTGCCAGCATCCAAAAACCACCTGGCCATGGTCCTGAGCAGCCACATGCCCTCAGCAGGTCTGGTGTAGTCTGCTAGATTAAATCAGCCACTGGCTTTTATTAACCTTAATGATACTACAGAAAGGCCAGAGACTGCTGACAAGGGCTCAGCAAACACAAAGTCAGTAAATAAATGACATTTACTGCACCCAGCGTGACAGAGCAGAAGGTTCTGGGGTGTACAAACATGGCCCACGGGCCCCAGGGAAGCTCCTTTCCATCCAGTATTAATCAGAGATCCTAACAGGAGGGAGAAAATTCCCTTTCCAAAGGGCAGGACCCATCCGTTCATATTCATTCCCCTTGGACTGGCTGTGAGGTTCCCCTGACAGCCCAGGTGGAGGAATGCCTGGGATAAGGGAAACAAAATAAAAAAGACTTAAAAAAGCCAGAGAAATGGTGAATTCTCACCTCCTCTCTCTCATACAGCCACAGTCTCAGGTGCCAGCAAGAAGCTGAATGTGACATCAACATCCTGGTGGGCTGGGGGTGTTTCGGAGGTACTCGGTACATCCAGGAGTTAATTTATTTCTGACTCTCCACTGCCCAATTTGCTCTGTGCAATTAGCAGTTGGCAATTAGCTGATGCCAAGGCCATGCTGACCTCTGTGGCCCCTTGGGGTTTGATGTCCCTTAAACCTGCCAGGCTGACCACTCAGGGATGAAGATGAAGGTTGTGGTTTTCTTGTATCCCAGTGGCTAAAACCTGCCACAAGCCATTGCTTATCCAGGGCTGAAACCACGGAGTGCTCTGAGTCCAACCCCCTGCTCTTCATTTTAATGTCTATTTTTCTTCTGACTCCATCTTACTTGACTCCTGATGCTCATTTTATTCTGCTCCTAAGGCAGATTGTTTGCAAAGGGGCCCAGGGAAAGTGTAGAAAACGGGATTTCTCCCCATTTTCTTGACCCAAGAGGCCCAGGAGCTGTGATTTTCCTATGTGGAAAGCAAGGAAGTGGGAGATGTGAGTCTGAGATGTGAATGTGACACTGCCTGTCCAGACAGAAAAATCCAAGGAGGAAGAGCAAAACCAAAATATAAATAAAGCAGGATCCAGATTCCTGCTGGCCTCCCCGGCTCTGTTTTATTCAAAAACAAAGGCAGAAATGGGTTCATTTCATTAACATTTATTATGAATATTGTAGAGGATCTCAAACTGAGGGCCCTGAACCCATTAAACCTTGGGGAAGGCTTGGGTTGACTCAGCGAAGAGAGAGACACCCCAGAAGATCTCTATTAGCTGGGAATGGTGTCCTTGGTGCCACACTGGGACATTTCGAAGGACCTGGAAGGAAGAGGAGAGGGGCTGAGCTTTGCTGGTGTGTCCACAGGGGCTCTGGTGTGTCCCTCTCTGTGCCCACCCTTGCACAGGCAGAGACACAACAAGGTCCTACACCTGTCTGTGCATCCCTCTGTATCTCAGGTGGTTTTGGCTGGGGCAAAGAGAAGCTGGTGGAGAGCCAGGAGGGTGGGATGACCTGGGGGATTTCCTGCAGGGCACAGAGGCTGGTTAGACCCAAATGCATCCACGGTACAGCTGAGATCCAGCGTGCTGGGGTGAAAATTGCCAGAGGGCAGGGTTAGGTGGGATATTGGGAAGAGATTCTTCCCTGTGAGGGTGGGGAGGCCCCAGCACAAGTTGCCCAGAGAAGCTGTGGCTGCCCCACACTTGAACTCTCCCTGGGAATGTTCAAGGCCAGGCTGGATGAGGCTTGAAGCAACCTGGACTAGTGGAAGGTGTCCCTGCCCATGGCACAGGGTAGGACTGGGTGATTTTTAAGGTCCCTTCCCACCCAAACCATTCTGGGATTCTGTGAAACCAGGGCTGCACCTTTCTTGGGGCCCAGGACTTAAACCAAGGCACAGGATAATTTCCACATCCCACTCTTTTCACTTCAAGACAGCGTGAATTCACATGGAAAAGAGGAGCAAAGCATCTACCTCTCCTGGTCCAACCAACAGATGTCATTGTCCTTCCGCCTTCCCTGCGTGGTGTGATCTGCAAAAGGACAAATCTGTTCCCAGGCACCAGGAAAACATGTGAGAGGCACCCAGGGCAGGGGATGGGATGTTGTGTTTGAGGTGTGGTGGCTGGGGCTCACCAGGGAAGGGAAACAATGGAGAGCTCTTGGGGTCTTCACAAGAGCCAAATAAGCCACTTTTAAATAATTCATGGGATGGAGGAAGCCCAGCTGGCCTGACTGGAGGGGCTGGGAGGGGATGAAGGAGGGACTCACAGCAGAGGAAGATGGCAAGGAGCGGGGCAGCTGACACGGCTGCCGTGCTGAGCACCAGGGTGGTCACATCCACAAACTCGGTGCATCCTTCTCCTGCCACCAGAGCAACCAGGGGTCAGCACAGAGCAGAGGGACAGAACAGAGCAAGGCAAGTTGCCACCATGAAAACGTGCACACGAAAACAAAGAACAAAAGTCGACAGAGGGTTCTGAAACTGAATTTTGCTTCTGCAAAGATTTCACTTCCCTGAAGTTCCCAGTTTGCTGGATATGTTTTTTTTGGAGCAGGTCTATCCCAGGAGGTCCCTGGAATATCCCCACTCACCGTGGCGATGGTGGAGGTTCTTGATGAGGAAGGAGGCCATCAGAATCACCACGAGCACTGCCCCAGGAGCAGCATAGCCCATCGTGCGCTGTGCTGCCGAGGGAGACAGGAGAAAGGCATGGGAATGTGTGTCCAGAGGTGTGGATTGGGATCTGGCCTGACCCAGGGTCTGGTGCAGGATCCACCAGCCTTGAGCTAGCACAGGAGTTTTTATTGTAAAACATGAGGGATGAGGATTTAGGTAGCATAACCCCCTCCAGGGACAAGTTTTGTCCATCCTTGGTGGAACCACTCACCTGTTTTGCTCTTCAGTTGGGTGAAAACTGTGGGCTGGAAGATCACAGTGGTGGAGACCAGGAAGGTCACCACGATGAGGTAGGCCAGGGTGATCTCGGGCAGTATGATGGCAACACAAGGGCCTGGAAGGCAACAGGATGAGGCAGAGAACCCTGACCTGTCGACCTCCTTCATCACTTGGTGCCTCTCCATCATATATCCCTTTCCCACCCTCTCCTGACTCCGAGCCTTTCCTTGCAAACAGCCTCTCCATCCCTACGTGATTTTCCTGCCCTTCTGTGACTCAGGGTTCTGTGGTCTGCATTAGTTGTTCAGGTGGGTGTATAATCCACATGGTGGTCCACCCCCCCCACCCTCCTGCCCTGGAGATCACACTCGAGGAACACACCAATCGCTCCACATGGGTTTATCCCAGTGTTTCCCAGTCTGACCACTCCTCTCCACCACTGCCTTCTTCTCTGACCCCCACGAGGCTCCACATCTCCCATGGGGTCTTTGCCCCCCACTCCAAACCGCCCCACAGCCCCCTCCTACCTTCCTCCTGCATCCAGAGGATCCCGGCGGTGCCGTTCAGGATGGAGGCGACGCACACCAGCCCAGAGGTGTAGGCACTGAGCCACCTCCACAGCTCCCCCCCTAAACACCCAGAGCAGTGGGGGATGATGGCTGTGAGCCCTGGGAATCCCCCGTGTCAACACCCACCTCCTTCCACAGAGTGGGATGCACTGTCCCCACCCAGGTATCCCAGGACCTGGGAGGGTCCCACAGCAATGTTCCTCCCTCTCCCCCACCAGCCAAGGGGAATGGGGGTCTGGCTCCACTCTACTCACTTATTCTAAGCTTTTCAGACTGGCAGGCCGGGATAATTAATCCCCATGCTGAGATGACAGCAAAGACCACAGCGACCACCGCGATCCTCAGCGTGTCCTTCAAGGGACGGGAAAGACCTGGGGATCAGCAACCCACATGGGGCAGGAATCAGGACACCTGCAGGACCAGCACAGAGGGCTCTGGTGGCCACAGGGCTCCTCCGTTACCAGGACAGATTCCATTTATTTGCCAATTGGTGACCAAACCATGAATTGTCCAGCCTGGGATAGGTGCTGCCCATGTCCTGCTCATCATCACCTTGGCCAAGAGTAATCACTTGGGACCTGCTCCAAGAGGGAATGACCAATCTCCTGCCAAAGACCATGCCTTGGTGGGATCAGAGATCAGGAATTGCTGCTGATCATCCTACAATGTGGAGCTCTGTTAACAACATGTAGGAAGCACCTCACAGAGAGGGTGGCCAGACCATGGGGGATGGAGACAGAGGAATAGGATGGAACCACTCAAGGGTCCCCAGGGAAGGGTGGAGAGCAGAGGAGCAATAGGAGGTGAAACCCCATCACCTGCAATGGTGATGTTGAGGGTGGTCTCTTGCCAGCTTATCCCGTTGCTGGCATTGCAGGAGTAGGAGCCACAGTCCGACTTCTTTGCTGGCCTCAGGTACAAAATGCTGCGGTTGTTGGAGAAGTGGAAACCTCTGTCTGGGGGAAGGGGCTGCCCATCCTTCTTCCAGGTGATTGTGTCCACTCTGCCCTCTGCCACCTCACAAACCACCTCGCCAGTGGCCCGGGCCACAAGATCGCTGCTCCAGAGGCGAGGGCGGGACACGGGCTCTGGAGAGGGAACAGAGACACCACCACTTCTCTCAGACACAGAATCATGGAATGGTTTGGGTGGGAAGGCACTTTAAAGCCCATCCAGTTCCATCACCTGCCATGGGCAGGGACATCTTCCACTATCCCAGGTTGCTCCAAGCCCCATCCAATCTGGCCTTGGACACTTCCAGGGATGGGACAGCCACAGCTTCCCTGGGCACCCTGTTCCAGTGGGCATGACCTGGAGCATCCATGATGGGCACTTGGGCTTCAATGTCACCACAACATCTGCCACAGCGTGGTCACAGGTGCCTTTCCCTTGGGAAGTCCATCCTGCTGCTGTGCATTCCAGGACTGGGGTTTTTTTTCCTAGCTGAATCATTGCTTTTAATGGATTTGGGTAAATATGGAGCCTTTTGAAATGTGTCAGGAAACAAGAAAAGGGCTGCAGATCCCATTTGAATTGCATGTGGTTGGGAGGAGAGCTGGGTGGGAAGGGCTGTGGTAGCATTATGGCTGAGGCATTATTAGCACAAGGATGGATAATGCCAGAGCCAATTAAGGGAATTGCTGGGAGCAATATCAGACTTCTGGGCTATCTTGAGTGCCTCATATCTCAGTGGCAATGGCTGGTGCTGGCGTGCAGCAAACAGGCCAGGGGGAGCTCAGGGGGGTTGTGGCTCCTCCCCAAAGCCCACCCTGATGGGCTCAGCTCCATAGGCTCTGCTGGGTGAACCTTGGCAAAGTGCTGGAGGGACTCTCTGCAGGTGGCAGTGGATATGCAGCACCTCACTGGTGCCTCCATCATCCTTCCAGTCCCTCTGTCATCCCACCAGTCCCTTCATCCTCCCATCAACCCCTGTGTCCTCCTACTAGTCCCTCTATCACCGCACTGAAGAGTGGAAAACAAGGGAGAGAATTTTTCTCCAGGATGGTGCCCAACCCTATGTCCCAGCCAGGCCACCTAGAAGGTCTCCTTGGGCAGCAACACCAGATCTTCTCCCCAGGACAGGTTGTGAACCTCTGTCTAAGGTCTCCTTGGTGCTATTTCCATACATGACATGTTGAAAAAAGCTTGGGCCTGGCCCACCAGCCTTCACTCAAATCCCTTCTCCAGCCCCCTTGGTCCATGGACAGTCTAATTCCACCACTGCTCTGCTTGTATCCATTGCCCCACTCCTCCCTCCCACACACACCACTCACTGAGGACTTCCAGCAGGATTTCCAGGCTCTCTCTGTCTTCCCCATTGACAGTCACCCTGTAGGTGCCACTGTCGCTTTCCTGGAGATCCTCCAGCAGGAGAGATCCGTTGGATGGATGGAAAACCACTCGTCCCGCGTGGGGCGTGTGGATGGCTGGGGTGTGAACGCCCCTGTCGTGCTGCAGGATGGTGTGGGAGCTGGTGCCATTGAGGTATTCCCACCGTGTGGAATGGCTGTGGGTGATGTTATCCAGCCCAGGGAGCAGCACAGAGGATCCCACAGCAGCAGCTCTTCGCTGGGAGGGTCCCTTTCCTTCCACAGCCCGAGGCATCAGCAGCAGCAGCCCTGGGGGGAGGGAGAGGGCTGGGAGAAACCTGGTCTAGGGGAAGATGTCCCTACCTATGGCAGAGGGGTAGAACTGGCTTCTCCTACTTGAGGTTTTGTCACCCCGACCTAATTTCTGTGGCTCATTCCCAATTCATAGAATATGGAATGGTTTGGTTGGAATGGACCTCAAAGCTCATCTCGTTCCAGCCCCTCTGCCATAAGCAGGGACACCTTCCACTAGACCAGGTTGCTCCAAGCCCTGTCCAGCCTGGCCTTGAACACTCCCAGGGATGGGGCAGCCACAGAATTCCTGGTCTTGTTTGGAGCTGAACATGTCCACACACTCCCAGCAGTGGGGGATGCAGCCATCTCACCAAAATTTCTGGGCTTATCATGACTTGGGCTCTAACAGGTTCTCAAGGACTTCAAGATGACCTGCTGTGGAAAGGTCACAGCTCCCATCCTCCCTCCAAAAAATTAAGATTCTAGGAAAGCTGGGCAGAAATCAGTACTGCAGCCTGCCCTCGTAAGGTGGATTCTTTGAAAAATCAAAAGGTGAGGCAAAGGGAGAGAAAGGGAAGAGTAAAGGAAGGGAAGGGATGCCAGTCCATCTCCAGACACCACCTTTCCCAGCAAATGGGATGGCATGAAAACATCTTCCTGAGCCCCGGAGCATGGCAGTGAGGGGCAGGAGTTCTCACAGGTGGGATTCTCACAGGCTGCACAACCCTGTTTGCTCTTCCCTGTGTCTCAGCTCCTGCCCTGATAAGCACCTGTTCACCTGCATTCCCACTGCACCTGCAGAGACAGCAAACAGCCCTGGAAACTGCCCTGCTGCTCCCACCAGGGATTGTCCCTGGGGACTTTGTAGCACAGGTGGGAAAGAAAATGGGTGGAACAATCCAGGTAAATCAAGTTCACCTGGTGATTTTCTCATTCTTATGATCTTGAAAAACAGCTATTTTTGTGCCTTCCTGCCCCCCAAACTAGAGATGTGGAGAGACAGAAAACAATTTAATGACTAAAAATCCTTTATCTCTGGGAAAACACTATTTACACATGACATGCAGAAGCATGAGCTGAAAGAAAGAGAAAACTTTCATCCCAGAAATCTTTTACAGCTGCAATGGCCAAAGCTCATCCTAGAGATAATCAGAGCTCACTGACACCAGCCTAAAAGCGAGTTATAGGGTAATGGGTTTCCTTTCTGTTTTAGGTGCTCATCCTGAAAATCTTTGTGCATTTGGATTGCCCAGAGAAGCTGTGGCTGCCCCATTCCTGGAAGAGTCCAAGGCCAGGTTGGACAGGGCTTGGAGCAACTTGGTGGAAGGTGTCCCTGCCTGTGGCAGGGGGGTGGGACTGGATGAGTTTTAAGGTGCCTTCAACCCAAACCATTCCATAATTCTATGATTTGTGTTCCAAGGCAGCCAGTGAGCACCTAAGGAGCACAGTGACATTGCTCACACGAGTATGACTACAATAAAGTTTGTGGGTTTACATATATCATGTGTTTTTACATATACAATTTTAACACAAACACATATGTATTAACATATATACATATTTTTTTGTGTTATTGCCTCCATCAGCCCCAGTATAAATCTGCCTGCAGCCGACTTTTATTCCCGGAGCTCTTCCACCTCGTCTGTCCTTGGACACACACACCTTTCCCTTCCAGGTTAAGGCTTTTACCGCACCTAAGAAGTCTTGCCCAGGGCTCCTCGCGCTCAGCTCCAGAGCTCTTCCGAAGCCTCTCCCGGGGTTTGGAGCAGGCGAGGACCTGGGGAAGCCCGAGGGATGGTACCGGCTCCCAGCCCAGCCCAGCCCGGCCCGGGGGCACCTTACCTGCGAGCAGCACCCAGGTGATCCGCAGCAGCTCCGCGGGACGGCACAGCAGCATCTGCCAAGGAAAAACAGCCCCAGAACATCCCGATTTAAAATATCCCCTTGGAATTCCATGCTGTGGTGAGAGCAACAGGTGAGGCTGTACCGTGAGGATGGATTTCCGATGCCGTGAGTATTCCCAGCCTGTTTTCCTGCCGATGGTTTCCTCTCCCTCCGTGCCCTCCCGGCAGCCGTGGCCGCTCCCGCTGCGGTCCCCGCGCTCCAGCACCGGCCGCTCCCGCTGGGAATGCGGAGCTGCCGACGGCTCCGGCACCGCGCCGGGACCAGGAGTATCAATTACAGGGCACATCCCACCCCACTTCTACGGCCCGAGGGCAGAAGATTCGTCACTATCCCTATCCCACAGCTCCTGTCCCACCCCTTCCCTGGGTGCGGAGCTCAGGTCCCGGAGCAGAGGGGAAGGGGCTCAACCTGACTCCAAAACACTTGTCCCACCGGGAGCAGCTTTTCCCTCCACCCCTTGGAGGTGAGCTGGGATCATCCACGTCCCACCAGCTTTCTGCAAAGTGGATTTCAGTTTCAGGCAGACACTCCTGGGATCAGGACCTGGGGACCAAGTGTCACCTCCAGGCTGAGGAGCACAGGGGTGAAGGGCTGGGGAAGGTTTGAGCTCTGCCCTGGGAAGGCTTTCCTACCCTGCTGAGCACAGCCAGACCCCTTGGACTCCCACAGAGCACCAAACCCAGATGCTGGGACAAGAGAGCCCTGGGGGAAGCATTAGGAGAAGGTGGTTGGAGAGCACCAACCCAATGGCATCCATGGGGTCCATGAGCCCTGATCATCAGCCAGGGAGGGAACCCAATCCCTAACTCCCACCTACCAAAGCACTTCCCACTGTGTGCCATGCTCAGCCCAACCTCACCTTCCCATCATCCCTTTTCCCACTTCCTGACCTTTACTTTAAATCTCCTCCCTCCTTACCTTTCCCCCACAGATCCTCAACTTGTTACATCCATGGAATCTCAGAATGGTTTAGGTTGGAAAGGACCTTAAAGCCCATCCTGTTCCACCTTCTGCCATGGGCAGGGACACCTTCAGCTAGACCAGGTTGCTCCAAGCTCCAAATGAGGAGTAAAGCTAAAAATGGAAACAATTTTCAGCTGGGGTGGAAGCAGCTTCTCTGTTTTATCTGAGTCCTGTGAGAAGCCAAAGGTGGAGGAGACCAAGGGGGATGCACCAAAAGCTGCACTGGAGCAATCTCGAGAGCTGGGAGCGAGCAGGGAGCTCCCGAGGGCACTGGGGGAAGGCAGAAAGCTCTGGGACACATGTAAGGGAAAATGGGGGGCCTGATGTGACCAGCAGGTGTGTTGGTTTCGCTGCAGGGCTGAGGACTCTGGGGAGTCCCAAAAGCTGAAGGAGAAGCTGCACTGCACAGCTAAGAGGAAGCAGAGGGGTCCCAAGGGAGGAATGGGGGTCCTGGGGAGACAAGAGAGCAAACAGGGATGTGGGGGGCACTGGAGAGTAAATGGAGCAGCCTAGACGGGAAAGAGGGTGAGCAGAGGCAGCTGAAGGTGTGTGTGGGATGGGGGAGCTGCTGAGGATGCAAAAGGTGAGGGAGAGATGGTCCCAGTGGCAAAAGGGACCAAAGGGGGACCCTGGGATGTGCAGATGGGAATGGAGGATCCTGGGGTACACCAACACCCTCCCACCTCCCCTCTGGGTCCCACTAGACTGGGTCAGGCTCAGCTGCCTTCAAATCAGCTCCACTTTCCTCCAAGCTCCCTCAGATCCCCCAACCCAGGCTCTCCAATTCCCTCACATCATTCCCACTTTTTACCATGATGGACATTGTGTCCCACAGCTCCTCAAAAATGTTCACAGCCACAGAGGGTTTGAACAGCAATTCCTGAGCCCCTCCGAAGAAATGGAGAGAGCACAGCAGAACAAACAGCACTGGCACCGCAGGCTCAGAGGCCACCTCATGATGGGACTTGTGGATTTTTTTAACATTTAATTTCTGGCAGCTTGTGCCATCGTGTGGCCAGGGAAAGCAGCAACAAGAAGCCAACTGGGATGCACGAGGTTACAGCTTCTCATGGGCATTCCCCCCTTTGCTGGGTAAACTAGACATCTTCAAGTTCACAAGTGCTTATATAAGTATTTTGTTAAGCTGATGACTTTATAAATGATTTATTTGAAGACTTGATTTCTTAGTTTTGGAAAAATCTTAAAACACATACATTGGATCCCCAGAGTGGTGGGAAGGAGGAGAAAGCACTTCAATTATGGGCTGAAGGAAGTGGAAAAGATTGCAAACCCTGACCTGCTGTCACAACAGCCCTGCTCCAGAACATGGCCCAACAAACACCTGGATGGGACAGGTGACACCCACCATCAGGTCCTGCTCCTTCACAGAACATCTGGATGCTCACAAGCTGCCCAGGAAGAATTTAGACCTCTTGGGAAGTGGGGAAAGCTGAAACAAGATGGAAATGCAGCTCTCTCCACTCCCCATTTATCATGGGGGTGGGCAAAGGATTTGAAATAGGAGGAAATGTGTTTCTTCTACATTCACTGGGAATGATTTTCCCTAAGATGGTTACATGGTCCTGCAGAGGAGGGGGGGGTTGGCTTGGGGTTGGCTTATAAGAGGTTGGTGTCCACAGACCACAGCCCAAGTCACCCCATTCCTTGTCCCAAAGGCACCTCTGTCACAGCAGTGGTGTCAGTACCCTTTGGTGGGGTCTCCCTTGTGCTAGCCATGGAGTAGAAGCAGATTTCCAGCCTGCAGCTGATAAAGATGCAGTTTTGAGCAGTGGAGGGTGAAGCTGATCTCTCCAAGGGAAGGTCCCACAGTACCTGAGTGTTTCCCTGAGATTCCGTGAGCACACGGAGGAAAAATAACTCAGGCACCCTCAATACTCTCAAAGATTAAGTTGTGAAACTTCACCTCTCAGCTGTGCAGGTGGAACTGGCACTGAAGGAGAACCTCTAAAGAAGTACCAGAGTGCGGTGCTGCAGGCTGAGCAAGAAATGCTCAGCCCAGAGGAAAATCCCAGCTCCTGCCTGTGTCCATGGCTCACACTGGGAGCTGTACCTGCCCAGGCAGCTCACCTGGAACTACTTGCCAGCACTGCTCACCTTCCACTCCCTCACACCTCCTGAGCAGCACCTTCCTGCCCAGCCTTGGCTCAGAAAGCCATTTGAGCTCCCATGACTTCCAGGAGCTCACTGCAGATGGGAAGCACTGGGAAGGGAACACTGAGACTGGGAGCATCAGGAAGCTCAGCCCACACCAAGAGCAGCTTCAGGAGTGTCTCAGCACTGCGATCTGTACCTTCAGTGTCTGGATTAGAGGGCAGCAAGTTCAGCACCTGCACTGTGGGCACAGAGCAGCTCACACAGCACAGCCAGGAGGAAAGGGGCCCCCAGCCCTGCCTTCAAGTCTGGTCAGGGCAGATGGAACACTCAAAAACGATGAAAAATATTCAGTCTTAAAATGCCCTCTTGATTCTGATATTCCCATGTACCTGTAGCAACAGGATTTACTTTAGTGGCCACTCAGTGTGCCAGATCCCAATTTACCCTCCCAGCTCCCGGGAGCTGAAAGGCATCTCTGATACTTTCAGAACAGAATTTGGGGAAAAAAATATACCCAAAGGTTTGTGCAGCAGGCAGCGTGATGATGACCTCACACAAATTCCTAAAGAAAGGCTGGAAGAGAAGGCAGAGTGGCAAGTTTGTCAGCAAATACTACAGCTGCTGAGTGTCACCCTCAGCACAAGCACAGTGCAAGAGGCAGAGGCAACAACAGCATGGCAGTACTGGAAGTCAAGGAGAAGTGGGAATTCCATCCCTCATCTAACACGGTCATCTCTGCTTCCCAGCATGCAGATCTTGCTGTTTCGTTTTTCCTTCTCTAACCTAAACCTTCTCAGAAATGTCCAGAGTACACCAGGATCTCTCCAGGCCCTCTCTCAGGCAGCACATCAGTGGCAAGGAGAAGATCCCCAAAATTTACATTCTGCTCTGCTGAAAAAGACCCCTAAATCTGGCAGCTGAAAAAAAGGCTGAACAGGAAACAATGCAAAGCTTCCAAATCCTGAAGGCACTTGCTTGGAGGAGCACTTCCTAAGGTGGGATTAACCACAGCTGAGCCACACTGGAAAGGCCAGGCTGGGAGCACAGACAGCAAGAGCTGACTGTGCTCAAAGAGAGTGTGGTCCCATAAACGTCCCACAACCTTTGGCTTTCACCTGCCCCCTCTCCTGAGCAGGCATGGGGAGCTGCTTAGAGAGGGTGGAGGTGTCTGAGGTATGTGCAATGTCTGAGGCACTAGCACTTCTGTCCCACCACCCAGGTGGGATTGGGGCTGCCTGCCCCTCCCAGAGGTGGATTGGGGCTGCCTGCCCCGCCCGGAGGTGGGGCTGGGGGCTGCCTGCCCCTCCCGGAGGGCTGGGCTAAGCCTGCAGCCCCAGCAGCCGGGCCGTGTTCAGCACGTCGTCCCTCGTCAGGTAACACCCACAGAGCTGTCGGTACCCCGTGAACGCCTCCCGGCCGTGCAGGACGCGCCAGTTATCCACAAACAGGGCCTGCAGGAAAGGGAAAAGGTGATCAGGAGGAGGGCAACCATGCAAGCAGAGCCAGGACCTTCTGGCAGGACAGGTCCTGGAGACCCCTGGAGACTGGAAGAGCAGGGGTGTGCCATGGTGGGCATGACTCTCCTGTTCACCATTCCACCCCCTGCCATGGACAGGGACACTTTCCACTAGCCCAGGTTGCTCCAAGCCCCATCAAACCTGGTCTTGAACACTTCCAGGGGTGGGGCGGCCACTATCTCCTGCCTCTGCTGTGTCGTTTACCCATGTAAGGGGTCAAATATAACCTCAGAACTGTAATTTAACTCCATCAAAATAACCTTTTCTTCTGGAAGAAGTTAAAGGCTGAACATTGCATGTTCCAACCTCTCTGCTCCTTAGGGTCCTCATTTCAGTAATTGGAAAGATCTTCCCCACCTCCCTGAGCTGGGACTAACTTTCCTCTGAGGCAGCTTGAACTAAACGTTTCTGCTTTACCTGGAAGCTCATATTCCTTTAGAATAGCAGGGACACACACACACACACACAGACACAGACACACACACAAAGAGGTCACTACTGTAACACCAGGCACCTTAAAGCAGCTGTAAAGAGGCAAACTGCCACACATGGAGCTTTTAGCTTAGTGGCAGGACACCTGCACACCCATGGAGCACCCTGCCCCTCTCCCTGTGCCAAACCCACCGATCCATCCAGCTCCAAGTCCCACCTTGCCTGGCTTCAGCTTGACCCACAGCTCATTCTCTGGCCTCCTGAGCTCGGTGGTGAGCGTGCGGTGAGCGTGGTACCAGCGGCGCACCACGTCGTACGGCACCGTGTTGATGACAGCACGGTCATAGTTATTGTATCTGCAAGGAAAGGAGAGACAAAGGGTGGCCCAACATAGCTCCAGGTGCTTCCAAGGGAACCTCAGGAGCCTGTAGGATTAGTCAGGATTTAAGGGAGGATGCAGAAATGACCAGGGATGTTAGCTGCAAGAGCAGGACTTTATGGAATACACAATACCGGGAGCAAGAGGAATTTACTATCAAGCGTAAACCTCTCCTTCATTGTTTTCCATGGAAGAACGTGGTGAGACTGAGGGCTGTTCAGAATAAAAATGCAAAGCAGTGCTGGACAACCTCCAGCACTGGGCCAACCTGGAGTTTCAAAAAATCAGCCCAAATTTCCTCTGGAAGGGATCAGTCTGCACTCTCCCTATTCCCTACATGCCAGGATAGCTTCTCCAGAGAAGAACTGAATTCTTTTGCCTCTTAAATGGAGGGCATGGAGCTGAAGGGAGGATGCCAGGAGTGAAAAATCAGAACTCAGCACCCACACCCATCTTTTTATCAGCAGTTCTGACGCTTCCTCTAAAGGACGAATGCACAGCTTTGGAGGAACACAGGGTCAAAACCACCCACTTTTTAGTTCATATTATCTTCTGGAAAACCACTACCATATCCCCCCTTTCCTCCCCACGTTGCCATTACCTGATCAGGTAAAGCTCGTTGTTCCAGGGGTACACGTTGAGCACAGGCCCCACTCCGATCATGTGGTTGTGGCAGCCCCCCACGTTCTCCACGTACTCGTGTTTCAGGGGCACTTTGCTGAGCAGCTCGAACTGCTCCGGCGCCCGGCGCAGAACCTGCTCTGCCGCGTGGAACCCGTCCACGAGCAGCGTCCGCCCGCCCGTGCCCTCGTGCTTCAGGCAGTGGAACACCTGGATGCTGTGTGGGAGACAGAATCCAAGAGGAGTGACCTTGGCTGGCTGGCCTGTGGGCAGAAGGTGCTCCCCATGGACACAGGTGTAATGGGTGCTCCACCTGCACCTGCTGTTTCTCCAGGTGCAATCCCATGCGTTTTGCTGCGTGAGGAGGCAGCAAATTGATTCCCAAACCCACTGACACGAGTCTGGGAGACTTCAGGTGCTGCAGGATCAGGCCTGTGGCACCCAAAGCGCCACTCTCTCCCAAAGAGGCTGTGGCTGCCCCATCCCTGAAAGTGTTTAAGGCCAGGTTAGATGGGGCTTGGAGCAACCTGGGGTAGTGGGAGGTGTCCCTGTCCATGGCAGGGGGTGGAATGGGATGAGCTTTAGGATCTCTTCCAACCCAAACCACTCTGGGATTCCATGATTGTATTCTAAGTCCATTCAGACAGCAGGACACAGAGGTTAAAAAGCATAAAACCATCTTCCTAGCACAGCTCAGAACAGCAGGACAGTTAAAAAATGTTGGCTGGTGAGATCTCTAGGAACTACAAGGGAAGCCCAGGTCACCCTTATGCAAAGGCAGATAAGTTATGGTCTTCCACAAGTAGTCATCAGGAGAAGTCCCTCAGAGTTCCCTTAGGAAAGCCTGGAGCAGAGCAGTCCCAGTAAGGAGCTGACCTACAGGACATCCCCTCCCGAGTGGGAAGCCATCCAGCTCAGCCTTTGTTCTATTACTGTTCTGAAGCTTCTCTTCTCCTTCATCTAAGCAAGGCAGGTGTTGCACTGCCAGGAACAAATACACAGGAGTTGCCTCCAGACACCTACTCCCAATTTTCACTGACTTCACTTGCTGGAAAATTAATAAGGACCTTCTGGGAAAGCTTTTATCTTCCAATCTCCCTTTGGGGCCTTTTATCCCAGTCCCACAGCAGGTTATGTGGCAGGACCTGCCACCCCACCCTCACCTTTTCACCTGGGTGCTCTCATCACCTTCTACCCACAACAGCTTCAGGATGATTTTAGAGTCAGTCCACAAGCACTAGAGCAAAGGACAGTCTGTGCCTTGGGGCAATTAGCTGGGGCAACCACCTCCTGGGGCAGCTTGGGGCACTGGGAAAACCTTCAGGGCAGGCTCTGGTACCTCAGAAATGCTGCAGTCTCTCCTAGCCTGGGGAGTTTCTACCCTCCACCCTTTAGAAGGGGGTTAGGAGAGCCAGAAATTCCTGGGTTTCCTACACAACTCTGATTTTGCAGAATTACAAACATTGATGGTCAGCCCTGCTCATTCAGCCTATTCTATCACTGATTGATGTACTCCAGGCAGGTGAGAACAACCCTACGTGAGGGGAACCCTTTCAAGTGGAAAAGAAAGGTATAAAAATAGTTCTGGATTCTGGCACTGAGCACTGCAGTCAAAACTCTTCCAAAGGATGAAATTCTGATCACTAATTATATCTTTTATTTGATTTTGGGGAAGATTTTGTGAAGTCCCCAAGTCAGCCAAGCAGGTAGGGGATGCCCATGGGTCTTGAAGGTTCACTGGGAACAGGGAAGCAAACTAGATCTGGCTGGCAGTGTGGGGCACTTCCAGATCCACAGGGCACAGTAAAACCCACTTACTTTGCTCCTGACCCTGAGCTGCTCCAGAACAAACACAGCCACCCAAAGCTTCCTGCCTGGCGGGGCACAGCCAGGTACATCCAGGTAACTCTACCTTTCCTGGTCTGAAGGGCTGCTCCAAAATCCAGGTCCATCTTTCTCTGTTCTTAACAGTTCCTTTCCCACTAGGATGTTTACCAAGTTCATAGCCTCACTTGGGAAGACCTAATCTGGCCCTGGGGCAGGAGGCATGGGCTGGATGGCTTCTGTTTGTACTCCTAGTTCCATTTGGGATCACAATGCTTCCACCTCTTCTCCCACGGGCCACTTCCAGATGATTCCCCTCTTTGGAAAGCAGACAAAAATAAAAAAAGTTAGCAAGTGAGTCTAAGTCATAGAATCCTGGAATCACAGAGTGGTTTGGGTTGGAAGGCACCTTCAAAATCATGTCACTCCAACCCCCTGCCATGGGCAGGGACACCTTCCACTAGACCAGGTTGCTCCAAGCCCCATCCAACCTGGCTTTGAACAAGGAAGCCTTGGCTGGTGGGAAGGGCATTGCTGTGACTCCTGCATTCTGTGTCTGGGAAGCAGCACAACGTACCCACAGGGCTCCTGGAAGTAGGTGGTGTCCGTGTGCCGATCCAGGGCCAGCTTGGTGTAGGCCGTGTCTCCCCGGGAGAAGTCAGAGGTGAAGTACCACATCCTGCCATAAATGGTCTCCCTGGAAAAGAGGCAGGCAGTTATCATGGAGCACTGTGGGGATAGGGCAGATCCTCATTCAAAGTTACGGCCCTGCATCCTAAGTACAGAGAAATTAAAGTAGAGCAATTTAACTAGATTTACAATTAAGAGAAGGTGCTCCTAATCCCTCTTTCAGAAGTCAAATTCCTCTCTTTCCTCCTAAAAATCTGATGGTGGCAAGTCTTGCTTCCTGTCCACAAATACAGATGTTTCCACACTGAGGATCATCCCCACTTAAATCGCTTCAGTGACACATGGAGCTGCCCAAGTGCAGCCATCCCTTCCTTGGACCCACACAGGGTTACCCAACAATCCCATTTCTTCTTCCCAGGATCTTGTGTTTTCACCCACCTCCTCCCTACAAACATGCACAGGAGGAGGAAAGGGACAGCAGTGAGTACAAAGAGCACTCAGTGGCTACAGAGGGAGGATGTCTGGAGACAAAAGTTGGCTGGATATTCCCTGGAGCCCCTCATTTCTATCTGGAGTGACCATTCATTAAAAAGAAATCCCTCCTTTTCCAAGTCAAGTCAAACTGTTTCTGCAGCTTGGATAAAACTCCAAACTCACTTCCCAGTGTGCTGTGCTAGAGGTGCTTTACACAAACCCAGCAGAAACATTTCTCACTACTTTTCTTTAGTGAGAGCTATAACTGGTGTTTGATGTCCCTGGCTCCCAGGGCTGGTGTTTGATCTTCCTGGCTCCCAGGGCCAGGCTGCCCTCCTGACCCCTCAAGTCATAACAGGAAATGTCTCTCCTTGCAAAGCTCTGCTCTTCCCAGACAGCCACTTCCTTCAGTCCCTCCTCTCTGCCCAGTCCCTCTATCCCAAAAGTCATTGTATGCTCCTGGGGCAGCTCCATAACCCAGTGACTCCCAGCTCTGCCATAAAAGGGGGCAGATCCCACAGTGGAATCCTCCATTCCAGGTCAAGTGAAGCAGTAGAAGGCTGAAGAAGACCCAGAGCTTTTGTTTGCAAACTAGGCCATGCCACAAAATTTACAGAATAAAAATAAGAAAACAAGTTTATCTTTCCCAGCTCCCTTCCCAGGACAGCCCCAGTTACCTGATTATGCTGATCCTTTCTGCCAAGATTTCCGTGTCCTCTTTGGTGGGAGTGACGTTCTCCACAAAAGCAATCCCGTACAACAAGAAGTTCTGCAGGAATTCCTTCAGTCCCTCGTCTGTCTCCAGGAAGCTCCGGCAGTCCACGGAGGGGACCTGGGCTTGCCGGTAGATCTCTGCATTCCAGAGGATCCGTGGGTGCATGACCTGCTTCTTCTGCCCCTCGTAGCTGTTCTTCACCAGCCACTCCAGCCCGTACCGTGTCACGTGTCCATCCGGCCCTGGGACATGGGACAAAGGGCACAGTCACCAAAATCCCACTGAACAGCCCTGGATCATGGTCAAGGCACCCATCAGCCAGGACAGGCCTCACCTCTCTGGAGACAGGTCCTTTGCACCCTGGTGCCACCCAAAACATTATCTGTAAGGCCACAAGTCCTGAAAGAATTGTTGCTACCACAAATCCAAATATTGGGTGGCTGCAACTCCCTCCCAAATCAGGGCTGCAGCAACAACTGCATAATCCGTGGCTGCAAATCCCTCCAAAAATTCAGGGCTGCTGCAACCCCCTCCAAAAATTCAGGGCTGCTGCAACCCCCTCCAAAAATTCAGGGCTAAGTGTTGCCACTTTGGTGGCTTTGGTTTCTGTTGATAGCACTCCTAGGAGAAGCAAATATTTGAAGTCAAGCCCTTGAACAAAGGCAAGCTCCACCAAAGGGAAGAAAACAGCTGGAAAACTGAGGAGAAAGGATGGAAATTGCGGTCTGGGGAAGGCAAAGAGAAGCAACCATGTCTTGACCCATCTGCATTTCTGGGATGTTCAACCAACCCAGGCAAACACCCAGACACTGCACACAAAAGGGCCGAGGGGAGGAAAACCAGACCCGATTTAAGGCTGAGGCACATTTACAATAAGAGCAGTGCTTAAAACCTGCTCACAGCTCAACATCTTTCCACTCAGCCACTGATTCTGGGATAACACTGCCCCATCCCAGCGAGGCCCAGTGGGCTCCACGAACCAGGCTCCCTCCAGCAGAAGAAGGGCATGGTGTTGTGGCACTCACAGGTGAGGAACAGTGTGGTCTCATCCACCCGGACAGCCTGGGGTCTGATGGCCAGGTCCACGCTGGCCGTGTCCAGGCTGCGCTGGTTGGTCTTGGTGTTGTAGCAGGAGGCAGAGCGGCAGTGATCCCGCAGCCACACGAAGTCCAAGCGCATCAGCGTGCTCCCGTACCTGAGCTCTGCAAAGGGGGACATCAAAGCATGCTTTGGGGCACCAGGGACAAAAACAAAACCCAGAGCCCACATGTTATGGGCCCACTTATAGCGGATGCAGAGGGACCTCTTGACGTAAATTGTCAGACGAAGAAGACCAGGCAGAACATCTTATTGAAGGCCTGGCTGTCAGTGAGCTCACCAGCTTCCCTTCTTACCAAGCCTATAGGAGATCTCATAGAACGAGCCCAGAATGGTTTGGGATGGAAGGGACCTTGCAGTTCATTAAGTGCCACGCCCTGCCATGGGCAAGGATACATTCCACTACACTAGATTACTCCAAACCCCTTCCAGTCTGGCCTGGGACACTTCCCGGGATGAGGCAGCCACAGCTTCTCTGGGCAACCTGTGCCAGGGTCCCCCCACCCTCACAGGGAAGAATTCCTTCCCAATATCCCATCTAACCCTGCCCTCTGGCAGCGGGAAGCCATTAAATTGCAACATGTCCTCCTGCAGCAGGAAGGGACATGGCTGACACACACTCTGGTCCCAGACCTCCCTCCATCATCTCTTCCACAAGAAGCAAACTCAGAGTTGCACATCACAGAGTTGTAGAGCCCCAGCACAGAAATGCAGAGAAGAGTCACCCAAAAAAGTCAAACTCCCTCATTGTTCCATCTTGGGGCAGTTCAGGAATACTCAAAGCCCTTCAGAATGGCCAGCACAGGCAACAGGAGAGCCCTTCCCACCCTAGTCCCACTGAGCTTTGGAATCCAGGTGTCTGTGGTCAATTTGCAGTGCAAAAACAACAATAATTTTTCTTGAGGTTGCTGTGTATAAAGCGCTGAGCAATTCCCTTTTCTTCCAAGTGACTCAGAGTACTAAGATCTAACCAGCCTCAGGAGCCATCACCTACAAGAGCCTGCACAAGGAGGGACAGGAGAGGTGGGCACACACCAGATTCACCTCTGCCTGCCAGCACAGCCCAGGCACAGCAGGGCAGGGCTCAGATGCAGTTTCTGACCTGGAATCCCTGGATTTGATTTCTGATTTAGCACTTCTCCCTTATCATGAAAGACTTGCTGCCAGCAGACAAGCCTGTTCTGTCCTGTGTTTGGGAATTCTCAAAGGGAACCAGCATGCACTCTTGAAGGAAAACATCCATCATTCCCAGGGAACAAGGCCTGGAAACTCTCCCTCCTCTCCCCAGGCAGCCTCAGAAGCAGGAACAGCTCCCCGTCCCAACACACCTACCGAGATGGTCCCCGTGCAGCTGCCAGGCACAGGGCAGGGACCCCGGGGCTGTGTGGTGGCCACGTGTCAGGGCAGCCACCATGGTCCTTGTGTCACAGGGTGGCCACAGCCAGCGGCGTCCAGAGCTCCCACGCTGCCAGCACGGCCCTCGGAGCAGCCAGGCCAGCCTCTGGCACCACATCCTGGGAGAAGGAGAGAGAGGGGAGAGGGAACAAGGTGACTGGCCTGTGCTGCTGTGTCACACACCCCAGCAAGACATGGCCCTGGGGGGACACAAAGGAGATCCTGGGAGGACGGGCAGGCCCTGGCACAGGTTGCCCAGAGAAGCTGTAGCTACCCTATCCCTGGAAGTGTCCAAGGCCACGTTGGAGCAACCTGGTCTAGTGGAAGGTGGATGGAACCAGGTGATTTTAAAGCCCCTCCCAATGCAAAGCATTCCATGATTCTATGATTTATCAGGCACAGCCATTCCAGAAAGACAGATGTGTTCAACTCTCTTGTGCAAAATAGTGGCAAAGCATCATCTCTGAAGGTCTTTTCCACCCTCCAGCATTCCCAGTTTCAATTTACCACTCCTGGATGGAACTGCAGCAATCAGGGAAGCAAAGTGACCTTGGTAAAAGAAGCTGTAACAGAGGAATCCAGTAATTAGGTCAGTTCTAGAAAAAGCAGGCAAAACAAGGAGGAGGAGGAAGATCTCTGCTGCTGGTGAAGGACACAGCTGGCATGGAGGAGACACCACCGTGGTTAATTTTAGGATAGAGATTAGAAGGCAATTTCTCAGAGGGAAATTTGTAACAATCTTCAATGCAAGGAGCAAGGGCAAAACACTGACAAGTCTGAAGAGGCAAAGCCTCAGTCTAAATGCCCTGTTGTGTTTATGAATTCTGGGGGCCAGGTCTAAACCCAGCAGGGTTTTAACAGCACTTTGAAGTGCACAGAAATGTGGTATCTCTGGATAAGACACAGGCTCAGAAAGCATTTCTTATCCTAGACTTCTGATTTTCCTTCATTTTCTTATCTGGAGAGCCCAGGCACTGGGGTTCTGTCTGCCCAACCTGCTTCTCCACTGCAGAGATCTCAAAAGTTGGTGATAACAACTAAATCCACAGAGGTGCCACATTCCCAGACAACAACTTGTTAAGCAGGAAAAAAAAAGCCAAACCAGACATCTCTAGGGGAAAAACGTGGGAATGTTTTCACAAAAGATGGTTTGAGAAGAAGACACACTTCAGCCACATGTTCCTGGGCACAGCTTGGGATCTGCAGAGGGGCTGAGGCTCAGGGGTGTCTGATCTCCAGTCATGGAATCGCTGAGGTTGGAAAAGCCCTCCAAGACCACTGAGTCCAAACATTCCCCAGCACTGCCAAGGCCACCACGAACCCATGTCCCCAGGTGCCACATCCCCATGGCTGTCAAATCCCTCCAGAGGGGGGGACTCCACCCTGGGCAGCTGTGCCAGGGCTGGACAGCCCTTCCCATGAAGGAATATCCCCAATATCCAACCTGATCCTCCCCTGGCACAGCTTAAGGCTGTTTCCTCTTGTCCTGTTGCTGGGAACAGAGCCTGAGCCCCACCTGGCTCCAACCTATTTTCCAGGATATCCATTCCCCATTCCCCCTTCCCACTTTGAAATTCTAGTATAGGAAAAGGAATGGCACGCAAACTTGATAACCAAGGGGAGGAATTCTGCAGCTACAGAAAACCAGGAGCTGCCCCTGATGTTTGCTGGCTTTAAAAGCTTAAAGAAATTATTTAAATCCCTGACCCTGCAACTCACAAAGCTTAAGATAATACTTTGAGAAAGATGGAAAGTCTGTCCAGTTTGGCTTTTGGATACACTAATCCAATGGGAGGTGGAAAACAGAAGGAATCTTGTTTGCAGTCCTGGTATCTCCTCACACAGAACCCAAAAATGCCAGGAAAAGCTCATCCACAAACCCATTTAGCACATGGCCTGTGCCTGGGGCAGCTCCAGCATTGGTTTGATCTTTCCACATCATCCCTTTTATCTCATCCTCCCCAAGTATCAAAACTGAGCAGGGAACAAACACAGGTAATGTGAAGTGATCCAGATATTCAAATCTGATCAGTGAGACCTCCTGCTGCTCTTACTGGAAGAAAACACCACAGGCAGCTCACAGAAAGCCTTAAATTCAATCTTCCCAAGAGATACTAAAACTAAGAGGAGTTAAAACTAAAGAAAAAGAATCTTTATGATTAGAGAGGATTTACATTTTTTGTTGTTTAATCAGAGCTGACAGCACTCTCCTGGCTGGAATCAGCTAAGTGAACAGCAAACTCTCTTCCTGCTCCTCCTGCCACCTCACCTTTAAGCTTTATGTTGTCCAGACCTTGCACAGCTCACCTAGGCAGCAGTGAAATGAGAGAATTCCAGACAAAATTTCCCTTGAAATTTAAAAACAAGGGGTAGGAGGGAGAAGACATTAAACTACCAAGCACAGAACCCACGCTGGGCCTGACAGGGTGAAGTGGAGCAACAGAGTTGGAGGGAAAAACAGAAAACTCAAAGCTTTTGTGATTTGAGGAATTCCAATCAGTCTTTAGAGAGAGAGAAAGGACATGGGATGCTGTGCAAGGAGCAGGAAGGAAGGATGGGCCTCACAGGGGGCTCATCTGCCAGGGTACTTCCCGCCTGACCCTGAAGTTTGTCTCACAAGAAACATTTGAAGGAACTAAAACTGGGTTTAAGCTCTTTGAGGAAAAGCCAGAAACCCCATTCTGAGCAAAGAAAATGCTGAAAAAACAAGTAACCAAGTAATTCCAGCAACAGGAACACATAAGGAAGGCGAAACCCCACCAATATTGGAGCTGTCACCAGCTTTCAGCCAAATGCCCCCTGGGCAGGGATGACCCACTGCCCTCCCTGCTCTGCTGTGTCCAGACCTGCTGCAGCACATCCAGCCTGTTTGTCCAGCTCCCCTGAAAAAAAATGGTGAGTGTTCCATGAAAACACATTTCAAACATTCATCTGCTCACACTCACATGGCCTTTTTCACTTCTGGAAGCACCTGGTTAGAGCCAAGGCTCCCGATCCATATAAAATAGGGAAATGTCAGTAGTACGAGAGCCTCACACATCCCAAAGAAGGGGGAAGAGAAGAGGAATTGGTTTTCAAGCACCATGAGAAACACTGTCTGCAAATCTTATGCCCTGCTGTCTCCTGGCTCCAAAGGGCTCCTTTAACCTGCCAGTTCTCCCTGCAGTGAAAGGAACACTGAGGAAAGGAGGAATTCTGCAGAGGCTGAGCTGCCCTGAGGGCTGTGCCAGAGCCAGAGGGGCATGACCCCAGGTGACAAGCCAGATCCCCCAGGACAGCAGCACCGCTTGGACAGGACACAAGCAGAGTTTAACAGCCTGAGCTGACTCAGTTAATTACAATTAATTACCACAGAGACAAAAGGCAGACTGGCTGTTCCCTGCTGAGCTCCTGCCCCTTCCTGCAGACAACTCCATCAGATCTCAGCTGTCAGGAACCAGATTCCCCTTCCAGCCCTTCCCCACATGGGACTTCAATGAAATTAGGGAGCTAATAAAGACATCCCAGACACTGCCAGCTTCACAGCTATTCCATTTTCCTGAAAATAAAGGGAATTATCTGCTCACCCCGACCACCTGACTCCAGGCCTCGTTCCCAGCACCTTATTCCACCCCTCCTGTTTGCATCTATCCCAAGCAAAGCCTTTCTAGGCAGCACAGCTTAATAGAAACGAGCTCCAGTTCCTATTTTTCCCAGCAAAGCAGCCAGCCCTCATGGCAGAACCCCCCAGGGGGAGAGTTACTGGAATAAATTCCTACTGCCAAACCACTTCGTGCATGTGCTGTGGGTCGTGCCCGGGCACGGGGGGGGCCGGGCAGCTCTCCCGGGCACGGAAGGGGTTGTGTTTTTCCAGGGAATCTGTCTCGATGCCCGTGCGAACCCCGGGTCTGTGTTACCTGGGGCTCTGCGGGGCTGATGGAGCGAGGCTTGGGATGCTGAACAGGTCACGGAGGGGCCGCGGGGCTGGGAATTCCCGAGGGTGTCCGCTGGTGCTCCCGGCTCTTCCCCGCTCCTTCCTCCTCCTCCTCCTCCTCCTCCTCCTCCTCCCTGCGCCCACAGGCCGAAAACGCCGCTCAGAGGCTTTTCCACCGCTGCCCGCGGGGACCGGCGACTCGGGGGACCCTTTAAAGGGGAAAAGCACAACACGAGAGGCCGCGTTACCGACGGGTCCCTGCGCTGGGCTGGGCTGGGGGCCCGAGCGGAGCCCCGAGCGCCGGGGCCGGGCCGCGGTGGGAGAGCCCGGGAGCGGCCCCAGCACCCCCAACCCACCTGGGCGGCGCCCCCGGCCCGGCCCCGGCGCTCGGAGCGGCACTGGCGGGCCCCAGAGCCCGCGGGCGGCAGCGGGGCCGGGCCGGGAGCGGGGCCGGGCCGGGAGCG
>JAWWEE010000142.1:19340676-19353492 GCA_035221455.1 Xenops minutus | reverse complement strand
TCTATAATATTTTAATTTTGTTTTTCATTTATAATCAGTATTCCCTATTTTGCCAACCCCACAGGAATGAGGTGACCTGACCTGATTCAACATAACCCAACAAAACCCACTGTGGATGACACAGCAAGATCCAAGGAAAATCCATAGGACCCTCTAGAAATCTCAAGGAGAGGAGGGTCCATGGACCAGAGCTCCAGCTGTCTGGTCCTAACCTACCTTTGCTGTTGGAATAAAACAGAAAGAGGGAAACAACCTTTCCAACCAGGACTTCCCCTCCAGACAGGCTGGGAGTTCCTGGTGAGCTGTGGCTGTATGTTGGGGACCTGGGAGTCCAGGGAGCTTTTTTGGTGATCCAAGGGCTATCGGAGCTGAGGAACATGTGCTGGTCCCTGGGGCACAGCCATGGACTGCACATGGGGCCACTTGTGGCATCACTGACTTTGCTGCTCCAGCATTACTTCTCCCTGAGGCCAGGCTCCCACTCCCAGGAATGCATCATGTCCCCATGGAAACACAAATGCTTATTTATTTGACTTGTTTCAGTTGTTTTTAATTTAATTTAATTCCCCATCCCTCTCTCTCTCTTTTCTTCTCTTGGTTATTCGAAGGAAGGAAGGAAGCCCAAACTCGGATGTTTGTTTGTTCTGTCCTGGCCGATGTTCCCTTGGTCGCATTCCAGGGGCTGATAAACTGGCAGGGAAGTGGAGCGTGGAGCACTGCAGAGCCTGGGAAAGGCTGTGACCCTGCTTCCCCCGGCCTTACGTCACGGTTTCTCTCCGATTAGCTTGGCCTGGGGGCCGCCTCTGCCAGCTGCCTCTGCTCCCTCCACTCCCTTTGTCCCCAGCTCACGGGACCGTTCTTGGTGGGGCATCTGAGAGGAGAACATCTCCCTCGCCCTGGTGTCACCTGCAAACCCCTGTGTGGCTGGGACCTGTGGTTCACCCATGCCACTGGGACCATGGAGAGGGAGAACCCACATGGATCTGGGCTCAGGTGTCGGTTGTGCTCTTCTCACAGACCTTCACCCTCTTCATCCAGGCAGGCCCCATCTGTGATGGTCTTATCCAGTGATGTCTGAGGCTGTCACAAACCCCAGGCAGGGGAGAAGGGGGTGGTCACTGGACTGAGCAATGTCAGGAGCTCACCCTGTGGCTCCTGACATGAGCCATTAGCTTGGAAAGTCTCTCTGTCCTCCAAGTTGGAATCTGTCCCTGGAGAAGGAAATATCTATGGGGTATGGAATATGTACTGTAGGTGGGGGAGCGAGGGGCTTTGTGGTCCCCTCAGTCCCTGCTCCCTATCCAGGGTCAGGGATGTTGTTCAAGGAAAGGGGAATGTGCAATGGGGGCTGGATCAATTCAAGAAGCTTCTGAAGCTCTACTTGGAAGAACATCTTCCCTGGGATATTGGATGACTCTGGGGGAGGTGAGACCCTGCCTCTTTCCCCAGGATCCCTGGGTTGGGAGACACATTTAAGTGGGCTCCATTGGATCCTGGGAGCTCTGCAGTGTAAATGAGGATGCTGGAGGTACCAGAGGGAGAGGAGTGGTGGGAATTGCTGGAGCAGGAATACAACGGGGTCATCTCTCTGTTAGAAATGGAGCCTTTGCTAACAGTGGTCTTTTCCTTGCAGTCCCGGAGACCCCCTTCGGGTGTCCCCTCCTTAGGGAGGGACAGGAGGGAATGTGGGTGTCCCCCACCTTCCCCTGATGGTCCTCGTGTAGGAGACTCCAACTTCTTCCACCCAAGGCATCACAGGAGGCTCCCTAAACATCCTCCCTTGTGCCCCATGTCCCAGCAGCTCTTCTGCCTCCTGCTCCTCTGCCATGGAACAGGTTTTCCAGCGATCCCAGTAAATTTCCTCATCTCTCTCAGCATCTCAGTGCTTGGGGAAAGTGAGAGGGAATTGCTTCCTTGATCCAGAGCACCAGCACAGGCATCTGAGTCCAGCGGAGGAAGGTCTCTCCCTGCCCATCCTTTGGCACAATGTCACCGTCCTCTTCCATGGTCCCAGCAGCCACTTGGGAGACTCCCAGTCCTGGCTCCCTTCTCCCAACCCTATGCACTTGGCAAAGGGGCCACCTCGAGCTGTGCAGCCCTGTGGAGGAGGGTGGTGGCCACTGGTGGGCACTGGTGGCTTTCCTGGGAGCGAGTGGGGATGCTCTGGGGGTCCCCGAGCTGCGTGCAGGGCCAGGTGTGCCCCAGCTCCCCGTGGTGCAGCAGCCCCCGCGCTGGCTCTCTGCCTGCTGGCCCGGGACCTGTTCCAGAGGATAAAATACAGCCTTGGTGCTGCTAATTGGAGCTCTTTCCCTACACTTCCTCCTCCCCATCTCCCGCCGCCCTCGGCTCCGCAGGGTCAATAAGTGATTCGCATTAGAGCAGAGTCTCTGCGGGTTCCCGTGTGTCTCCGGCAGCAGCCGGGGCTCTGCCGGGGGGGCGGGAGGAGGGGGCTGCCCCGCAGGGTGAATCCCCCAGACCTCCCAGCATGGGGGACAAATCCTTGCGGGTCTCCTCCATCCAAACCTTCTCCGGCCAAGCGGTTCTGCTGCCTTTTCCCACGTCCCTGGGGTCCCCCCGTGCCTTCTCCATCTCCCCCCTTGCCTCAGCCCCTTTCTCATCCCCCGACCCCCCTTCCCCCGGGCTGGCCACCGGCAGACAGCCGCTATCGATTTTCCTGGTTCAGCAAAACGCGGCCGTGGCGGGAGCTGGGCAGTGGTGACGGTGATGGCAGCGCCGGCACGTCCGAGGGTGGAGGGGCAGCTGTTGGAGAGCTGTCCCCGTCCCCAGGTCCCCACCAGAGCTGCATCCCCTTTTCTGGGAGGCTCGGGTGGCTCTGCCTGCCCTGTGCCCCGAGCAGCCCTGGTTCACGAGATCCAGGTGGGGGGAAATGCAGCTCCTGGAAGTTGGGAAGCAGGAAACCCTCAGCCCTGCCTTGGGATGGAGAGTCCTTTGCTCCCTCCAAACAGACCCAGGTGGACCTTGACACGCTTTCCTCAGGGAGCCTGTGACTTTCTGAAGCCTTTTCCCAGCTGAAATCCCACATGTCCCCCTGAGCTACCTGGGCACATCAGCAGTGGGGGAGAAACCACGTCCCACACTGAGGTTGGATTCTCGCCCTCCTCCCAGCCTCCAGGAATGATCCCTGGTGAAGATGCTTTGGATCATGGTGTCTTGGAAAGCAACAGGAAACCTCTTCCTCTGGCCATGTCCTGGAGGTCTTCCACATCTCCCAAATTACCACAGAGTGAGGACAAGCCATTGCACCTGTCAGAAGTGGTAAACTGACTCAGGAACCGTGAACTGACTGAATTTCCTGATTTCCATGGATGTTTGGTGATGCCATTCAAAAAGGGAGGAGATGGCCAGGACAGGCAAAGCCACAGTCCTTCCTTTGATCTTCATTAACCAGGTATTTGTTGTGGAGCAGCAGGTCCTCTTCCAGGCTCTCACTCCCTCCAGCCATGGAAAACAATAAAACCTTCAGCCTCATGTTGCCCCTGTTAGAAAAATCTTCAGCCTCACATTTCCCCTCTGAGAAAATGGGGTGCCCCAGGTGGGCCAAGAATGCTGGTGCAGGGATGGGGCAGCAGCTGCACCTTCCCAAGCCTCCCCATGGAGATGGGGAAAGGTGAGCCTTTACACAGCCAAAATTTCCCCTCCCATATCGGGCAGTGGATCTTTTAATGCCCCAAAGCAGATTCTGGGATGGAGACCGAGCCTGTTAAATCCAGGACCTCAATGATCCTAACCTGGACTGCCAGGACATACTTGCCACCAGCTCTGGGGGTGTTGAGGAGTGGGGGCACAGTGCTTGAGTTCACCCTGCATTGTGCTGGTGTGAGAGAAGACCCCTCCTAAGAGGAGACCCCTCCTTGTTCTGCTTTACCCTCCTGCTCCTCCTGCTTGTGTGTCCCACCCCACTGGGAGCTGGGATCTGCAGCTGGACAAGCTCCAGCCACTGCTGAAAGGTGTTTTCGGGAGGTGTGGGCAGCTGGGGGACACTGGCATCACCCTCCCTTTCTCCAATAGAGCCTTGATGCCTCTCTTGGAAAAGGCTTTTCCTGGGAAGCATGAGCTGGGGGTGTGAGACCCTGGAGCATCAGATCACCATGGTTTGACTTTTCCTGCTCCCCTGGCTCCATCTGGGGGCAACGGGGGAATTCTCTGCCCCTGCCATCCTGAAGAGGGGATCAGACCCCCCCTTTCTCCCTCAGCCTCTCAGGCATTGCCAGCACCTCGGGAGCTTGTTCCAGGCTTTGGGCATCTTCTTGCCCTGTGCAATGGGTAGAGATTCTGGTGGGATTTGAGGGCTCACATCAGAGCAGGTGCCCATGGGGAGGTGGGAGATGGTGGGGGCCAGCAAGGGATGGGGTGTCAGGGGGCCATGGGGCAGAGCCTCTATCTCAATAGAGGAAGGTGAGGAGGTGAGAGAAGGTCAGAAAAGTTTTTGGCAGGCCCGAAAGCGCTTAGGCAGGAGGGGCCGACATAACCACCGTTATTTAATTTATTTTTTCTAAATAAAAAAAAGGAAGGAAGTTAATAAATAATGTAAAGTGGAGAATGCATTAATGAAAGGGAGAGCAAGGGAGAGAGAGGGAGAGAGAGGAAGGGACAGGGCAGAGTGAGAGTGTGGGGAGAGGGGGAAGATATTCCTGCCGGTATCGATTGGATATGATTACATTAGAGCTATCAAATATTCATACTACATTCCACAAGAGGTCATTGTGTGTGTTTTTCCAATTTAGCTCTGCCTTGGCGCAGGGAGCAGGCTCCGGGTGGGAAAAGGGCTGCGAACATGGCTCCAGGCCCTGGCCCTGGGGCTGCCCCCTCCCCTGGCCACAGGGATGTCACCCACCAGAGCGTGACACAGTCTAGTGGGATGTGGGGCTGGAGGTGTGGGGGAGAGGGTGCGGAGGGGGGGTGAGGGGGATGCTGAGCTGGCTGCTGACCCTGAGGGTCCTTCACAAAGCCCCGGAGGGTCCTTCAGAAAGCCCCTGAAGGCTGTGGACTCAGTGCAGACACAGCAACTGGGGGACTCCTTTTCCTCCCCCACAAACACTTCTGCTCCATCCCTGGAGAGCTCAGGGATGGTGGTCACTCTTTACTGGCTGGTCTAGGCTGTTCCTTACCCTTAATGGAGCATTTTAAACTGGGATGTCCCTTTGCCAGCCGGGAAGGGTCAGCTGAGGCCAGGGAGCCAGGCAGGAGGTGGATGAGATGCCGTATGGATGACAGCGTGGCAGGTCTCCCGCCGCGGTGCCCATCTGCCAGGGCACACTGAGTCCTCTCTCCCTGCCTCCATCCCTCCCTCCACGCTGCCTGTGCCGGCCGGGATCCTCACCGAGCACAGAACATGAGGGACAAGGACCCGCAGCAGCAGGGGCTTCAAGGACACCACCCTGCAGTGGCTGAAGTGCTCTGGGTGCAAACCCATCTGGGTGATCCGTCACCCTGAGGAGGTTCCCACGGGCTGCTGCCCAATTCTGCTTCCACACAGGGCGCCTCCCTTGCCCGTGCCTCAGTTTCCCTGTACCTCCACCTTCCCGCAGCATCACCAGGGCACCTCTGCCGCCCCCACAGCCCCATCCCCAGCGGCTGTGCCGAGCCCCCGCTGCCCCACCGCGGGCCCGGGCACTGGGAGCCAGCGCTGCCTTCTCTCCTTACATTAATAAAAATTTTACAGCACGGTGGCAGGAAATGCATTTTCAGTTCATCTGCTGCAGCTATTAGATTACCAGGAAATGGCTGGCTGGCCGGCGGCCAGGGCTCCGAAGGGCTGCGGCGCAGGGAGAAGGCGAGCGGAGCACCGGGAGAAGCCGAGGAGACCGGCCCGCATCCTCCTGCATGGGGTGCCAGGCTGTGCCCACCGGCTCTGCCCGTGTGCTGCGGGAGGGGTGGGAGGCTGCCTGGGGATGCTCCGAGCTGGCAGGGATGGTGGCCCCTGCTGCCTTGGGAAGCTGGGATGAGCAGGGGAGTTGTGTCCCCATGAACCTCTGCTCCATCTCAAGAGCATCAGAGCCCAGATGGCCACAGCCTCAGCTGAGGCTCCACTGTGCTGGGACCAGGGAAAAGTGGGAGATTTGGGGCTGGGACCAGGGAGAAGTGGGAAATTTGGGGCTGGGACAGGGAGAGTGCATGCTCTGGGTGCAGCAGGTGTCTGTTATTCCAAGCTGTGGGATTTTTGGACCACCAAACTGGACTGGAGTCAAGTGGAGCATGGGAAAGGGTTAAATTTGTGTTGTCTGTAACAGAGCCGGGAGGAGGGGGTAGGTGCTGGCTATAAATACCTGTACCTGCCTCGGAGATGGCTGTGCTAATGAAGGGAGGGAATTGTGAGCAGCCCCTCCGAGGAGGGGGGGCAGCAGAGGAGGAGGGACCAGCAGCTACAGTGGCTCTGTGGGCCCTGGGGAGGGAAGGACGGGGTTTTTTAGGGACCTGGTTTTTAGGCTAGGCAGGATTTTCAGGAGAGCCCTCTTAGAGGTGACTGTGGCTGAGTGCTGGAGCTGGTTTCTGCAGGTGGGACAGTTTCATGATGGAACCCCCTGAGCCCAGCCCATCTCTGGGCTCTGGGATCGTTTCCACGATCCTGGGATAATTTTCACCTGAGCATCAGGCACCAAAGAGAAGCGTCAGCGGCAGCGAATGGTCTCTCTTTTCAGGATGCTCCTCAGAGCATCCTGTGCTCTGGAGGGATGCTCCAGAGGGATGCTCGAGGCTACCTGCCTGTGCCTGGCAGCATCTCGGGAGGGTCAAGCCTTCTCTGCCTCGAGGGCTCGGGTTCGGGTGCAGGATGCTGCTTTTGGGAAGGAGGTGATCGCAGCCCTCTAATCCCCAGCCATGCCATGGTGGCATCTCCTCTCCAGTTCCTGCAAGCCGGGACAGGAGCAGAGAGGACACCTGGCAAATGAGGGATGGTGAAGAGGGAAGGGAAGGGATAATGGAAGGGACCGGAGCAAGGAAGGGAACAAAGTGTAGGGCGAAAGGAAGGTCTGAGCCTTGCCGAGGTTTGTTAAAGTTTAAGAGAACAGAAACCCTGGTTTGTGTGGAGGGGACCGGCTATTTTTAGCCGTGGGTAGGATGTCAGCTCTGAAAATAGCCTGCTACCAGATCCTAATGAAATCCTCTCTTTGGCTCTCACCCGGAGCGAGTTTGGAGGGGGAGGATCACTGTCACACCCGCAGCCGAGGAGCTCCTGACATTCACAATGACTCGCCTGGTTTTTTCTTATTTATTTATTTATTTTTTTTTCCTTCCCCCTCCGGTTTCTCCTATTCTTCGCCGGCTCTGCCTTACGCCGAGCAGAGGAGTCACCAGCCAAAAAAGAGAATGCGGGGGTGGTGCTGCTTAGCTACGGCCAAATCCCAGCAGCATGTGACCAGATTGGCAATTTAATACGGAGCCCTTCTCCCCGGCACACGCGCTCGAGTTAAAGTGACATTGAAACGGGGACTCAAAGTGCTGAAGGCAAAGAAATTGGGGGGAGTTGCCTCCCCCCATCCCACCACCTCCATCCCTGGGGAGAGAGGTTTGTTGGGCTTGCTGGGGAGTGGAAAGGTGGTACCCGGGTGAGCGAGGATGCTCGGGGCAGGTGTGTGGGTTTGGAAGGGAACAAGAGTTGGGGGAGCTGGATGGAGTAGCTGCTCTAGGGAGAGCCGGGCACCCCAGGGCATCAGCAGGAGGGATACCAGGTATACCTGTGGGATACCTGGTACCTGTGGGATACCAGGTGCACATGGGATACGTGATACATGTGGGATACCTGGTGCATGTGGTGGAGCTCAGTCTGGGACTGAGGGAAAGTCTGAAGAAGACCCAGAACAGTGGGTGATGACTGTTCCCCAAAGAGACCAGGGACCACCCAAGGAACATCACTGGGAGCGCGGGGCAGAGAATCCAGGGAAAGAGAGGGCCCTGAGGGCTTGGGGATAGAAGAGACACTCATAGGAACATCACGTCCCATCAAGGCAGGGATGAAGGTGCAACACAGGCACAGGTTGGGTGAGGAACATGTGTCCTGCAAAGGCAGGGTGAGACCTGGCCAAGGGCTCAGTGCTCCAAGGGCCTTTTTTGGGATATTCAGTGTCTGGAGGGTGTAAATCCTTTGTCACTTGATCCTCTGATGGGTGTAGCAGTGGGGTTTGAGTGGGGAAATACACGTCACCCACCCATGGCACCCCATCCGGACCAAAGACAGCCCATTTCTGATGGGAACGAGAAGTCTTCATCTCCATGCCCTTGGTCTGCAAGGGATCCAGCTCCAGAGCTCTAATACAGACACAACGGGGCTGAGGCACCTTCCGGAGAGCTGGAAGATGGAGTTGACAATTTCCCAGAGAAGACATGCCTGTATTGACCATCCCTTGATATCTCTGTGACTGGTACATCGACTCTTCACCCACCCTGCTCAGGCTCCCCAAAAACTCACGGTTGGGGTCTCGTCTTTGGAGCCAACGCTGCCTGAGTCACATCTTTGCTTTGGTTTCTCTGCTGGGAGGGGGATGTGGCTTTGGGCAGGGATCTCGTGGGGACAAACATATTTCTGCAGAAGGTGAGCTGCTGTGGAAGTGCGGGGAGCCCATCGATGATGGAATTTCAGAATGGTTTGAGTTGGAAGGGACACTAAAAATCCTCTAGTTTTGACCCCCTGCAGGGACACCTTCCACTATCCCAGGTTGCTCCAAGCCCCCTGAAAACCTGGCCTTGGACACTTCCAGGGATGGGGCAGCCACAGCTTCTCTGGGCAACCTGTGCCAGGGTCTCCCCACCCTCCTGGAAGATGTCCTAGGCGGGGACATCCCAGTGCTTGGCTCTCACTGTGCACAAGGGACAGAGAGGCAAAAAATTCCTGCTGCCATTCTGTTCCCCGGGGATGGGTTGAGGTGCTGGGCACCTGCTCACTCTGGGCACTGGGTGTTGCCCCCCGAGACGGCTCCTCCTGCCTCGGCACGGAGCCGGATCCATCTGCATCAATGAGTCAGCAGGACCCACTTAACACTTCCCCGGCAGGATCTGCTCCTCTCTCCCGACAGAATGGGAAGCTCTGGCAGGCTCTGGCAGCGTGTTACGATCTCAGCTCATTAAGGGACGCATCCTGAGCGCTTTATTGATGTTTTATGCTGCCTGGCTCCATCTTCAGAGGGAAACTCTCATTGCAGTCAATGACTACACCTCCGGGCGCTGCAGGCTGGGCGCGGAGCTCCGGATCCGGCTCACGGAGAGGCAGGCTCGGCTCCGGCGGCTGTGGAGCTGCATCCTGCAAACCATGGGGTTTGACTCCAAAGCGGCCAAGAAACGCCTCAGGGCCAGAATCCCTGCAGGACGTTTTCTTCCCAGGGACTAGGGAATGTTCAGAAGGAAAACATAAGGAAAGGGTTGGGTCTTTTTCCTTGCTTAACCATCTTTCTGGGCAAAGGAGCTGCATTACAGGGAAGGGAAATGATGTTTCCTCTGCCCCAGCGCTGCCGTCTGTTCAGCCAGAGCCCGGAGGGTTGGGTGTACCTGGCCTCCTCCTCCCCACAGCGTGTTGGGAACCACATGTCCCCCACCTCGGAAACGTCACAATCCGTTAATAAGTTCCCCAGTGCTTGCTGTTGCTTCTAAAAAGCTCGTGGCACTGTCTGGCTTCAAGTGGCTTTTACATAATCCAGACTGTCAGGCTAGATGAGCATCACAGTCCCTTCTGGCCCTAAAATCTGTGAATCTCCAAATTAGAGGGCACCAGCACCTCCTTGTTTCTGGCTGATTGAATCAGGGGAATCGTGTGTTCTCTTTCTCCTCTCCCCATTTTTTTTTCTCTCCCTCCCCTGCGTCATCTTTAACTGGAGGTGAATTACCCTCCCCCTGAGCCCAAGCTTGGCAAATCGCATCAGGACAGATCAGACATCTTCAGCCTTGCTCTGGGATATCCTCCTCGCCGCTGCCCAATCCCAGACTGATTCCCAGCGCTGAATTGTCGGGCTGTGGGCACAGACCGGGCTGGAGCTGGCGTGGAAAACAGTGCTGAGCAATCCTGGTTATTTTAAAAATCACAGCTAAGTTCTCCAGGCTCCAGACTGAGCTCATTTGGACCTGTGAGCAAGGTGTGGATCTAGAGAAACACTTTTGGGAAGGGGAAGGAAAGCGAGTGACTCCCCACGTTTTTTGGGGTTTTGGGGCTGTGCAGGGGGAGTGGAAAGAGCAAAGTGGGGAGGAATCGCTGGTGACCCGTGGGGATTGCTGGGGATGGGGGTTCCCCAAATACAGGGATCCACAACAGGTGCTGGGGACCTGCTGAGCAGGCTCGGCTGGAGTTGGGAGCCCCGGGATGTGCTGCTGCCATCTCGATGCCGATGCGTCCGTGCTCTCGGCTGTCCCAGGCAGGAGACGCACTGACACTCTCAAAGGTAAGTGGTGTCCCAGGAGCTGCTTCTCCTCATCCTCTCCTCATTTCGGAGGACCCCAGGGGCATTTGAGGGGTTAAAGGTGGCAGATTCCAATTTGGATGAGGAGCGAAACCAATCCAAACGCTGATGTGAGAGGAGCCGGGATAGCTGCAGGTAGGGGCTGAGGAGGAGCAGAGGCAGCAGAGTGTGGGGCACAGCGGGGGCTGAGGGAGGGATGCTCAATCCCCCGCTCCGACACACCCCGCATAGGGACAGAGGACCAGAAATCTACGGAATTCTCACACCTTCCTCTGCCACAGCTTGTCAGGGGGGACCACATCCCTCTCTCAACACCCAAAACCCCTCTGAATGCCGCCAGGGGCTCAATCCCAGACCCTTCCTTTGGGAGAGGCTCTAAAGTTTCCTGCTTTGCAAACGCATTCGGGTTCCCAGCCCTCCTCTCGAGCGATGCTGCGGTCAATAACTCACCAGGAGGCTGCTATTCTCCCTCCGCTTCCCACCCTCCCACTCCTCCCGGGAGCTCCGCATTCATGCCTTTTTGGCCCTCCCTCGGCAGCGAGTGAGGAATAAAGCGGCGCTGGCTGAGCACGACGCAGGCTGCGCTGGGATGCTGGGAGACAGCGAGGGAAGCCTGAATCACCGGCACTTCAAGGTGGGAGTGAGAGATTTGGGCTGGGAGAAAGGGAGGACATCACACGTGCTCCCAGGAGTCAGGTGCTCCCAGCCAGCTGGCAGTCGCTGGGATCTGGGCAACTCGGATCCTTTCTGTGTCTTTAAACACGAAGCTGAGAGCGATGGGGAGAAGAGGAGGGGCCGGTGGGAGCGCAGAGGGATGCAGCCTGAAGACTCTGAGCTGTAGCCCAGGCTGAGGGATGCTGTCAGGGACTCATTTTTCTTGGAGAAACTCCTAGAGGAGCATCCCTGATGGCATCCCATGGAGATGGAGAAACGTTCAGCCCAGAAATGAGTAAAACATCAAGCTGGAAAGGCTCAGCTGGGCACCATGTGGGATAGTGGAGTCACTGGCCGCAGATGGGGAGGATTCCAGCGCTTCTGCTGGTATCAGCCAGGCTGGAGCCCCCGAGGTCCGTGGGTTTTGTCCCCATCTGTTAAAGCCACAAACGGCAGACCTGGATTTGTCATCCTGATTCCAGGTCCTTCTCTTTCTCTCTTTCCCTATCCTGCTCTCACACCTCCAGGTGCCCAGAGCCTGGGGACCTGCCCACCCCGGGTGTCCCACGCTGCTGGGGACATGGCTGGGGGGCTGAGGGCTCAATGGCTTCAGCTTTGGGTCTTGGAGCAGGTTCTAATCCCTCCGTGAGCTTGGCATGTTGCTTTGCTCATCCAGTGAACACTCCCAGAAAGGATGGGTGACCACTCTGGAAGTGTTGAGAAAAATGAAAGGAGTGTGGGAGCTCTGGTGGGTCCCATAGGTGATGTCCAGTGTCATCAAGGTGACCTTGTGTATTTGGGACTGGCAAACCGGGTCCAATTTACTTACTTGGGGCTGAGGGGTGTCACAAGGAACCTTGGTGCTCCTGAGCCATCAGAGAAAGCAGCAAGCAGGGAGCATGCAGGGGCTCTGTAAACCTCTGAGGTGGTTCTGCTTGGACCTTGAGTCCCCGTTTTTTTGTTTCTGGGAAAGTGGGATGTTTGTGTGCTGGTTCTGTGTGTCTCAGTACAGAAAAGCCCTTTTCCAGCCTCTCTGCGCTGAGTGTCTCTTACAGGAGCTAATTCAGGTGTTGGTTTGGACTTTTGGGAAATACCGGGGGTGAACGACATCTAGGCTTTCTCTGGTGCCTCCCGGGAAGGGGTGAGCTGTGAGAAGATTAGACTCGATGGCCTTAGAGGTCTTTCCCAACCTTTTTGATGATTCTATGAGGTGACTGCACCCGTTTCACGGCAATTTACGGATCAAGCCCAAGGTGTCAGATCCCGAGAGTCGCTCCCGGCCCTTTGCAGCCCAACCCGACACAACCTGCCCGCGGTGTCACGCTGACCCCAACCCACCGCGACTCTGCCCGTGATGCCGATGTGTGTCCTCAAGGGGAATGCCTGGCTGGGGGGCTGTCCCGGTGGGCGCGGGGTGGGGGACACGGGGCCGGGGGGCGGCGGGGCCGTCCCGGTGGGCGCAGCGGGCGATGCGGAGCCCGGGGCAGACGGAAACGTTTAAATAGCGGGTGTGCATCCCGCGGCGGGGCTGGGCGGCAGCGGCGCCTGGGGAGCGCTGCGGGGCTCTGCGGGGCCGCTAATGGGCCGAGTCCATTTCAGCGGGATGACGCCACTTGGGTAAAGCGTTAAGAGCTCCGGGAAGGCAGCGCAGAGCGAGGGGGAGCGCGATGCTCCCGGGCAGCGCCAGGTCCCTCCCTCCTCCCTCCATCCCTCCTCCTCCTCCTCCCTCCTCCCAGCCTCCCGTTCCCACCGAGCGCGGGGC
>JAWWEE010000142.1:19325894-19340671 GCA_035221455.1 Xenops minutus | reverse complement strand
CGCCGCGCCCGCTGCCCGCGGCGCGGGGCTCGGCTGCGGGGCCGGGGCTGCCCCGCTCCCCGCCCCGGGGCTGCCCCCGCCGCGCTCGGGCTCCGCGGGCGGATGGACCGGCGGCGGCAGCGCGGTGAGTCCGCCCGGCGCGGACACGCGTGGGCTGCGGGACGGCGGCGGAACGCGGCGCGGGGGGCGCGGGTGGGCTGCGCGGCGGGGGGACACGCGTGGGGCGAGTGGGCGAAAGGGTCCTGAGCACGCGTGAGCAGCGGGGATGGGGGTCCCGGACACGCGTGGGCTGTTTGCTGAAGGGACGCCGGGTCCCTTGGATGCGCAGGGGCTGTGAGTGTGCAACGAAGTGAGGGGGGGTTGGGGTCCTGCACACGCGTGGGCTGTACGTGGTGGGGCTGGGTGTGGGTCAGAGAGTCGCGCGTGGGTTGACCCGCACACAAACGGGCTGCAGGCACGGCGGTGCTCGGAGGTCCTGGAGATGTGCGGGCTGTGTGCGTGGAGGGGCTGCGGGACAGATCCGAGCCCTGCGTGGGCTGTGTGAGTTGAGGGGCTGTGGGACAGGTCCGCGTCCGAGTCCCGCGTGGGCTGCGTGCCGAGTGGGGCTGCGGGCTCGGCCTCTCCCCATCATCCCGCTCTGCCCCGCAGCACCCAGACAGAGTAAGGGGGTCCCTTTTCTCCCACCTGGCGCCCTGAGCCGCTCGCCCCCGGCTCGCATCCACCTCCAGCCTGTAAATCATTTGCTTTTACGATCCCTCCTCTGGCCCATTATCACACGAACTTTATATGTTTGGGGCTGGTGGCGGCCATAAAGCTGGCCCTGTTTCCGGGGCTGGCATGCCTGCCGGGCAGGCAGGGTGTGAGGAGCAGAAGAAGGCTAGGGAGACGCTGCCCTGAGCCCCCCCAGCCGGGCAGGTAGGCAGGGAGGGGTGCAGCTGAGCCCCGGGGATGCTCAGCCCAGTCGGGCTGGGATATGGACTGGTTGCAGCCCTGGGATCAGGCTGGAGCAGGGAGGGCTGGGAGCAAGTAGGGGGCACTGGGCTAGAGTGGAGCAGGGGAAGAGGAAGATATGGGGTCCCATCTCCAGTCATTCAGTCCTTGTGGGGGATCCACAGATCCTCTATTCACGTCCTCTGAGTTCCTGGAGGGACATTTGCCTCCCCTCGAGCAGTAAGCCTGGACCATGTCTGACCCTGCACATGGGAATTGAAGGTCTGGGGCTGTTGGGGCCCCGGTCCAGCGCTGGGGATGCTCCCAGGATCAGTCTTTCCCGGGATGCTGTGTCCGAGCCCTGACCCCATGTCCTGAGTGTCCAGCACTGCAGGGTGGCTGGGCAGCTCCTCTCTCTGCCCCCGTCCCCGGGGCTCGGTTCCTCCTCACAGCGTCCCTCTCATCTAAGCCTGGCTTACGTCTCCTGAGCTTCAGGGGATGCAGAGGACTGGGGGTACCTGTACTAGGTCAGCCCTTTGGCTGCTCTTTATCTCCCATCTCTCCCTTTGGGTCTCCTCGAGGTTCAACCCCCACCCAGGACCCTCACAGGGGTCTCACTGGCCAAGTCTGAATGCCCAGGTACTGCCACAGCCCAGGTGAGCAGGGGTGGGCAGCCAGGTGTGAGCAGCTGCTCCCCAGGTGGAAACCAGCATCGTCCTCTGAACGATCCCACCCCACGGTGGGATCTGGGTCACGAGGGATGTGGGAATGTACCGACGCTGCTCCCTGCCCTCCTCTGCGTGGTCCCATCTGCAGTCTGAGATGGGTCATAGGGATTCAGGGGGCCCCGGAGGCTTCAGGTCACCAGCCTGTGCTTTAGTAACACCTTGCCAGGTGAGGAGCATGTTGGCAGCAGCTCACAAGGGCTTTGCCGCTGGTCTGTTCCCATCCCGGCCGGGTGCCCCCAAACCTTCCCAGGGTCAGCTGTGCCCTCCTAATTCACCTTGGTATTGCTGTGAAAGAAACGGGTGTCCAAATCACTCGTGGGTATCCTGGGCGAGCGACTCCTCACCGTCTGTGTAGGGAATCATATGGAGCAGGCGGCAGGTGGGCTCCGTGTGCAGGAAACCCCCAAATCTGACCATATCAGTCACTTTTTCTTTCCCGGGAGGGGGATGGGAGAGACGAGATCTTGCTTGAGCAGTCAAAGTAAGTTGCCTTTGCTTTTCCCTGCTCCTCAAGGTCAGCCGAGCTAATGAAAATCAATCTTCCCTCTGCCTCTCTCTGCTGCATGAGCAGATTCTACCTGTGGCCCCTTCACCTACTTGAAAGCGGCGGCTGCCGCGGCCGCCCCGTCCTGCTGGCCGCGGGCAGCGCCCGGGGGAGCTTCCTCCTGCAACAGCCTCTTCCTGCGGGGCCGGGCACCGCGACAATATCCGTGGCACTGAGGGATCTCCTTTGATCTGCCAGAGGAGAATGTCCTGGGGAAGCTGGCTGTGCACGGGAAGCGTGTGTTCAATGGGGAAAGCAGGGCCGGGAGCGCTGGGGGAGAGCTCGTGGCTGGGCTCTGGCGTGAAACGAGTGGTGCCCGTCCTCTGGGCGCTCCGGGGTAGCTCCACGTGCAGGCGGCAGGAGTGCGAGGTTTGTGTCTCCCTCCCAAGGGCCAGGAGCTGTCCGGGTGGCAGCCCTGTGCCCATCTGCCCCTCTCCTCTCCCAGCCTTGTGGAGGCTTCACCGCGATGCCGGTGGCGAGGTCTGGCAGGCGAGGGTTTGGTGACGAGCTGATGACATGGGATCAGAAGGGGAGTTGTGGGACATGGGGTCCTCCCTGCCCCGTCCCATGTCCCTCAGTAGTTCTGCCATTCCCCAGTCCACGACCCTCAGTGGTCCTGGCACTCCTGGGCACTGGGTTCGGCTGCCAGTGCTGCCGACTTGGGAAGTGTCATTTCCTGCAAACAACAGCAAAGGGCATGGCAGCAGTGTGAGGGGCAGGATGGGGCTTGCCTGCTGCCAGGGCTGCGTTCCCTTGAGTCTCTGCCGGGGTTAAAGGGAAACCTGCCATTCTCGGTGTTCCTGATGGGGGCAAATTGGTTCCTGGGCTGTGGATGGGTTAATGGGATGCTGCAGTCCACCAGGACTCGGAGTCTGTGGGGTAGTCCTATCCTTGGCCAAGTGCGGGGCTCATTTGTTGCAATTCGTTGCAATTTCATCCCTGGAAGTGTTCAAAAAATGTGTGCATGTGGCACTTGAAGACATGTTCAGTGGTGAACATGGTGGTGGTGCTGGGCTGATGGTTGGACCTGATGGTCTTAGAGGGCTTTACCAACCTTAATGATTCCATGATTCCATTATTCTAATTTGTCACTGCTGCTGCCTAAAATTAATTCTGTCCAGGTCCCCTCTCCCGGTGCTCCTGGGATGTGCAGGGAGTGGCAGCAAGGGGCTGCTCGGGGTGTGTTGGGAACCCCCAAAGCAGAGCCCCCTGCTCTGAGGGAGATGACATTCCCATCACTGTCATGCCTCTGGATAAGTCACCACTTCCCTTTTCCCCTCCTCTAGAGAGAGCCAGCACGGGTCCCTGGGGAAGGAGAGGGAGGTGCTGGCATGGGGTGGAAAATCCTCTGGAACGACATGAGAGGCTCAAGTGTGGGGAGACACCGTGCCTGCCTGGTTCGAGGGGCAGATCCGATGTCCCTTTGCCCTTCAGATGTGTCCAGCCTAAGTGTTCCCAGGAACAAAAGTACTCTGGGTGTGATTGTTGGAAATCCTTTCATTCTGAGTTCTCCAGCCAGCGATTTGTGTCTTGGTTTGGTCTAGTGGAAGGTGTCTCTGCCCATGGTAGGAGCTTGGAACAAGATGAGCTTTAAGATCTCTTCCAACCCAAACCAGTTTAGGAGTGCATGACTGGATCCGTTATAAAATATAACAGAAGTATTTTCTCTCTTCCTGCTCCATCCTTTAGGATTTTTAGATGTGCCCTGATGCCGCAGGGTCTCCTCACTCCTGGAAATGCAGCTCTCTTCCAGTGTGGTTGAACTCAGCTGCGACGAGACGATGGACCCACCCGCTGATGACTTCCAGCAGGTCCTGTCCATTGACCAAATCCGCTCCATCCGTGCCAGCAACAACTACGTGGAGAGACCGGCGGGCTGCTTCCAGCAAGCCCGCTCCAACCCCTCCCTGTCCCAGCCGCCGCACAAGCAGGAGTGGTCCCAGGACCGCCTGGTGTCTTCCACCTTCCAGGACCTGCACCGCAGCCACAGCCAGCAGCACCAGATGCCGCCTTTGCAGCCACACCTGAGCCACTCCAGCACGGCCAGCTCGGTGTCCCAAGGCACCACCGCCTCCGACCAGCGCCTGCTGAGCAGCCTGACGCCCTCGCACTCCGGGCACTCCCTCATCCGGACGCAGCCCCGCGCCGGCGAGCTGAAAGCGGAGGAGTCGCCGCTGAAGGGGGGCTCGGAGAAGCCCACCCTGCACGGCGGCCACCTCTTCATCTGCGAGGAGTGCGGGCGCTGCAAGTGCGCTCGGTGCACGGCCGCCCGCAGCCTGCCTTCGTGCTGGCTCTGCAACCAGCGCTGCCTCTGCTCCCCCGAGAGCCTCCTCGACTACGGGACCTGCCTCTGCTGCGTCAAGGGGCTCTTCTACCACTGCTCCACCGACGACGAGGACACCTGCGCCGACGACCCCTGCTCCTGCGGGCCGGGGTCCTGCTGCGCCCGCTGGGCTGCCATGAGCTTCCTCTCCCTCCTCATGCCCTGCCTCTGCTGCTACTTTCCCACCCTGGGGTGCCTCAAACTTTGCCAGCGGGGTTATGACGGCCTCAAACGACCCGGCTGCCGCTGCCAGAGCCACACCAACACGGTCTGCAGAAAGATCTCCTCGTCCAGCGGCACGCCGTTCCCCAAAACGCTGGACAAGCCGGTATGACCCTCCCGGGGAGGAGAAGCAGGCTTTGTTCCTCTTCCTCCCCCTTCTCCCCATCCTTCTCCTCCTCCCTCCTTCATCCCTCTCTTCCCTCGGCTCCCTCCACTCTGCAGTGCTCCCCCTTACCCACTATCACCTTCTGGGAATGAGAGGGGTGAGCTGGGGGTCCCCCAGGCTTCGGGACACCCTGGCTGGGTGGCCGGGGGAGCTGGCACCGAGCTGGAGGGTAGTGGTGGTTTTGCACATGTAGGAGAAGGACAGGAGAGGCAGAGCAAGCTGTGAGTGCCCTCCCTGACTGTATCCCACAGGGAAAGGTGGCCCAGAGGGTCTTTGGGACTCTGCCCCCATGGGAGGGTCCTCAGGACTGTTCTCAGCAGATTTAAGAGCTGCCCCACAATGTGGTCCTTCTCCATGGGGGCAAGAGGCAGGTCGATGTGCAAGAGCCCCCCAGGAGCCAGACCACCTCCTCTCACTCTTTCTCCCCCTCCAGCACTTTCTGTGGGTGTCCTTTCTCCTCTCAAGTGGCCATTGGCCCCTCTCCTCCAGGGGCTGGAGTGCTGTGGGGTCTCGCCTTCCCTCCAGGCTTGGGAGCTGCTGGGAGAAGTGAGCGAGCTCCAAAATGAGGTGGCACCGTGTTTTTCTGTCTCAAAGAGGAAGGGAAGGTGTGGGAAGCTTTAGAAACCTTCTGGCAGGGGAAGGAGCTATCGGAGGCAGCCCAGCCCACTCGCTCCTGCCCGACTGCAGCGAGTGAAAGGTCCCCTCTGGGATTTGGCTGAGAACAAGGAGCTGGTTGGAATTTGCCATTCATTTCCCCAGGCCTTGGAGGGCTGCCTGGGGTGGGAGCTGCTGCCTGGCTCCATCCCACCACTGAGCAGATGCCACAGGCACTGTCTCCGTGCTTGAATCCCGATCTGGTACCTTCCACCAGCACTGAATTCACTTTAAAAAAAAACATGGCAAAGCCAACTGTTGGCAGCCACCGCTCTGGGGACTCCCCAACAGGGGCTTCTGCTGCCCTGCTTCGGGCTGGAGGACACGAGGACACGGAGAGCAGGAGTGGGTGTTGAAATTGGGAACCCCGACCTTCCCTCCCTGCAGATGTTACCTTTGAGTCCTTGCCCTGCTGAAGGCTCTGCACAGACAACTGGGAATGGGTCTGGACCGAGCCCTGGGGCTGGGCCATCTGCAGAGCAGACGGACACCTGAATCCAGGTCAGGGCTTCATGTTTCCTTGCTGTGATGATAATAATCCCAACTGGTTGCTGTGGTTGGAGGGCTCCTCCTGGTCCTGGGCTCAGCCCCATCTCCGCAGGGTTGTGACCCCACTGGCATCATTTGGGGAAGTTTGGAGCTGGGATGGTGTCCTGGAGCTCGACTCTGCCTGCCTGTCCCTCCTCTGAGGTGTGTGAGCACAGAGAGAAGTGAATGGTTCACCTGGAGAACTATATGCAACACATCCCTTGGCTTCCCCAAGACCCTCCATCCAGGGCTCAGCCACCACGTCCTCCCAGTCACCTCTTTCCGTAGAGTTCTGTGGATCTATTTTTGTATATATAAATATAACGTTAGGATGGGTAGGTCTCTTACTAATAATATTCATGATACTGCTGTGAATGGTGCCAGGTACAAGGTTTGGCTTCCTGGTGCACTTGCACATGCTGGAAAAGATGATTTCCCAGTCTGTTTATTGCTAATCCTAGACCCTTAGTTCCTAGATCCTTGGGAGAGGGGGAAAGGGAAGTGTGTGGATTGTCCAGGGGCATCGTCTCTGCAGCAAGAGGGTGGGATCCAGTGCTGGTTGCGGAGGCAGAGGTGTACTCCTCATGATGGGGTTCCTCTTTCCATCTGTTTGCTACCTAAAAATCGTGGAGGATCCAAGCTCCCTGTTGCAGAGAAAAGTGGATCCAGGTAGTGATTCATCCCATTTGGAAGCATTATTCATGAAACTCTGTGCTGGCAGTGCCTGGTTCCCTTGACTCAAATGGCACCCAAACATTGAACTTGTGGTTCCGGGTGGAAGGGAGGATGAATTTCATCCATGGTGGGAAGTTTGAACCTGGAGAATGTTATGGACATGAGCAAAACCCTTACCCTGATTTCACCCAGAGCCTGAGAGGTGATGTGGAAAGATCTGGCCAAAGATGGACAGCCTGCTCCTGTAAGCTATGGGGATCTCAGGATGATGCTCTGGGCCACAGAAGGATCTCCTGTCATTTGCAAGGGTGAAGGCTTTACATCTTCTGAGGCCAACCCTGGAGTCTGGAATCATTTGGATTTTAAAGCCATGACCTTCTGGGAGGATGCCCTGTGGGTGTGTGAGCCCCCCTAAGATTCAGCCACGTCCCTATGGCAGCAGATATTAAATGTATTGCAAATGTATTTATCCATATGCCAATCATTGCTTGGCTACCGACTTCCAAGGCATGCTGGGGTGAGAGGCTTCCACCAAGAGGCACCTTCCTTTGGAAGGCTCAGCTCACTCTTCTGTTGGCGCTGATTAAACTCCTTCTTCCCGAAAAACAGAAAATATTTTTTGGGAAAAGCAGGTCCCTTTTTCCCTGCAGGTTGGAGGACCTGTCTCCCTTGAATGAGAATGTGAAACAGTTCATTGAAACTTTTTAAAGAAAACTAATGAACAGAATTTTCCAACTTGCTCTACTTTGATTTTTTTTTTCCTCCTCCTTTTCAAACGGATCCCACTCGTAAATTTAGTTACCACCTCTGTATCTTTGCAATTCATTGCTTCCTCTCCTGATGGTGGAATGACTCAACATGTGAAGCTTCATCATTTTCATGGCCTCCCAAGTCATGCGAGCGCGGGGTGACCTCCCCCAGGTGCTGGAGCTGGAGGATGAGGAGATGGCTGTCCATGGATCAGCTCCCTGGAGCCAGCTTTGCTTGGCACGACTCTTGCAGCACATTTACCTTCAGGAATTGGTGGGAGGCCAGGATGCCTGCCAGGAGCCTTCCACCTAATGGGCTTTTTCTGGGTCAGTGCAGAAGCCCCGTTCCTACCAGGGAATGGTGCCACAGCCTGGGTGAGGATGAGGAGCACGGCTAGGGCTCTGGAATGTCTCATGTCCGAGAAATGACAAACCTGTGAGATACATCTTGTTAAATACTGTGAGGATTTAAAAGCCACGTAGATGTGGCACCTGGGGACATTGTTTAGTGGTGGGCTTGGCAGTGCTGGGGAATGCTTGGACTCAATGGCCTTAGAGGGCTTTTCCAACCAAAATAGTTGGGATGGTTTCCATGATTCTATGAACTGGGGAGGAGGAGAGCTCCTCATGGGCGCTGAGGGCTGTCCGCCTGGCTTTGGCTTGACTGAGGGCAGACACAAAGCCACATCCAGGACTTGCATGGGCCACAGGTATTCAGAGCTGTTGGTCTCTGTCCTGCTCGTAGGGACAGGTGGCTTCCCCTTGGGTTACTGCTTCTCACTCCATCTGGAATCCTCAGCATGCTCCCCTTCCTTGCTCTCAGCAGACAGGAAAAGTTGGGATGTGCCAAAAGCTCCCCAAGGAGGCCAGCTCTGGTTCACTGAGCTCATCTGCTGGGAGGAAGGCTGTGGGCAGCCTCATATTCTTTCCCTGAGCTTTCCCTAACATCCTCTGACCAAAGCCATCCTGCTCCCTCCCCACCTCCGGCTGCCAGACGGTTTGGTTTGCCTGCAGAGAGGACTCTGGTTCTGCTTGGGGTAGTGAGCCCCTTTCCTGCCCCACCCTCAGTGAGTCAGATCACATCTGCTCTGGGTGTTTGTTTGCAGCTGCTTGTCCCGGCAGTTGGGGTTTCTCTCTGTCCTGACGTGTCTTTTTTGGTTTTCTTTTGGGAGTGTCACATGTTGAGCCCTCTGCTCTCCCACAGGGATGGATCCGCTTTGTGAGGGAACATTTGTGTGCTCTGTGTCTCTTCTGGTTGTGGGTTCCTTTGCCAGGGAACGTGCAGGGCTGTGGGCAGATTTAGACAGGGAAAGAGAGTCAAGTGCTAAAGGAGCAGGAGGCAGGAGCTGCTGAGCAGGACCTGAGCTCCTCCTGCCCTTGTCCCCATCCAGAGCCCCCTCTTCCCACCCAAACCTCCCAGGCTCCATCCATGCAGGAGGTTCTGCTGGTGTTCGTTCTTGGCTTCCCTTGGTCCCACTCCCTTTCTTCCCCACTGGCAAATTAGTCCCAGCACTGGTGAGGAGGGGTCAAGGGAAGCAGGCTGGAGTCTCCCTCCTATTCCAGCTCCCCAACCCTCCTGGTGGAGGAGCAGAAGTGGTTCTTGGGCTTCTTGTCCATCCATCTCTGAGAAACACCAGTGCCAGCCAGTACCTCAGAGAACAGGAGGCTCTCTGTGACTCTCAGATTCTCATCAAATCCCTGGGAGTTTGCCTTTCCCCATCCCCAGGTGTGAGGCCCCAGACTGGACAGCAAATGTCATTGACCAAAAGGTGCCAAAGCTCAGAATAACAGGTTATGAACAGCTCTTTAGTGTGATAGAGAGGGATGAGCCAGGGGTGAGGGGAGCTGCTGCAGGGCCCACTGCGCCCCAGAATTGCCATTCCCAGCATTCTTTTTGTTAGTTCACTCTGTCTCTGGCCTTTGGGTGTTTTGAGGCTGGAGAAGGCTGGGAGTTCTTCAGGTATTGGAAGGTCTAATGTTTGTGATCAGCATGTGATAGGGGCTCGGTCTTTATCAGGATCCAGTTCAGCCTTGTCTCCTCCAAGGAGCCCAGGCTTGGGGGATGCTCACAGCAGCTGGAGGCACCTGATCCAGGTGGGCCAAACCTGAGCTGGGAGCTCTTGGGGCTCAGTCTCCTTCAGGGTATTTCCCCGTAAGCATCGGGATCTCTTGCAAACTCTCTCCCAGAGTCAGTTTGGGAACTTGTGCAGGTGGGATCTGTTCTGCTTGGGGTGGCATTGCATCAGAATGCCCTGAGGGTGTAATCCAGGGTCTCTGGTCCCCTTGGAGGGGCCTGCAGGCTGGAGGATGGATGGGAAGAGATCATACGTGTCCTTGGGGCAGAGGGGAAGGGGGGTGTGGGTTCTCAGTGGGTCTCTCTCCTGCTGCACCACGAAGGGCTTCAGCATGAGCAAGACCAAACCCACCCTGGGGAGCTGGGCCCTGGGAGAGGAGGGTTCTCATGCCTCTGTCCCAAGGCATGTGGTCATCCTGGAGCTGGCCCAGCTGGTCCCCACCTTCCCTGCAGAGCCCCTGCCCTCTTCCCTTCCCTCTCCCCCGTCCTCATCCCTTCTCTTGGGATGCTCTGTGGACAGGCAGCGGCTCTGCCTCCTCCTGCCTCCCCAGGTGCCTCAGCACAAAGTTCTCCCTGGAAGATGCATCACCCTGAGCTTCACAGGAGAGTCTCATACCTGGAACCCAAGGCTCTGCTCCTGTATTTATGGGTACACAAATGTTCTGTACAGTGTGTAAAGATCCCTCCCCGGCTCTCTCCACTCGGGCTCCTTTCTATAAGGTATAATATATGTTTATAACCGATGGCTGGTTTTTTTGACAATACTCTTGTACCTTTTAAGGGAAAAAAATAAAAAAAACCAAAGTATTTATTTGAAAAGTTTATTTTAAAGATAAGAAAAAAAATAACCTATTTATTTTACTGCACCCCCTTCTGTTTGGTTTCCTTCTCTTGCAAAGCTGATAACTGTTAGAGAACCACTGCTGAGATGAAAGAAGTGATTCTATGGTGGCTTCACAAGCCCACTTAGAGCAACTATTCAATAAAAATATATATTAATTTTGAATGTGGTCTCATTGCTGTCTCCATGGTGTCCAGAGCATGGCTCAGGCTCACTGCTGTGGGGTGCTGGGAGGCTGGGCTGGGGCTGACATTTAGGGGGACCATTTTTAAGGCCATGAGGGCTCCTCTGGGATATTTCTCCTGATGCTCAAGCCCCAAGAATCTCAGTGTGGACTTCCCTGCTGCAGGTGTCCCAGACCCTGAGGAAGGGCTGGCTCCTGTGGCAAAGGGCAGGAGCAAAGAGGGAGGGACTGAGGTAACAAATCCCTGAGATTGGGGGTGTTTCAGTCACTCCACAGATTCCAACATGTTTCCAAAGCCTCTCCTACTGCCAGAAGAGAGGGGGTGATGCCACAGATGGATGTCTTCTGCAGGAGAAAGCGCAGCTGGGACCTGGCTGGCTCTTCCCACCAGCTGCAGAAGGCACCTTGGAGGTGGGTTTAGCCCAAAAAGGATGAATCTGGGCCACAGCACCAGCAGTCGCTGCGTCAGGCTGGTGCCTCTGCCCTCTCTGTGCACATCACAGGCCACTGCTTCACAAACCTCTAACACCTTGACACTTCTTCTTGGCTTGAGGGTTTGTCTGTTCACCTAAAGCTCTTCTCTCACAAAGCTGGTGGATCTTTGTTCAAGCACAAAGTCCTTTCACACAGATTCAGTGACTGATGAATCCCATGGTTAGTGGCACCTCCCTTGTTCCTGTTTAATTTGTTGGCTTCAGCTTCTACCCCTTGGCTCCAGCTGAACTTGTTTCCTTCAGCTGCACGAGTCCTTGCCTAGGATGGTTTCCCTAGGCTAGACCTGTGCTCAAGAGCCCTCCCAACCTCTGTGCTTAATTAAATCCATGGATTCTCCACATCTCTCACCATAAAGCCTTTCTTTCAGGCCATTTCCCTGGCTTGGAGTCTGTGGCAACGCTGGTATCAGAGCTTGCTTTCCAAAATACGTTCCAATGCCTCAGCCCCAGCATCCAGGATCTGCCTTAGGGCTCTGGAGCACAGATGTGAGTCCAATCCCTGCTGTGACTCACTCTTCCCCTGCTTTTCAAACAAAAGATGGATCCGGGCCATTTGTCACCCATTGGCTCTTTTCAGTGCCAAAGTCCCTCTTTTTTGGACATAGCCAACCAGTTTCATTCCCAGATGTGCAGCCTTCTGTTAACTGTGTTAGAGCCCTTTTGGTGTGTGCAGCACCACCTTCCCAAGCCTTCCCTGTCCTCAGCAGCTCATCCCATGAAATCTACTGGCATGTCTGGGTCTCCATCCCCTGTGGTCCCATGGAGGAAGGCTCAGGAGCTGAGCTGTAATGTGAGATCAGCAGAGAAACACAGGTAGGTGACCTACAGACCATGGTGATCTGAAATAGATGATAATTGCTTGCTTAGACATTTCCCTTCTACGTAAAGAAAGATGTGATGGCCCCAGGAATGACAAAAAGTGCCAGTAATTGGGCCTTTTCCTAAGATTGGGGTGATTCTTTAAACTGCACAATCATTTTCTGTGAAGACCAGGGAGAGACTCCCCAGGCTTAAGCATCCATGGCACCTGCCCCAGGTGAGCTGGTGTCACCACCAAGTCACAGCTCATCCACCTGGAGGGTTTAGCCTAGAATAAGAACACGCTTTTCCCTGGCTAACACGGATGTTGTTTGTGCTGTCCTAGGACCAGCATGGCCTGAGCAAGCTCAGCTCCATAAAACCCTCCCTCAGAGGTGGCCAAGGCTTCCCAGAAGCAGATTTCCACCTTTGTGGTGTTGAAATCTTCCCTTGCCCAGAGCAAGCAAAGTTAGGCCGAGCTCAAATCCCCCTGAGGATGTCCAGGTGTGACCCAGCCTTTTGCCTGTGCGAAGCATCCCTTGGCAGTCTGGGAAAGTGCCTGGCGGGCTCCAGGAGAGCAAGGGTAGGTGTTTGCAGTCGAGAGGTTGTCTGTCTAGACAGGAGAGAGAGAGGAGCCCTCTTAAGGAGTCATTCATCTCTTCCTAAGATGGCTAAATAGGTCAGATGACTCATGCCCTGAAAGTGCCTATTTCTCTGCGCTGACTACAAAGAGGGAAGGAGCTCTCGGCAGCCCCTCGGTGCCTCAGACAGCAGAGGGGAGCAGAGGTGAACCTGCCTGCCTTGGGGGTCCCGTGGGTCAGCAGGGGAATTCACCTCCCCCAGGGATCCCCAGTGCCACTTTGTCACTGGCAGTGACGAGGAGATGATTAATTAAACACTGGGTGGTTTCTGATTCGAGCCAAAGGTGATGTGTGTGTGTAGCAACCTGGGCATACAGAGCTGGATAGGAGCAGGTAGAGGGTCAAATCTAGTTCCCTGCTGTCACCACAGGCTGTAGGGACCGTGGGGCAGGAGTTGAGGTTGGAGAGATTTGCAGAATGGCTTCTCTACCACCAGATACACTTCCTTGCTTGGCCATAGTCATCTTCAGGTAGGGCCGAGGACAGTTTAGTGCTCTGAACACCTCTGGCCAGAGGAAACCAATGCTGCTCTGCTCAGGGCAGAGACAAGAGAACAGCCTGGTGTTGCCCCACCACCATTCAGAGATGCTCCATGACACTTGGGAAGCCCTGAAGGCATCACAAGGCTGAGGGGGCAGCTGTGAGGGCAGCCAGGAGCCTTTGGAATAGCCCAGCCAAGAAATGAATGACACCCACAAAAGGGTGGCCCGTGCTGTGATTGCAGCTCTGGGGATGGGGGGGGTTGCTCTCTGCAGGCAAGAGGGTCTCTGGGACCCCAAGGATAATAACATGCCATGGCCCTTGTGCAAAATGGGCAGTTTGTGCCCCCAAACACCTGCGGTTTTCAGCACTGCCCTGGTATCCCAGAGCCACACTCTGGCCCTGCAAAACATCACGAGATTGGCTTAAAAATCAAGATGCAGCTCACAGCAGATTCTTGTTTTTCGCTGCTGCTTTTGGAGGCTGACTGAGTCATGCTCACAAGCCTCTTTTGCCAGACACCAGGGCTGGCAGCTCCTCTGAAACCATTGAATGGGCACAGGGATCCTCCTGTGAGCCCTGGAGCAGCCCAGCCTGGGGGTCAGGGGCAGCCTGGGCACCCCAACACGTGCCAGGGTGCAGAAATGGCCAAAGATCTTGAACTGGGGGTGATGCACAAAAAGCAGGAGGGATGGGAGGTCCATCTTCCAATTTCAGTCTGGTCACTGTCTTGCTCCTGCCTCTGGACACCTCACTTTGACCTTGGCAGCTGCTGATGCACCGAGCCAAAAGGCTGCTGGTCATCCTGGGGTTCCTGCCACGCCCCTCCAAGCACAGCCAGCAATGTCTCAGCTCCTGGAGCAGCAGCAGGAGAACATTTCAGAGGTTCTCCCGGGGTGTCTGAAGCAGGATTGTTTCCCCCTGGCTGGAGACCCCCTCATCTGGGCACTCCCCTGGCATCCTTCCTCTCCATGTTCTGCTCCTGGGAAGCACCTGAGGTTGAGGATGTTTCTTCCAGGCACGTTCTGAACCAAATTGTTTTCCTGACATGAAACTCCAAATCCTCCTGGGGAGCTTCTAAAGGATTTATTTCCTGTATCCACTTCCCCTGTGCCTTGCTGCTCTCAGTAAGGACATTTGCATGGAACAGTAGGATCTCAGTCTTTTGATGTGCAATTATCATCTGCAGAAATGACTAATCAATTAAGGACAGTCACTACCAGGCTTTCTATTTATTTCTTTCTCATTGAAACCAGAGCAAGTGTGCTCTTTTTCATGGGAAAATGATGTTTTTTTCCAGCCGTTGCTGCTGAAAACTTCCCGATGGATCTGGGGATGACATCATGCCCTCCTTGGTCCCTGCTGGTGTCACCGTCAGCGCTGAGCTGGCCCTGCTGCTGACAGCGAGCAGGCAGACCAGAGAGCCCATGTCACCAGCCCTGCCAGCTCAGCGCTGCCAGCAGGAGCGGGGACATGCCAGGAATGGCTCAGAGTGCACTTGCAGAGCAGCTCAGACAGGTAAAAGCTGCCTCAAGTGCAGGCAAGTGTGAAGATACTTCTCTGTAAAGATGGTCCACCATGAGGTGAGGGAGTGACTCTTTACAAGGGCATGTCTTTACAGCACAAGGGGGAACGGATTTAAGCTGAAGGAGGGCAGGGTTAGATGGGATATTGGGAAGAAATCCTTCCCTGTGAGGGTGGGCAGGCCCTGGCACAGGTTGCCCAGAGAAGCTGTGGCTGCCCCAT
>JAWWEE010000142.1:19315448-19325794 GCA_035221455.1 Xenops minutus | reverse complement strand
CTGTGGCTGCCCCATCCCTGGAAGTGTCCAAGGCCAGGTTGGACGGGGCTTGGAGCAACCTGGGATAGTGGAAGGTGCCCCTGCTTCTTCAAGCTCTCTTTCGACCCAAGCCACTCGGGGATTCTGTGGTTCCATGAACTTGCTACCTGTGCATAATGACAGCCAGATGCCCTTGGGAAGGGGGTTTGCAGGAGACCTTTGTACCCGAGGTGTTGGGCACTACCTGTGCTTATCACCATCATGAGCGTCCTGAGGAGCAGAATTCCTGAGGGAATCTCCCACCCCAAAGATTGTATTTCTCACCTTTCCTCCTCTGCCTTGTCACACCACTGCTGCTCCCAGAAATCCCGTGTGACCCGGACAAAGCTGGGGTTGGCCCAGAGGATGAGAACGGGATGAAGCTGAAAGAGAAGCAGAGCTGTTTTGTAACAGCCTGTCCCCGGGGAGAGATCACACCAGAGCGGAGAACGGCTCCGGAGAGGTGCGGCAGGCACGGAGGTGACCAAATGAATTGACACTAGGCAATTCTCACCGGAGCTAAAGAGGCAAAGTAATTGAAAATAAATGAAGGAACATGACACCTGGCTGGCAGATCAGTTATCTATAGCGTCCCTTTCCTGAAATAACTGCCTCCCGAACATCACACGCTGAGGCAAAACCAAGGAGGTGCTCACGCAAAATAGGCCACTCCAGCAGGGACCTGAAGGCCCCTTTATTTTTAATAGAAGCTGCCAGAAGGGTTAATTAGGTGGTGCATGGCAGGGCCCTTCGTCTCGGGTATCGCCTGCCCTTGCCACTGTCGGGTACGATGATGGGGCACCATCGTTCTTGTCCTTGGGCAACACTTGGGTCACAGACCAGTGCAAGAGGGGGTTTTCCTGGCTCTTCAGTCCCAGACACCCTGGGGAGAACCAGGATGTGCTGCTCTCACCCCACAGGCATTGGATCATTCAGGGTTAGGGGGAAATCATCAACTCACCTACGCTCAAAAATGCCCCCCAAAATCCTCTAAGAGAGCTGTGACTTGTGTTGGGGAGTAGCTTTTTCCTGACTATTGTCCCTAGACAGGACCTCTGCCCAAGGGGAACAGTGTCTACCCACGGGAAATGACATCTGCCCAAGGGAAACAGCATCCTGGTGTCTTGCAGACAGGGAGGTGGCACCATCACCCTGGCCCTGCCACCTGGTCCCTGGCATTGCTCTGCCAGGACTGTGGCAATGTAACCCACAGCAGCAAATGGAGAAGATCCTGTGGACACCTGGTCATTGTCCATTCCTGGGAGAACAGTTTGGCTTAGACTTCTCTGCTGGTTTTCCTCCCTGACGAAGTGAGGCTGGATTAAATCTCCCTTTGGAAGCAGCACCAACAAAGCCCTCCTGTCCCAAGGATTCACCACACTCCTTTTCATCTGTTCTTCTCCCTGTGCCAAAGATGAAAGCAGAGTGGCAGAAAGCAGGTGCCTGTACCTTTTGCACGGAGACAAGGGGAAAATAAATGACTAGAAGGAAGGTCTGTGCCTGAAAAAAGAGTGGCCTTCAAATCGAGGTGCCCTGAGATGTCACCTCTGAGGGGTGATCTGAGGGACTGCCACCACTGCCTGTGATGTGGGGGACAGGGCAGGGCTGTGGGACCTCACTAGGGACCCTTTCCCTGTAGGAACTTGGCCATTCAAGAAGCTGAGCTTTGGGGCAGAGACACCAAGTGCTGCTGGGGCTCTTCTTGTGTCTTTGATGGGTCCCTCTTTGCACCCCCAAGTCACCCTGGCTGTCTAAAGGGACAGGCATGAGCAATTCCCTTCTTAGACCAATATGTGCTCCTGATTTTTCCTATTTCACTTTATCCTGCATTCCAGTTTTTGGTGGTTCTGGCTCTGACTGTCCTTTAATGACGCAGAGGAGGAGACAGGCAGCCAGGAGCTTGGGTGTCCCAGCTGGGCTACGTCCCTGAAAAGAAAGACAGAAAGAAACCAAGAAAGAAAGGCTCTCCCTCCCCCTGCAACAATCCTCATAATGAAAACATGGCCAACGCTCCGCTCTGCCCTCTGCCCTTTACGGGGCAGGTTGCAGGGTCACAGGAACGTGGTCCCCCGGTATTGAGCAGGGCTCTTTTGGGCTGGCATATGGCACCAGGTTTCAAAGGCCGAGCAGCTCAAAAAGAATTAAGTGGGGGCAAAGAGTGGAACGTCCCAGATTGAACTCCTGACACGTGGAGGTCAAAGAGCGCTGGAGATAAAGCGGGTGCTGGAATGGCCTGGGCAATGCCAAAAATAAATATGCAGCATTAAAAATCAACACCCCCCCAGCTCTGGGTGGGGGGGAATCCCACCGTGTTTCAGAGGGAAAGAAGTGGGTTGGATGAGTTGGATGTGCTGGGGAATAACTAATGGGGAGAATGTCCTTGTTTGCATCCAGGGATGAGTGCAGGAAGGCCTCACCAGGAGACTGCCTATGGGCTCGACTAGCTGGAATTTTGTGGGTTTTCACCTTCCTGTTGAATGTTCCTCAGCTCCTCAGGGGCAGAAGGACCAACTTTGGAGAGGGAGAAAGAGAATTAGGAAGGGAATAGAGCGTCCAGCACCTCTGGCTGTTCAGGAGCCTCACTTCTGCACCAGAAAAGTGGTTGGGATGAGAAGGAAGCAGCAGCTTCAGCAGTCCATGTTCCAGAGCAGGTTGAGATGGGAGAGGTGGAAGAGTTCAAGAGGACTGGAAATTTGAGCTTATACCTGTGGTTTTTCCCCTCTACTATGAGAGGATGCTTCAAGTCCAAGCCACAGGTTGATGATCTTAAACCTGATTTTCAACCTCCCTCATCATCTTCACATGCCATGCCAGGCTCTGTGATCCCCAGAGTCCTACTGAGGGGGAAAGGTACATGGCCTGGAGGGAAAAGGAATGAAAAACAAGAAGTTAATGGGCTTACCCAGGGTATCCTGGGGTTGTTTGGGTTCTTCCCAGCATAGCAATGCTCTGTGGGAATCCACAGATGGGCTGCATCTTCATCCTTCTCTCCTGTCTGGGCCATGTGAGAGATTAAGGAATCCCACAGTGCCCTCTGCTCCATCTTTACTGAACTCCCCCAAAATCTCTGCTGTTCAGTCTGAGAGTCTGTGGCTCTTGGAACAAATTAGTGAACTTGTTTTCCTGTCTGATTTTTGTTGTCTCCTTCTCTTCTTTTGTTCTCCCAGAGCCTTTCATGTCCAGCCAAGGTGCTCTATCTCCCTCCCCGACTCTGTCTGCAGGGACTCGCTCATCTCTGCTATTTACTGTGTCTCCTCTGTGTGTTTCCTGAAAAAACAAACTGCTCAGTGTGGTCTGCACGGGGCTGGAGGAGCTTCCAAACAAAGATCATGCATCCAGAGTCTTGCCACCATGCACTTCCACCACGAACACCAAAGCCATGGATGTCTCCAACAGCAATTTCCCCAAAATTTCCTGTGTAAGAACAAGGACCTTCCATACTGCTGAGAACCTCACCAATACTTTAATTTTCTTGGTTGTTAGGGTTAAAGCAAATATTTTTCCAGATTTTTTGAAGAAAATCTGGTGGGGTTGAGAGGTAGCTCAACAGCCAAAGAGAACATCTGGAGACTCAGAGAAATGAACAAGTGCCTGGCTGTGGAAGCCAGTGACACACCTAGAAGGTGGTGCTGTGTCTGCCATCTCCCCTGACCCCTCAGGTGGAGAGGACCAGGCAGGAGAGGCAGGATGGGATTTTGTGCCCTAATGTTTCTCCTACATCTGTGTGGGTGGAATACTCTAAATGACACATTATCCCCTTCCACTCTGCACTTCCCCCTGGATTTCTCCTTCTCATGAATGTTCAAAAATGTGCTCTAGAACTGCTGTACGATGAGCAGTCAATGTTAAAAATGCTGCCTGCTTTTTTTCCCCCATTTTTCGTGGTGAATTTAGTACCAGATGGCAGCCTTAGAGCCCTGAGAATGAAGTGCTCCATAATTGACAGAATAACACGACTCACAGCAGCGAAATCTTCCTCCCCGCTCCCACCACCGAGGCTCTGATGGCGCAGAGTGAATAATTTAGCATCCATCTCTCATTCAGCAAACGCTGCCGGTGAGCTCTGTGAGGATGATTTTTATTAACTGGACGGCTGGATGCAATTTTCCAGCAAAGCCTGTGTGCAAACAAATTGTAGCTGACTGCTGGGTAAGTGCCAGTGCTTATGACTGTCTCCTGGTACGGGGAGATGAGATGCCCACATCCTATTACACCATCTCCGCTGCTCCTCAACTGTTTCCCAAGCCCACAAGTAACTTTGCTGGTGAACAGTCATGGGTTCATATCAGACAGACTGTTTTCAGCAAGACACATGTTCGTGATGAGGGTTTTTTTTTGTTTCCCTGGGAACATTTGAGCAAAATCCGGCTGCCCAGCCTGGTCTGTGAAAGCCATCGCGGATGTCGCTGATGGGGCTCGTGGGATCTGACCAAGAAAAACTGTTATGAGCCCTTTTGTTTTTGGGCTCATTTGTCCATTTCCGCCTCATTCCAGCACCAGGGTGACTGTGTTAGGAGGTGAGAGTGGCATTTGGGCTCACTGGGCCAGTGAATTGTGGCCACCCAGGAACTGCACTGGAGCTTCAGCAGTAGCCAAAGTCAGGTGAATCATGGAATCCCAGAATTGGAAGGGACCTTCAAACTCATCCTGTTCCACCCCCTGCCATGGGCAGGGACATCTTTCTCTAGACCAGATTGCTCCAAGCTCCGTCCAACCTGGCCTTGAATATTTCCAGGGATGGCAGAGACAGACTCCTTTGGTCGCAGGTGAATTGCTGGTTTGGCATTGCCTCTTCCACACTAGTTGTTATTTACAACCCTCTGCAGACCCCAACAGATGGCACAGTGGGGGTGACAGGTCCTCCAGCCCCTGTCCCTGCTGCACACAGAGGTGGCACCTCTCTCTATCTTGAGAGCTTCCAGAGCCTTGCAGTTTGGCAGTGGCACATCTGGGTGCCTGTTGGGAAGTGTGATGGATATGAACCCTGCAGCGGGCAGGTAAGGGAGCTCTGAGTTTGCTGGACAGGTGCCTGGAACATTAGGCTATTATTGGAAACAACGAGGCTTTTATGGTAAGTAATTGTAATGTTATTGGGCGTTTTCCTTAAATAGTCCACCACACTCCCATCTGCCGGCAGCTGAGGCTGGAGGGAGAGGTTTGTGAGGGAAGAGAAAAGGGAAGGTGAAGTGGTTTTGCTCCAGTGGGATGTGAAAAGGAGACATGGGGCAGCTGTGGCAATGAAAGTCTCCCTGGCTCTGTTCCTGAGCAGGGGTGCGTGTGTCCCTGCTGCCCTGGCCCGTGTCCAGCTCCAATAGCTCTTTTCCAGCTCTCTCCGAGTTCCTGTGTGCTCACAGATGGATGTGGTATTCTTCTCCTCTTCCTGCCCTCAGTCAGAGCAGGGAAGCACTTGAAGAGATGCAGAAGATAGTGGTGGGCAGGGAGCTTGCTTTTAACAGGAGTGGAAAACTACAGCGGGTTAAAGCAGGTCTGGAATGGGCTGGAGCTCATCCGTGTGTCCGGCTGCACAGCCCATGCTTGTGGAGCTTGGGAGATCACCAGTGCTTGGCCATTCCTGGAGCTCTGTAGACATGGACATTTAGAGGGATTCAAGGCCCCTGGTTCTTCAAACTTTGAAATTCTTGCTTCACTCTCCTGTACTCCCCACATGATGTGACATTAACCTTCTACAGAGAAACACAATGCACCAGAAATGAAAACAGGGGGACTGATTTCCATAGAAAGTTCTTTTCCACAGAAACATGGAATTGTTAGCATTCGAAAATCCCTCCAAGTTCATTGAGTCCAACCATTCCCCCTGTCCTGCCAGGGGCACCACTAACCCATGTCCCCAGGTGCCACATCCACATGGCTTTTAAGTCCCTCCAGGGATGGGGACTCCACCCCTGCCCTCGGTTGCCACTTTCAAGACAGGACTGTGTAAGAAGTGACTATTTTTCGTCACTTTTTCCCCAAGTCCCAGCCAGAAGAAGCCCTTTTGGAGCCTGGGAGGTGGAGGAGGCATCTGAGGGGCTTGTGGCACCACACATTGTAGAGGCATTGAGTCAGAACCGACAGGGCTTTGATAACAGTATTGATGCTGTGCCACTGTGAGACTTGTCCTCTCCTGAGCCCCTAAGGAAGGATAAGAGCAATCCTAGAGCTGGAATCAGCAAGAACAGCTGCAGCAACTAGGCCACCCTCACTTGAAATAGCCCATGGGGCAGGATTAGCTTTGTTTCCCCTGAGGAGAATCCCAAAAGGTAAGAGATCTCCCTGGCAAATTTAAGATTTCTCTTTTTTTTTTTTTTTTCTCACATCCAGCCTAAAGGAAAGTCTCTTTGCTCTTCACTACCCCCCTTTCTGATTCTCTTGTATGCAATACCCCGTCATCCTCAGGAGCCTGGCTGCTCCTGGAGTTACTCACAAGGAATGAGCCATTTCCATGTGCACATCGTCACTTCAGCCCTGTGAAGGCTGGGCTGCCAACATCTGACAGCTATAAATAGCCCTGAGCTTGGAGGAGGCAGGAAAACACCTTTGAACTCTCCTGAAACCTGATGGAACTGGAGAGCTGCAAAGGGACAAACCATAAATATTGGCCTAAAAATACATTTCATAGAATGAAATAATCCCAAAATGTTTTGGGTGGGAAGGGACCATAAGGATTTTCTAGTTTTGACCCCCTGCCATGGCCAGGAACACCTTCCACTATCCCAGGTTGCTCCAAGTCCCATCCAGCCTGGCCTTGAACATTACCAGGGATGGGGCAGCCCCTGGGCTTCCCTGGGCAACCTGTGCTAGTGTTTTGTCACAGTGATCATAAAAAACTTCTTCCTTAGGTCTGGTTTAAACTGACCCAGTTTGGGGGGCTTGGCTGCAGTTCAGGGCTCAGCTTCAGCATCTCCCCTCCCAGCGAGACAGTGCCTTGAAGAAGTCCCAAAGAGCCACGTTTTGGGACTCGCTTTTGCCTGCACTGCCCAGACCTTCGTGCTGCGCCTCTCACCTTCCTCCCCATCAGTCCACCCTCCTCCTCCTCCTCCTCTCGTTGTCTTGGCAACCAAAGGCCAGGATGCCTCTGTCCCGGGTGACAGCCCTGCAACAAAGGCGGCTTTCAGAGGGTCAGCGGGACGGGGTCGTCCCCGGCGCCCCCTCAATGCGGGGCAGCGAGTGCTGGGGGTGGCCCGGAGCCCCGGGGGATGCCCGGGGCTGTCCCGGCTCGGCGGGTCCTGCCGAGCCCCCCTTCACGTCTCCCAGCGCAGGGGACAGGGTTCACGGGCTCCTCTCAGCCACGGGGCGAAGGTGGATTAAGGAGGGGGCGAGGGCTCATTCTTGTCACTGTTGGAGGGTGGAGACCGGGTCAGGCGTCCTTGAAACCCCTCACACAGCCTGGTGGGTCCCCAAGTGTCATTCAGCCTGAAGGAAGTTGTCCATCAAAGCTGGAGGGGGGGGGGGGGGGACTGTGGGAATACCTGCAGGCTGTTGGCAGGCTGGGAGATAGGGAGAGCAAATTTTTGGCCCTGCCGCTTTTCCCTCTTCTCCAAAAATGTCTCACTTTCCCAGACCCAGGGAACTCACTGGTGCAAGCCTGGAAACAATTTCCTTGCAGCAAGACTTGCCATTTTCTTAGATAGAGCATGGGGCTGGAAAGCTATTCCAGGGAAAAATCTGATCTGCAGATAAGGATTGGTCTACTGGGTGTCGCCTAAAAGAGTAGCAGTGCTAGGTTAATGGTTGGACTCGATGATCTAGAGGTCCCTTCCAAACTAAATGATTCCAGGATTCTATAAATCTACCCCAAAGTCACAGAAATGTCAGGCACACAGCAAATTAGTTTGGAGGCAGCTGGACCATTGAGTCAAACAGGCTTTCCCAAAAATATGAATCAAGGAAGGAGAAACCCCACTAAAATACACACAAAACCCACTGGACACGTGTCACTGGGCAGGTGGGGTCACAAATACACAGCATCAGGTTTGCCCCTTGCTGTCCTCTCTGCTCTATGTGTGTAGAGACTCGCTGGGTTGGAAGGGACCTTAAATGTTGGATCATCTCATCCACCCCCTGCCATGGGCAGGGACACCTTCCACTAGCCCAGGTTGCTCCAAACCTGGCTTTGGACACTTCCAGGGATGGGGCAGCCATCTCTGGGGGAACCTGTGCTAGGGCCTCGCTACCCTCGCAGGGAAGGATTTCTTCCCAATATCCCATCTATCCCTGCCCTCCCTCAGCTTAGGGCCATTCCTGTCGCTCCATGGTCCTGTAAAATGTCCCTCTTTGCCATCAAGGGCGGGTGGGGCTCTGCCACAGCTCTTCTTGCTGCTGCTCTCAGTGGGGACAACACCTCAGTGGCATAAGGAGAACCTGCAGGCTGAGATCAGGCAGCCCCTTGATTCCAGGGTTTTCCTTAAAGCCTGGGAGATGCCCCGTTAAGTTTCCTTGATTTTGTTCCTCATCTGTGGTGTTTTGCAGGTGGAGAAGCCACCGCCCAGGCAGCAGCAGAGCAGTGCTCTCAGTCCTGTCCTGGGAGCCCTGCGAGGAGCTGGTGGCTCTGGCCAGCAGCCCTTGCCAGGCACCCAAACAGGGGATCGGGGCTCTGCTGGGGCAGCAGTTTCAAGGCACACAGGGAGGACGGGACCCTCGGGGCTCGCTCCATCGCGGCGGAGGGAGCATCTTCTGCGTCCACACCCTTTCCAGCTCGCTGCTCAGGCAAACTACGGGGCATCCTGCCCGCTGAGCTGCGGTGGCGCCGATCCCAGCCCTGCCTCCTCCTCCCTGCCCCGAGAGCCGCAGCATCGCCGCCCTCGCAGCCCCGACCTCCCTCCAGCAGCGGCCGGGGGCAAAAGCCAGTGACTGGTGTGGCCTCTGCAGGGGACATCCCCCCGGCCGGGCTCCCACGGGATGCTCCGGGAGCTCCTGTCCTCCCACCGCCACCTCTGCCCTGTCCTGCCCCGAGGAACGGGGGTCTTCCCCGGGGCGGCTCGTTCTGGGAAGCGGGTGCTGAGGAACGGAGGAAGGAGCCGCGGTGGCTGCGGGCAGGGAGCGCTCCTCGGATCCACCCTGCTGCTCCTTCCTGCCCTCCCAAGCGCCGCTTTCCTGCAGCCGGGGCCAAGCTCTTCTTGATCCCCGCGGCGCCTAAAAATAGCTCCCCTTGCACAGGTCCGGGGAAGAGTTTCTGGGCTGGAGTTCAGCCCTGGAAGGAAAGTGAAGTAAAGAAGAGGCAGGCAGTGCCCCTGGACAACTGATCCACGATGTGCTGGGGTTGCTCCAGCCCCTGAGGACAGCTGTGATCTCCTCACCCACGGATGGAGTAGTCCCTGGGCTATGGAGATCTTGGCCCTTCTGCATACGGAGGTGATGCCCACCTGAGCTACTCAGGACTCAGCCCCTCACAGGTCCCAGCTGGACACAGCATAGGGGTATCTTCAGGCTGTGGAGAGGATCTGCCCCTGGCAACTTTCTGAAGCCCTCTGTGAGACATTCTGGGCACTCCTGAGTCTCAGCCTCGCCTTTGGGTACCTGTGTGATCTGTCTGGGTACCTGGAGAAGGATGGAAAGCAGGTCCAGACAGCACATCCACTTCCAGTCTAGCAGGATGATAAGTTTTTGGGGCTGCATCCTCTGTTCCAGCTCACAGTCCGTGGTGCCAGGAGGGGCCAGGCACGACCCACACAGAGGCATCACTTCTCCCTTCCCTCCATCCCTTCCACCTCCCTTCCTGCCCTCCCTCTCTATCCCCAGGAGTCTCATGCCTTCCAGGAAATGAGATATTAAACGGTGATAATGAGCCTCTCTGGCAGAGGTTTCAACAAATGGCTCTTCCCCAGCCTGCTGGTTGGGAACGGATCGGTTCAGGGGAGGGGAAGGCAAGGGTCTGATGAACCTCCTTCCTCGGAGCATCGATCAGCTGTCACGGCAGTGCAGAGGCTCAGAGCTTTAATTCCCTGGCGACAGCCCAGCTCTGGGGTGGGGAGGGACAGTACCCTGGGTGAGCTGACACCTGCTGGCACTGCCAGGCTGCGTGGGGACAGAAGAAGTGGTCTCTGGATGCTGGGTGGGTTTATTGGGTTTATTCTCTCAAAACTCTCTGCACTGCTATTTCTGCAGGCACAGTCAGCACTTCTGCAGAGATGGGCTTCGAGCAGTGATGGCTGGACCCATGAAATCCCAGAATCATGGAATGGGTTGAGTTGGAAGGGACCTTAAAGCTCAACCAGTTCCACCGACTGCCATGGCAGGGACATCTTTCACTAGCCCAGGTTGCTCCAAGCCCCATCCAAACTGGCCTTGGACACTTCCAGGGATGGGACAGCCACAGCTTCTCTGGGCAA
>JAWWEE010000142.1:19291824-19304510 GCA_035221455.1 Xenops minutus | reverse complement strand
TGTGGCTGCCCCATCCCTGGAAGTGTCCAAGGCCAGGTTGGATGGGGCTTGGAGCAACCTGGGATAGTGGAAGGTGTCCTCTGTCCCTATGTCATGGGGGAACATCACCTCCAGACCCCCAAGGAAGCTGCTGTCCTTGTCCCAGTGCAGATCTGGACGTGGGGTCCCCAGCAGTGCCACTGCTGGGGTGCTATAACACCTCACTGCTCAGCCTCCTAAGGCTCCTCCTCCAAGCAGAAATTCCCAGGGACACTCATCCTTAATTCTGCATCTGAAACTTTTGGAAAAAGCTGGAAATTTTTCAAGAGATGTTTTCTTTGGGAAAGAGACCTGGGAGAATCTGGGTGCAGCACTTGGGGTAGTGCTGGTTGCTCTTGGTTAGTTTGGATGGCATGTGGTGTCATCCAAAGTCACCTGCAGGCAGCAGGAGGAAAAAGGGAGACTCTCCTTCCTCAAGGAGCCCGTGGTTTTGGGTCATCTCTGAATAATTCTCTTGCTCCTGGGCTCTCGGGCACATATTTCTTTGGTAGAGCTCGCAGAGCTGCAGTCAGGGCATGTGAGCCCTGATGCAGAGGTGCATCTGGGACAGGAGCCAGGGTCTCCCTCAGCTCCTGGCCCAGAGACCCCAAAGACAGCCCTGATGCTCCTGGTGACCCTGCTTGGGTACTTGGTTGGGATATTTACCTCACTGGCCTTTTTTTGAAGTGTCTGAAAGTATCTTCTCTCTCACATGACTTTCAACTTTGCCAGATAAGCTTAGAAATCTGTTCCAGGAGAAAATGTGCTTTTTTTCCTTTTTTTTTTTTAATTTAAAATTATTTTTTTTTTGATGATGTAAGACAGAAAGCTCTGTCTGCCTTCAGAGGGGAGTGTTACATCTTTACTTTTGTGGAGCAGAAAAAGAGCTAAGAGCTGAAACTTGCTGATTCAGGTTCCCAGGCTTCCCCCCCTCACAGTGTGCCCCATTGTCACTCAAAGCCTTCTTCTCCCGAGGTCAGAGGCACCAATAGCTGAGGAGGGCTGGGGGTCTCGACGTCCCTTGGGTGCCCTGCCAGTGCTGCCTCATGTAGTGCAATGAGAGGGAGCAGAGCCAGCACAGCCCTGTTCCCTTCCCAGCCGAGGCTGCCCCGGGGCTGCTCGGGATGCTGAGTGGCAGGAACTCCTCTTCCTCCCCGCATCAATTTGCTCCGGGTTCTGTTGCTGGCTCAGCCTCCAAGCCAAGTGTTAGTGCTTTTTAATGGCCTGAGGGAGCCAGCTGAGCTGCTGAAGGGCTCTCCAGAGCCCCAGGTTTTGCCTCCAGAGCTGCCTCAGCCACCCATATGCAGAGCAGCAGGAAACAGGATGGGGAATTGAGCTGGCCCTTCTCTGAGAATGCTCCCACGTCCCTGTAGTTCGTTTTCCAGAGCCTAACCTCATCCCTCTGGCTGGAAGGGAGCTCTCCTTTCCTGGTGCTGAGGTGAGAAGTATCATGAGACAACCAGTGACATTCCCAAATGTCCTGCTCCCTCCCACTGTGCTGCACTTTGACAGGAGCTGTGGTCCGTCCTTGACAACCAGTTGCCACCAATTGAGCAAGACCTGCTCATATTCCTGAAATTATACTACTCCTCCATATCCATCTCTGGCTCCAGACTAGTCCCTGGCCAGGAAAGCTGCCCACAGGAGCCAGGAGATGTTGGGATATGGACCTGCCACACACCCAGCCCTCAAGACCTCTATGATACAAGGGGCTCACCCATGATCCTCAACCCCTGGTTCATGTTGTGGACCCCTTTCCCAGCCCCTGCCTTGGGAAGCTGAGGTGGTCCTGCTGCCTGGGGGAGATGTATGTGAGAGCTTCTTGTGCTGGGGTAAAGGTTAAGGAATCTGAACACACTTGTATGTCCAATCCCATCTCTGTGTGACCTGTTCATCCAGTCTGATTTCTGTGCACTTGGTGCTTGAGCCATATCCCAACCTGTCCCAGGAGGAGAAACCAGCTCATCTTCCAAGTGTGACCCTGGTGGAACTGAGGAGGAGAAGCGTGGAGGATTTTCCCATCCTCTTTCACTGCTCCCAGTCTGGCACAAGACAGGGACAAGACATCCTGCCAATTAAAGAATTCCAGACTAGTTTGGGTTGAAAAGGACCTTAAAGCTCATACAGTTCCACCCCCTGCCATGGACAGGGACACCTTCCACTACACCAGTTTGCTCAGAGCTCCATCCAACCTGGCCTTGAGCAAAGAATAAAGGTAGGAAGCATTCAAACCCTGGCCAGGACTTCCATGTATGCTTACCCTGCAGGCAGCATTCCCAACCCAAGGAGCCTGGAGAACTGGCTTCACCTGAGCCCCGACTCCCAAGATCCCACCAGCTTCAGAGTGTGCCTGGGAAGTTCTGCAGTGCTGCTAATGGCACAGAGAAAAGCCATTAAAGGAGGAAGAGTTGAGGTTACAATATTGTGCTGAAAAGTTTATTGCTGCCTGTAGAGACATCAGGTCTGTACTTCCAGGATTACTCAGTGCTTAATGCTGAGCGCCTGCACATTAGTTTTGCCGGGAAGCCCATTTGGGGTTCTTCCAAAACGGAAAAATTAAAGGGCTTCCCTAATAAATGTGCTCTCCAAAAGAAACACAGAAAGGCTCCAAACCCAGCTCAGGAACCCAAACTGAGGCAGCAGTGTGGAGCCAGGGGCAGTCCTGATGTCTGAGTCCTGAATGGGGCAGCACTGGCCGCTGGAAGTTGTGGGAAGTGACATCCTTTTCTGTTCCCACCTGCTGCTGGGATCTCCTGAGTCTCAGCTACAGAGGAAAAAAATTCAAATTTTCACATGAATTTGGGTGCTCAGCAGGTAAATTTGCCTGGGAAATTCTTCTCCTTAACAATAAGAACTCCTAGAAACTCCAAAGAGAGGCAGTGACTTGCTCATCCCCTTGCTCTCCACCAATACTCTGCACTCAAGTAGGAGAACACAAGTCTTTTCCTCCATCCAGGCTGTTGGGCCACCCTTTTCCCAGCATTTAGCGCATATCTGGGAACACAGTTAGTGCCTGAAATAGATGCAGACTGGATGGGGAGGCAGCAACGATTTGGGGAAGCGGCAGCGTTTCAGCCCGGTTGGGCTCACTCCTCGCTCCTCCTCTGGCACCCAACTCCTATCTGAAATCAATGAGAACGAGGTGCCAGGATGCAAGTTAGACTCTGTGTCTCTGCAACCAGTAGATACCATAACTTTGAGGAGGCACTGCCTGGAAATGGGGTGGGGTGTGGAGGAGCAGCTCTGTGCTGTTCTCGGTAGGTCCTTAAGCTGCCCGTGTCAATGGAAAAGCCGTGGCACTCAACCCTGTGGGATGGTTTGTCTCGTCTTGCCATCTCCAAGAGTGATGGGGTGGGGGGTGTACGTGTTTTCCAAGGTGGGGGGGTGGTTTGATTTGCCATATTGGGAAATATTTAGTTTGTCTTGGGAGAGGAGGGTGGGATATCCCTAACAGTCCCTGCTGCCCTGGCATATTTATTCAGCCATGTCTTACCCTGGAGAAAAGGAGGCTCAGGGGGGACCTGCTCTCTCTCTCCAGCTCCCTGACAGGGGGGTGGAAAGAGGGGGGATCAGTATCTTCTCCCAGGAAACTGATAGGACAAGAGGAAAGAGCCTCAAGTTTTGCCAAGGGAGGTTCAGGTTGGATATTAAGGAAAATTCCATCACGGAAAGTGCTGTCTAGCCCTGGCCCAGCTGCTCAGGGCAGTGCTGGAGTCCCCATCCCTAAAGGCTTTTAAAAGCTGTGTGGATGTGGCACATGCTTTAGTGGTGGCCTTGGCAGATCTGGGGAATGGTTGGACTCTGACCTTAAAGGACTTCTCCAACGTAAATGATTCCATGATTCCTTGTTCTTCAGACTTTTGACCAAGAAATCTCACCTGCACAAGGGAGTTTTCTCTTCATGGTGTCTTACAAAGCAAGTCCGAGGTTTGTCTCCCTTGCTGAACCTGTGGCTGGGCCATGGGATGGAGCAGCTCCTAAGCCCTGACCTGGCTGTCAGTAGGACTTGTTGGGTCCTGCTCGGTGCTGCCTTTGGCTGCAGGGCTGGGAACCAGCTGGGCTCTGCTCTGCAGCTGGTGCTGCCACTGGTGCAGCTGTGCTGGTGCTCAGGCTTTAGAAAGAACCTCAAGGCTGTTCTTGTTCTGCAGTCAGGTCATGAGACATCCAGAGAATTCTCTCACTTGGCTTCCATATTTAAACATATTTTTTCCTCCAGGGAAACCCATTGTCCTTTTTTCTGCTTCAACACCTCTTTCCTGAGGTGGTGCCAAGAAGTGGATTTGCACGTGTGCCATTACCTGCTGTTGCCCACCCACCTTTCCAGTGCTCAGGAGAGCTGTCAGACATTTCTCACACCTCTGTCCTCGAGGAAAAGCAATCAGTAAAATCCAGACTTACTGCCTGAGTGTGCTTGGGCCCACACGTGACCCACATCCCCAGGGAGATGATTCAAGCTAGTGGCACTCATTGGGTTTCCCTTGCAGAATGTGTCCATCTCCCATGGTACTTTCATGCTCTGTTGGTGTCTCCTCTCCTTGCCCACCTCTCTCCCAAGGCAGCGTGATCCTGGTGGGGCTGGATTGATCCTGGTCTTCAGAGACTTCCCTTAGAAGCTGCTGCTCCCTGCAAGTTCTTGTTATCTCACCTCCCAGCACGGCTCCTCCAAGGCTTGCTGGGTTTCAAACATTGCTCTTGCAAAGGGTTTATAGGGAGGACATCCATGCTCATCCCTTCAGGCCCCTTATTCCAGACCTCTCATGCATCCCCACAAGCAGGAATAGTTTTGGGCAGCTGTAGAAGCTGGAAATGATCTCTTTGAAGTCACACATCCCCTGAGTTACATCCTCCAGCCCACTGTCCTCTTCACTTGGTGGTCCCTTACTTTTATTGGGGAATACACATACCCAGAAAGGCTCTGTGGTGTCCAGAACCAGAGAACCAGATGTCTGCTCTCCTTTCTCATTGCCACCTGAACATTCCTGAGGCTGGATCCTCACCCAACACCTGGGGAGCTCCAGCTGTCTGTAGCAATTTGGAATTCTTCTGGTTCAGTTTTTGGCACAATTACTGTGCCAGAGACATTGTCTGCTCTAGGATTGGAAAGTTAACATGGCAGGTACACAAAGTGTGAGGATTTTTGGGGGAATAGCAAGGAAAAGCAAAGGAAGAAGAGGAGAACAATACAGGCAAGGAAAGCCCAACCAGCACCAAGGCACTGAGAACCAAATCTCCTTGAGCTCAGCAAGAGCTCATGGGAAGAGCCGCGCTTGATGGGAGAATATTCACCTGAGCCTGGGTCTGGATCTCTCCACGAGATGTGTTCAGTGTCCTTAGATGAAATTGGAAGAGGGAGAAACCTGTTGTGCTCAAAGTTAGTAAAAAAGAGGTGGCAGGGGAAGATGGGTGGGTTGACTGGAGTTTGTGTGGATGCAGTGGAACCTGGGGAGGAGGAGGAAGATTATTTTACCCTCAGGGAGCTGTGAATTTCCTTGCAAAGACAGATCATTTTGAAAAATCAATATGCCCAAGTTTCACTCTTGCAGAGTCTGGGTGCTTTGCCCACCAAGGGATCTTGGAGCCCATCCGTGTCTCCCTCTTTAATGCCTCAGGTTGTGTTATTCTCCATTTAGGAATCCTGCTGAGGGAAGTTGGGAGAGCAGACGCTTCACGCTCCCCTGGGCAGAGGTTTGGCACACAGATCCATCTTCATGGGGCAATGCCAGCTTTTCTCCTCACCACAAATCCCTCTCCCACCCTCCCAGGAGAGCTGCTCTGCTCTCTCTGAGCTGCTCGGGCAGGAGGTTCATTAGTACCCATTAGACAGGTCCATCCCAGAGCTCAGCCTGAGACAAGGAGCTGTGAGCTCAGGGGAATACGTTCCCGTTCTTCCACCCTTTCCTTCTCTGCAGCTCCTTCCCTGGGCCTCAGTTTCCCAGCCTGTCTGACCTCAGGGCTCCTGGCTGCTCTTTGAATCCATGATTTCTTTTCCTGCCCACCAAGGGCTGTTACCTCTGTGCATGCAGGAACATCTTGCTTATGCCCCATCCCTGGAAGTGTCCAAGGCCAGGTTGGATGGGGCTTGGAGCAAGTTGGTCTAGTGGAAGGTGTCCCTGCCCATGGTGGGGGGTGGAACAGATGACCTTTAGAGGTCTCTTCAAACCCAAAGCTTTCTGGGATTCTATCATTTAACCATATAATGTTGTCTCCTCTCTGGTCTCGTCTTTTTTGCCCACACTGTTTTTTTTCTCTAGGTCTTTCTTCTTTAACTCTTGACTTTTTCCAGTTTATATTTCTTACTAAATATTTATATATCACTTACTAACAAAACACAAGAATTTTAAGCTTATATTTCTTACTAAGCAAGAAGCTTTCTGTTTTCTATGTTCTCAGGTGGTGGCTCATCTGAACTGGTGACAGCTGAGTGACAGCTCAAGCAGAGGAAGAAGGGAGGGAAGGCCAGTCCCAGAGTTTATTCAGTGATACACTGCCTAGGGAGGGGCTTTGATGTCCCTGTGATTGCTGTGAGGAGTCATTCTGATGGAGTTTGAGGGTCAGGAGATGGAGTTAAACTCAGCTTAGAGAGACGAGAGAGAACAGGGTGCTGAAGGAGAAGTTCCAGCAAAAGTCACAGCATTGGGCAGTTTGGGGTGTGGAGCAGAGGATGCTGAGGGACAGGGATGGGGACAGGACAGGGACTCCTGCTCCTCTGTACCATCCAAGTGAAACCTTTGGAGAACTAGTGCTGAGCACTGTCTGCACTTCTCAGGCAGGTGATGAGGTGACAAGTTCAGGTACAACAGCTTGTCTCCTGAGGAGGGACTGTGTGTCATTTCCCCCCATCATCTGCTCCCTGCATTAGTTTCTTCTGTTACTTCCTCAACCAAATTCCTCATGGGGAAAGAAGGAAGGTTCAAACTGCAGACAGGCTCGAGACTGGAGCAGGAAGGTGCAGTGGAGAATTCCCCTCTGTCCAAGGTCTCGGCTGCATCCTTGCTCCCTTCCTCCCTGGCCCTGGAACGGAGCAGGAGCTGTGTCTGCTGGCAGCCTGTAGCCCTCCAGGAATTGTGTAGTGTGTTATCAATTCCAGGGGGGAAGATAATGTTGTCTTTCACAGCTCCTGTGTCAGCTCTGCTGATTAGACCGATGCAAATGAGCTTTTAGCATTGACACAGAGCCCAAGATCCAGGAGAAGAGGATGAAGGATCCAGTGCAGTGCTGAAGAGCTGGGCTGCTTGTGGAAGTCACAGCATCACCCTGAGAGAATGAGGCAGGACTTGGGCTTGTTTCTCCATAATTTTTACTCAAAAAAATCCCTTTGTCTTTGGGGAAGAAGGTCCGTTTCTTCTCTGCTGGCTTCTGTGGGGGTCCTGTTCCACCAAGGTGCCAAGGCTGAGGAGCTCCTGTCTATTCCCTGACTGTTTTCCAGCCTCTTGCACTTGGTGCTGCTGTGGGACACATTCCTGGTGGGCTCGTGGGGCTTGGCTTCTCGAAAACAGCCCTTTCTACCTGCAAACTAAGGGAAGTCATCCACAGTGGGAAAAATATGAGGAGCATCCCATCCTGTGCTGCTGCTTCCCTAAGCAGAACTGCACTTTAAAACCAGGCATTTCCTTTCTCGTCTCAAACACCTGTTTCTGCTAAAAAGCCACCCACCACTAGTCTCCCTGACTGGAGAGGTTAGTATTTTATTTAGGGCTGATCCATTTTTCTTTTAATTCAGATCAATGCAGGTTAATTGAGAGCAGCTTATTTTTACTTCTGCTGGTATCTGCCTGCCAAGATCAATACCAGTCATTTCCACTTAAACTGTTGTACCTTTACTGGAACTACCAGAGCACCCATCTCTCCACGCATGGACCAGCCCCATCCATGTGGTTCCTCGTGTTATAATTGCCAGCAGGCTCTCGTCAGTCTGGCTGCAGAGGCATCCTCGTAATGCTGGGAGGAAATGGAGACGTGCTCAGCCCCGACCAGGGGAGATATATTACAGCATGAAACATTTGCACACTAAAAATACTCAGCGAGGGGCAGCCGCTCATTGATCCTCCCGCCGTAATGGGCCGCAGAAGGTCCCTCTGGCCACCCATTGCCACTAGATGGGGCGATGCAGCAGCGGCTGCAGCCCCGCAGCCTGGGCTCAGAGGTGCTTTCCCCTCCCCTGATCCAAAGATGCTGAAGTGCCTTTGCTCGGCCCAGGAGGATGAGGAGCCTGGTGCTCCCGCACCCACGGGCTCTGCTGGCCGGGGATGGATGGACGCAAACCCTGCCGTGGCATCCCTGGGAAGTGTCGGGTGTGGGTGGGCTGGAGGCTGGAGGAGGCACGAGTGTTCTGCTGCTGCCTGTGTCGCTGGGTGTCCAGAGGGAGATCCTCATGGAGGGACTGATGGGATGTGGGTTTGGGACCAGCCTGTTGCATCCCAGGGCTTGTGTTTGCCCGGTGGAAGAATCATGGAATGGGTTTGGGTTGGAAGGGAACTTAAAGCTCTTCTCATTCCACCCCCCTGCCATGGGCAGGGACACCTTCCACTGGCCCAGGTTGCTCCAAGCCCCATCCAACCTGGCCTTGGACACTTCCAGGGATCCAGGGGCAGCAACAGATTCTCTGAGCAACCTGTGACAGAGCTTCCTCACCCCCACGGGGCAGAATTCCTTTCCAATATCCCATCTAATCTTACACTCTGTCTGTGTGCAGCCATTCCCCCTTGTCCTGTCACTCCAGGCCCTTGTCAGAAGTCCCTGTCCTAAGGAATTTTTACCAGTGGAGATCACAGGGGAAGGTGGGAAGGTCCAGACTTCCCAGCCATGACCAGCATGGAAAATGCTGGGTTGTGTGATAGGAGAGGGATTGAAGTGTTCTGCCTCTGGCTGGGCTGGTCAGACCCAGAGGGTGGTGGCAGCATTGGCTTTGTGCCTCCAGCAGTGCAGGGACAGTGGCTGCAGGACACATGGCCACAGCCAGGTGACACAGGGTGGACCTGACCTGGAGCACAACTGGGCGTGACGTTTGTTGAGTCTCACACAGGGTGTCAGGGGACTCAAAGCAAACACTGATGGGGGAAACAAGGAAAAAATTAGTTCAGATGGAAGGTCTGGAAACTGTGTCCAGCCTGAATTCAGGGCAAGCCACTGTCCCCTTTCTCTGTATCATTGTGGCCTCCCCATTCCCATCCCTTGCTGTTACATGGGGATGAATAACCACAAGTTGATTATACCCCCTCACCCTGAGAAAGCTGCACATCACCAGAGGGTGGGGAGACAGGACTGCACCTCATCCACACAGAACCACTTAGGTTGCAGATTTTGGGGAATATTTAAGACAAACTGTGTGACTTAGGATTTGCATCAAACCCGATGGGCAGTGTGGTGGCCTAAAGGTGGCACTTCCCTGTCACTGTCCCTCTCTCCTTGCCCGGCCACCATCCCCATGTACCAGCTCTCCACTCTGCTCTTCCAGCTGAGCACCCATCAGCTCTGTGGAGACATTGTAGGAATTCTTTGTGGCATTTCATTAGCTGACACATTAACAGAGAGTAAAGGCAGATGGACACTGAGGAGGAAGATCCTCTGCAGTGCATCAGGTCAGTGTTTAAAGGACATTTTGCATGCAATCAGCTTGTTGTGCAGGAACTGGGTTTAGCCAGAGCTTTTCTGGAGCATCTTTGTGCTCTCATGGCCATCTGTCCACCTGTGCAGGTGAGGACCAGCTCTGGGGGCTGCTGAGTCTTGTCCCCTTTGGCTGGAGAGGTGTTCCCATCAAAGTGATGGAAAATCATTCTCTCTCTCCCCTTCCCTGGCAGCAGTCCCTGCCATTTGCTGCCCTTTCCATACTAGGCAGGTTGAGATCTCCCAGCCCAGCTGATGTTTGGGGAAGAGAAGAATTACCAGTTTCCTGCTGGGTAAAACCAGCGGCTGCAGGAGCCATAGGGACAGAGCAGCCAGCGAGTCCTGGTCATAAATGTCAGGGGATAATGGCTTTGGCCTGTACCCCTCGAGCAGAACTGATTTAAAGGGTCATTAAAAAGGGTGGGTGTCCATAAGGGTGGGACACAGGGGCTCCAGCCCAGGTCCTTTATTCCCTCTGGCTGTATCAGTCCAGGCGATGGATTTGGAGGAGCCATATGTCAGCTAAATGTGTCTCTAATTGATTTCTGGATCTGCATGGAGTGTAAACATTTTACCAGTCAGAGAGCAGCTGATCTGGAATGGAGGAAGGAGGGTGGTGGGAGGGGAAAGGATGGGAGAAAGTCTGGTGTGAAGCTGAGGGGAGCCTTGGAAAACGACTTTTGTCCGGAGCCATCAAACCCCAATTTACCCCGGCCCCTCCGCGGGGTTCCCTGGTAATGCAGTCACTCCCAGGGCAAAAGTTAACTCCAATTAGAGGATTTGCAGGGAGGGTTTTCAATCCCACGTCTCCCCGCAGGAGCCGTGTCAGCTCACGTTATGGAGATGGGCCGGCGGCAGGCAGGGGAGCAGCTGGGAACAGCGTGTGGACAATGAGGGGTGTCCTGGGAATCCTCCCTGAGCGAGGACACAGCCCGGCCCCCCCGTCCTCCTCTTCCTCCTCCTCCTCCTCCTTCTCTCTCCCCGTCATGGACAACTTGCTGGAACTCAGCTCTTTGTCCCTCGCCTTCAGGGGGCCCTGTGGCACACGCCATCCAACCTTTGTAAGGGCATGAACCCCCCAAGTTGTCCCTTCAGTGCAGATTTTGCATTCCCAAACTGGCAGATGCCCCATAAACCATCTTTATTTACTCATCCCTCAGCACAAACCCTTTTTTAACTCTCTCTTTGCCCCCAGAAGAGCCCAATTCCCAGCGCTCCATCTGACCAGCCCCCTGGTGACACTGGATAAACCCGATGGCACCACAGAGGTAACGCAATGCCAAGGCTGATGCTGCCCTGCTAAAATGATGGTCAAGAACCAGAAAACAGGTCCAGACAGTCAAGGGCAGCAAGTGGGGAAGGGCAGCTGAGTGTGAGAACAGCGTTAGCCTGCTCTGTCCCCGGGATTGCTCTGGAGATGTGGCTGTGAGGTGAGGAGGAGGACCAAAGCCACGGTGTCACCCCCTGTGAGAGTCCTCCCACTGTCCCCAGGATTCCAGCTGGGTGTATTTTCATTCTTACCTCACCCCTTGCTGTCACTTGCCCAAGGACGGGCTGTTCAGGTGGTAAACAGAGAGGGAAAACCGAGATCTGTCACCCTTTAGATGACCTAAATTCAACTTCCAGGATTTTATTCCAGAGCCACAAAGAACGTGGAAGATTTTGGGTTTATCCTTCCAAGCAGGAAAAATAAAGCCCTTCAGAAATGTCTTCAACTCAATAAATAATCAGCTTTACTAAGCCTTTTGATAAAACAGCAAAAACTGAACAGATCTAATTAATTTACAGAATATTGTGGAAATTCTTACTGGAATAAAACGCAACAAATCGTGTTTCTAGCCATGTTTTCACTTTTTTGCCCCTCTCCCTCCCACCCCCCTGCAAGCCTGTGTCATGCAAAGCTTTCACTTTACTTGGATTTCACCAACAGGCTCACCCGGACAGAACTGAAACCTGCCCATGAAACACAAAACAGAAGAAAAAAACAGGGAAAATATTGAGAAATGTTGAAGGGTATTGATTTGGGTGGAGCTGGGCTTTTTTGGGCTTCGAAATGCTGAACTGACTATTAAATAGTCCTAAACTAGTAAATAACAAGTGAAAACAGGTTAAAGCTGGAGTCTAAATAACTGCTGAATGAAATGCGTTGAGCAGAAACAGGGTAAAGCTCCAGCGGTTTTTTTAACATTTTTTTTCCCCAGCCTCCCTGTGTATCCAAACTGACTTTTCCCCGATGTGACTCAGTGGGATTCTCCGGCCCCGCCGGCACAGGCTGGGGCAGGAGCTGCGGTTTCTTTGGGTTTTTCTTGTTTGTTTTTTTTTCCTCTCCCCACCCAACAGCACCCTCAGCTCTCACTCCTCGCTCTCCCCGGCCCCGCCGTCTGCGTGTGCCCCGCGGCCACCAGCAGCCCGGGTGGCTCTCCGTGGCTGTGCCTGTGGCTGTGGCTGTGCCTGACAGCTGACGCCGGCTCCGGTGACCCCCCCCGGGCCCCGCCGCAGCCGAGCCCCCCGCCCCGCATCCCGCCCCGCGTCTGGCGGGGCCGCCTCTCCCGCAGCCGGGCTGGGACGGGCTTTGGGTGCGTGTTGGGAGCGGCCCCCGCCGCCCCCGGCAGCGACCCGGCCCCACCAGGGCTGCTCAAGGCCGGGCTGGGCTGCGCGGGCCGCCGGCTGTCAGGATTTCGGGGGGAGAAGAGCTCTACTCCGGGGTTACTCCGAGATGGAAACCGCCGGCAGCGGCGGGGCGGCCCCGAGCCAGGCGGCAGATGGGAACCCGTGAGGCTGCAGCTCCCACCATGGGTTGGGTTCAGCCCCGGCTTTCCCTGCAACGGGATCCTGGGTTAAACTGGTCCACATCCAGCTTTCCCTGCAACGGGATCCTGGGTTAAACCGGTCCACATCCAGCTTTCCTTCAATGGGATCCTGAGTTAAACTGGTCCACATTCAACTTTCCCTGCAACGGGATCCTGGGTTAAACTGGTCCACATCCAGCTTTCCCTGCAACGGGATCCTGGGTTAAACTGGTCCACATCCAGCTTTCCCTGCAACGGGATCCTGGGTTAAACTGG
>JAWWEE010000142.1:19281591-19291724 GCA_035221455.1 Xenops minutus | reverse complement strand
CTGCAACGGGATCCTGTGTTAAACTGGTCCACATTCAGCTTTCCCTGCAACGGGATCCTGGGTTAAACTGGTCCACATCCAGCTTTCCCTGCAACGGGTGAAAGCGCTGGCAGGAAGGATTCGGGGCTGGATCGGGATTTAGTGAGAGACAGCGCAGGCGGGAGCAGTGACCGCTGTCGCTGAACCCCCTTCCCGGCTCTTCCCCCATCTCCCGCGGGAGACGACCCCTCTCCTCGCCTCCCAGCCACCCGCACTGATTTTTATTCCGATCTCACCGAAGCACCCTCCCTGTGGGTTCGGAGGTGAGCATCCCCAGCCCCGGGAGCCGCTCCTGGAGCTGTGACCGGCATGCAGTGCCAGGCGTGGGGGTGCGCGGCCACCCGCTGCCCTGTTACCCGGGGTCACCTCTGCGGCCGGGGCACGGCACGATCCCACAGCGGGACAGGTGACTCCATCCATTATTCTGTCCTTTCCACGCACTCCTTGTTGTGCTGATATCATTCCCACTGCTGTTATGTTTGAGAGCATCGCGGGCTGGCACGGAGCCCTTGCCGTGTGTGGTGCCCGGAGTCCCACTGTGACCATGCTGTGGTGGCACAGAACCAGAGGGGACACTCTGCAACAAGGGGAAAGGCAAAGGGGGAGCTGAAAGTACCAGGAAGTGTCTGCATGGAGGGTGAGATTCCCAAAGCAACGGAAAATTTGAGGCTTTTTTTGCCCAGCCTGGCAGAATCCCACACGGATTCTGCACAGCGGCTCTTGCCAGAGGTTTCTCTTGGCATTGAGCAGCTGGTGGGTGTGAACAGGCTGAAATGGGGTGGGAAAGGGATGTTCAGACACATCAGCTGAGGGGCTCATGGGGTAGAAGGTACCGGTGGGGCTGGGAATTGTCAGTTCAACCCGCGGGTGCTCAGCTGGACTCTCTCACTCTCTGGGATCCTCCACTCTCTGAGGATCACACAGTGGTTTGGGTCGGATGGAACCTTGAAAGACCATCTAATCCAATCCACCTGCCACGGGCAGGGACACTGTCCACTAGACCAGGTTGCTCAGAGCCCCATCCCAGCTGACCTTGAAGGTTTCTGGGGATGGATCATCCTCCACCTCTCTGGATAACCTGTGCCGGTCGGGATTTGATGGCTTTTCCCAGCTTTCTGCCACCTTTGGCACTGCCCACGCACCTGGGGACAGGGGTCTTCTGCGACTGCAGTTTTTTGAAAACAGCATTTTCTGAACATCTCCTCCTTTCTCCCAGGGCAGCTGCAGTCCTTATGTCCTGCAGCACGGTGGAAAGCTGCAGGATGCAGGGATGGGCTTTGCAGTAGAATAGGGAATGTTGTGTCCCACACATTCTGCCTCATGGGAGAGGAAGATGAAGAGTTGGGGATTTTAAGGGCTATGAATAGAGGAAAGCAGCATCAGTGAATTCGTTGCTGCTCAGAGCTGGCTGCAGAGGAGCTTTTATTAGGCAAAACTGGAATGAGGTAACTGGCCTTCTGTAAGCCTTGGAAAGAAACTGCATTTTGTAGGAAGCTCCCACACGTGCTCTCCTTGGATGCCAACACAGGCCACGGCCAGCGCAGCACTCCCGCAGGAGCAAGAAGGGGTGGTCCCTCTGGCCTTGGTGGTGGAGGTTTGGGTGCCTAATTCCCCAGAGGGATGCTGAGGATGGCAGGGAATCTCACCTCCCTCCAGCTCGAGAGCGTGGGGACCGCGGCCGTGGGGCCGGGAAGGGCAGGGTGTGAGCGGGGGGCGGCTGCAGCATCTGCCCTCTGAGAGCCGGAGGGGGGGAGCTGAGTGTCAGCCAGTGCCCAAGAACACGGGCTCTCGTTTCCTCCCCAATAGACACCCACTGGCCGCGCACCAGATCGTGCTCGAGGGACACGTATCGGGTGGCCGTGGCTCGCATTATCGGCGGCTTCCCCGCTCCGATCCTGTCCATGTGTCCCTGCCGTGGAGATCAGGTTACGGGACCTTCACAAAGCACCAGCCATCTATTATTCAGCCGCTGTGCTACTGTAGATGTCGGTGTGCAGGGCTGAGCCGGCCGGGCCGGGGCGAGCTGGGGCCCGGCAGAGGCTGCGCGGGGGATGAGTGAGGCTGTAAATCACCCGCGGGGATGAGGAGGATGCGAGCAGGAGGCTGGCGGAAACCACGCCGAGGTACCTGGCTCCAGGAATGCTTTATATAGCACGAGTGAAACCCGGGCCGTGAATTCCCGGCAGAGGGACCAGCGCCTTCCCGCCCGCGCCGCCCAAACTGGGGAACCTCCCCGTGGGTCACACTGTGGGAGACGGGTCTGACCTCCCCGACCACCGCGGGAACGGCAGGCAAAAAGCCGATCGGTGGGCTAAACCTCATCCCCCGAGAGGCTCCGTGTCCGGGGGAGCCGGCAGGAGGGAGCAGCCCCCGAGGGCTTGGCCGCGGCTCTTTGTTCAGGGCTCACTCCCCGCTCCGCGCTGTCAGCGTCGAGCGCCCGCAGACGTTCAGTGAATGAGAAAAGCTCTGAGAAGAGCTCGGGGCAAGAGCCGAAGGAAATATTTCTGCACTGTTCCCTGAGGGTGGGAGCGGGGGAAATTCCCCCTGGGTTGAGTCTTCTATGGGGAAATGTTGTTTTGTTGACACTTGGGGTTGGTGGGAGAAATCGGTTCGGATGAAATTTCAGTTGGGAAGCAACCAGACAAATGAAAGTGAGCAGAGTTGATGGCGATGACGCCGGGTTTCATTACAGTCAGAACTGAGTATTTCTGGTTCGTTTCCACATTAACTTTGTTCTAATTCATTAAACTTACTTTGCTTTTACAGTTTTCTTTCTTTTTAGAAAACATCCAGTAAAAACACAAGCATTGTAGGGCTATAAAATTGGAATATCCCATTCAGCCCAAGCCAGTCTGCCCCTTCCTTTTCCAGGAAAACCAAGTCTCAGCCTTTTCCATCAAACAGAATTCCAAGTTCCTGCATTGTTCTGTGTTTCTCACCAATGCATTTGTAGAACTAATTTGCCCCAGTAACAAAGACATAAAAATCATCAGAGTTCTGTGCCAGAGGGGGATCTCTGGCAGCCCCACTGGTAAAATAACATCTCATGGCTTCCTAATTTATGCCATCCACATTTTGGGCTGCATCAGTGCATCTTTTCACATCTTTCACATTCTGTTTTCCTCCATCTCTCCCGCTGGCGGCTGGGATGTGGAGCAGGAGAAGAGGATGGAAACACCAGCAAGAATCACAGCTTTGCAAGATTTTAAATCTGAAATCCTGGGGAGATCAGTAGTCTCTGGATCATCAAGTCCACGGAGAAATTCCCACTTTTGGCATCAGTGATGGCTCCCCAAGGATATAACAAAACCAGATCTCCTGTTCTCACCTCTCCACCTTCCCAAGGAGCCTGGTGGGGCTTGTAGGCTCTGTCAGCATCTATCTCTCCTTTCCCACCCTCCTGATCCCAGAACTACTTCCCACGTGGAGCTGTGCTGGCACAAGGACGAGGTGCCCACTCCACTCCCTGCTCTGCATCTTCCCTGGCCCAGCCTCTCTGGCCCTGCCTGTTATTTCTCAATGGACAAGCTTAACTGAGATGTCTTGGGTTTTTAAAAATAGTTAATATTTAAATATTAATTGAGCCATTAATTACATCTGAGCCCCAGAACAAAACAGCTGTGAATAATTAATGAGAGGGCCTATGGTAAATGCCTCTAATAATTCACAAAGCAACCGAACCAGGTATTTTCAGAGCATTCAATGGGAGGAGAAGCAGGGAATGGGAAGACAAGGAAATGCAAGAATATTGAGGGAAGGGGCTAAAAGCCAAGATGGAACATTATGGGCTGTTTGGTGCTGTTCTCCCAAGGCTTTCTCAGCATCATTTGAAAAAGCCTGGTCTAGTGGAAGGTGCCCCTGTCCATGGCTGGGGGCTGGAACTGAATGGTCTTTAATGTCCCTTCCAACCCGAACCAGTCTGGATTCTGTGATTACTGATCTCCATAATATCCATTTTATGGGAATAGGATTTCCTCTGTGATTTGTAGTGGAGAAACTGAGTTCCAGGGATGCTGAGAGTCACCCAAAAGCAGACTTAGGAAGACAACCAGGACTCTTGGCTCCCTCTCCCAGAGCTGCATGTCAGGTGTTTTGGACAATAACTCTCTGAAACATCAGGATCTGGGGCAGAGGTCTTGGACCCCATGGAGGTGGCTGCTGTCTGACCACCCTGCCCTGCAAAAACAACCAGTCCATAAGCAGAAAGGAGGATTTTATTCCCACCATCCCTTCCCTCCTCCTCCAAGATGTTTCAAACACTCGCTCTGGAGGCTGCAGTGAGGAAGACGAGGCTCTGTGATCACATGCACAGACTTTACAGGGCCTGGCAAAGGACTAATCTGGGATATTTACACTCAGTAACTGCAGTTCTTGATTACAGGTGGTTTGAGCCTCAAGTAAGGCCAAGGACTTCAGCTCTGAACACACAGCCAGGCAACAGAGATCTGCTCTGTGCCTCCTGGAGCTGGGCATCTTAATAGTCCCTTTGTGCTCCGGTTTGTTTGTGCAGGAGGGTGTGACTAATGACCCCATTCATGGAGCAGCTTCTTGCTGAAGCTGCTGAGGTCTTGGAGGCAGAGAGATTTCACCTCTTGGAACTGCCTGCAAGGTCCTTGTCCTGGAGGTGATCCCTCGGTCTCTCTCCATGGCTGCTGGAAGAGGATCCTGCACAGCCAGGTACAAATCAGAGAAGCATGAAATGGTTTGGGCTGGAAGAGAACTTAAACCCCATCTCATTCCACTCCCCTTCCATGGGCAGGGACACCTTCCACTAGCCCAGCCTGCACCAAGCCCAGTCCAGCCTGGCTTTGGACACCTGCAGGGATGGGGCAGCCACAGCATCTCTGGGCAACCTGTGCCAGGGCATCATCACCCTCCCAGGGAAGAATTTCTCCCTAATATCCCATCTAACCCTGCCCTCTGGCAGTTTGAAGCTGTTCCCCCTTATCCTGTTGCTCCATCTGTTGTCCAAAGTCCCTCTCCAGCTCTCCTTTAGGCACTGGAAGGGGCTCTGAGGTCTCCCTGGAGCCTTCTCTTCACCAGGTGAGCACCCCCAGCTCTCCCAGCCTGGCTCCACAGCAGAGGGGCTCCAGCCCTGGAGCATCTCTGTGGCCTCCTCTGGACTCCCTCCAGCAGCTCCACGTCCTTCTAATGCTGGGACACAGAACGTGCTCTGGCTGCACCCATGTCACTCTGTATCCAGAGGAAGCCCAGGCAGCCAGTTTGGACTCACCTTCAGGAGCTGATGCTACAAAAGGGGAATCCGAGCTCTGACCACGCCACAGGCAGCACTGGGTGACTTCTCGTTGCTCTCAGTTGCAGTGAGCAATAATTGCAGCCCAGCCAGGGAGCATCCCCTCGGGGATGTTTTATGATCCCATTTTCCAGTGCCCCAACCTCTGCTGTCGAGTGATAACCCCGTCCTCGCTCGGCAGTTGATTGACAACCATTAAATGCGCAGGGGCTGCGTCCTCTGTGGCAGCCCCATGGATACATGACACACACCTCTCTGGCACTAAAGCAGCTTCTCTTTGCGAGGGGTGAACACGATACAACTCACCATGTGCTTGAAAAGTGTGACCCTCTCAAGCATCTTAACGACCGTGTAATCAGCAGCATCAGGGCCTGGCTAATGAAGTGGTGCTGCTCTCCCCCAGCCCCAGAAACTGGTCGCTAAATGTGTCTTTGTTCCTTTTAACAGATGAAAAATTCAGTTGCCTTCCTCAGCTTATTGACCTCCTACAAATACAGGGGAGGAGGACATGGAGCCCTTTCCATCTTAAACAGCGTGGTATCCATGACTTTGAGTTCTACAGAGAATAACAAAACAGATCAGAATAATTATCATCAATGTCTGCTTCTCTGTCTGTGTGGATGTAGCATTTATAAATTAACCAAAAACACTTGCAAATCTGCATAACCAGTTACCCACATTCCTAATGCTTTCAATTTATCCTAATAGACATTTAATGAATACTTTATAAAGCCTTAGATGGGGAATTTTAAAATCAATGGTGCTATTTTATTGCTGTTTGTATTATCTTTATTTGGATGGTGTCTCGGCCCTCTGATGCCCATTGATTTCAGGCCTTGATCAATGAAACCAGGTTTCAGCTTAAATACATAGAGATGCACGAGAGAAGGTGGACCTGGGGGTGAGGGTTTCTTCTGCAGGTGAGGCAGAGCTGAATTCACATCCACAGCTCAGACTAAGGGTAGCACAGGCAATCCTAGATATTGTCCTTGCTCAGCTCTCCTCTTACCTGTGGCTTCTGGGATAACAATGATTAATTATCCTCAAAGCAGCTCTGCACTCAGCAGATCTGGACCTCTCCTTTTGGTCAAACTGACTCAGTCCCAGGTGAGGGGGTTTTATCCCCATTCAAACCATGGAAGTTCTCCTAAATACCTTCTGAAATCCTCGTGCAAGTTGCCATGTGTTGTGGCAACTGTGGCCAGAGCTGATGGAGGGATATGAAGCTTAACAGCTTCTCCCATCAGAATCTGCTCCTTTAGTTCCACATCCATTGATTTCCCTGTTCTGGCTCTATTCCCTCGACCTGGCTGGGTGTGGGTGGATCCTGTAATGAAATGGAACACCTGGGCTTTTTGGGATGGCTTTTGGGGGAGAGCTGTCTGAGTCAGAAGACATCATGTTTTTTTCCTTGGATTGGAAATCAAAATCAACAGGCAAGGCAACGGGGAATTTTCCCCCCTGTTTGGAGGTGGCTGTAAATTTCAGTGTGCAAATTTCACAAATTTTCACTTGTCAGACTGTGAAGATCATAGAATTATAGAGTGGTTTGGGTTAGAAGGGACCTTTAAAAGCCATCCGTTCCAACTCACTGCCACGGGCAGGGACATCTCCAAATAGACCAGGTTATCCAGAGCTCCATCCAACCTGGCTTTGGATACTTCCAGGGACGGGTCACACACTGCCTCAAGATGTTGCATGAAATATGAGAGAAGAACACTAGATATTGTCAGCTGGGAAAAAGGGAAGGAAACTTCTTTTGGGAGGTAATGGCACCAAACCAATAGAAAACAGAGATTCCTTTCCCACCAGGAACAGGTAAAAGTTCTCACTCAGCCAGCGGGAGCTGCTGCCTGCTGGGACCTGAGTTCACCCTCCCTGTTGTACGAGGTCTTGGAGATTCACTTCCCTGACAGATCTGCTTTATTTTGCATCAGTCTCTTGAAAACTCACAGGGAAAAGGATGGAAGTTGATATGTCTTAACCGCTGGACTGAAGACACCATCACACCCCTGTGTGGATATCAAATTGTTCTCAGCCAAGAGGAAGAGGCTTCACAGGAGTGAAGAGCTCTGAGTCCCAGAGTAGCCTGAGGTCAGGCTTTAGCTCCAGCAGGAGTGATCTGAGTGTAAGGCCCTTCAGGAAGGGATGGGAACTATGCTCAAGGCTTCTCTTGGGATATTGAAGCTTTCCATCAGGAAAAGATAATTTTTGCCCACCGCTGCCCTTGTGAACAGCAGGTACCTGAGTCCTGCCAACCCTGCATTCTCCTTTGCTCTTGTGACACTCCCCTGCATTGCCTGCCAGGCTGGTTTCAGTTTTAGGCTTTGGGCAAGAAAAATTCCAAATCAGACCATGTCTGAAATCTCCCTTCTTGCTCTCCCTGCACAGTTCCTTTCCTCACCCCTGCAGCCCCTGCTCTCGTGTCGGGGCCATGGCTCAGCTGCACTCTCGTGCTAATGCATTGCTCAGGGCACTAATGAGGGCACTATGAGGGCTCCCAGGAACCCCCACACGGCAGGTTCAGCCCATCACGTGGCTGCTGGGCATGGCGAGAGCTCACACATGGCTCCGTGTGACCTGCGGCTACCAGCCTGTCCACCCACCTTGGCTGCTGCAGAGCTCTGGCTGGGTCACCTGGCTGGTGCAGCTCCAGGTTTGTCCAAAAAGTCCCATCCCAGAGACTTCTGTACCTCCTTGTGAGGACCTTTTTGCTCTTGAGTTGCTGAAGCCCTTCAAGGACATGTGAACTCCAGGGGCTGGACCTCTCCCTCTCAGAGCAGAAAGCTGAAGCACCTGGTTAATCCTCTCTGCTGTCTCTGTATGTCCTTTCCCCTTCCAGCCCTCTGGATCTGTTCTCCCTCCAGCCCTTTTCTGCCTCCTGAATGGACATTCCAGCATTTTGGAATTCGAAGATCAGCCTGTGTCTCCTCTGTCCTTCATCTCCACAGTGCCTTCAGGGCACAGGCCAAGTTAATCTGCTGGTGGCTGATCTCCCCAGGGACAGGGGATAAGAAAAGGGACAATATGGGAAGGTCTGTGGGTCAGCTCATGGCCTGGAGGGTTCTTAACCTTTTCCTCCCCTGACTACCCCAGGTCCTGCCTGGAAGAATTCTGCCTGTTAGAAAAGACAAGGAAGATTTTTTCACAAAGTTTAGATAAACCATCCCACTCAGGTATTCCTCCATCCTGTCCCTGAGAAACGAGGGGAATCTCTCCCGTAGGGCTTGTTAGAAGCTCTCCTGTTAGACACTCCTCTCCTCTGGCTGCAGGACATCTCAGGGGATCTGAAGGGATTTGGCACCTTATTGCTCTCGTTGTTTCGGTGGGAAGTTTGAAATCTGTGTCTGTTTCGTGTCCAAGCCCAAGGGCAGTGGAGGTGGCCGTGAACTTTTGGCTGGAGCCACCCTCACCTGGCACACTTCTGGTTGCCACTACGTGGCTGCCAAGGAAGACAGCTCGGAAGTCGCATGCGGGTCGGGTGTGAGGTGCTGAGGCCACCTCAGGGGTTGTGCTTCTCTTTTCACCAAATCAGGCTGTCCCCAAATGGACGCTGTCCTTTAGGGGAGACATGTCCCTCCAGCAGGTCCCCAAGGGTGGGCACTCCCCCCTGACTGCTCCGAGGATGACCAGCAGCCTCTGGGCCACCAGAGCACCGGGGGAGGGCACTGGGAGCGCTGGTGCCGTCGAGGACTGGAAAAACGGGGCTAGAAATAACGTGACACTCCGGGCGGCTTTGATGCGGTCCCCAGGAGATGCGGGACACAGACGCCCTGAGAGCAGACAGCTTTGTCCCCTCTGAAAGGACACAAACCTGCCGGCGGGATAACCTTTCCCCGCCGTAGCTGCTTGGCTGCCGCCCTGCGCTCGCCGTCCCCGGAGGAGCGGGGACAAAGCCTGCTCCTGTCACCAGATAGCCCTGCCAGGGCTCCCGGCTGCCGCGGGCAGCCTGCCTGGCCTCGTCCCACTCCGGGGCACCGCGAAGGGTTTGTCACCGCCTGCAGAGCCCGGCTGAACTGCTGCCCAAGTGCCTTTGTCCCCACAACAAAACCAGCCTCACCCTACAGCTGCTCGCGGCTCGTTGTCACCCCCAGAGGTGCTCGGGGCTGAAATCCCCTCCTGTTTGCCACCCACGGATGTTGGTGCTGACCCTGCACCTCTGGATTGTCTCCACACCACTCCACCCCTAGACCCGCCTGGCGGAGCATCAGGCTGGGCTCCTCCTCTGCCCTGACCGCCTCTGGTGTGAGGGGAGGGGGAGAAGGGCTTGAGGAGGGCTGGACAGCAGGACAAGGGTGCTAAAGTCTCTGGGGCAGCGGTGACACTACATCAACATCCCAGATACCTTCACAGCTTTCAGTGAGTCATGGAAGTATCTGGGACGGGGGGGATGAGAGACTCATTTATTCAGGCAAGCTTTACTGCCTGCGGGTCTCCCAGAAGCAAAGTAATTTCCTCAAGTGGCTTTGACACTTGGAATTAGTCCTTGATTTGCTTTTTTGCTGATTTTCCTTCCCTATTCCAGGAGGGTCAGGGTTGAAGATGCTCCTGTGCTTCAGTGGGGCTGTCTCAGGTCAGTGTCAGCCCTTGCTCCCAGCCCAGACTGACACAGCTCCTCCAGACTTCATGGGGGCACAGATTTTTTGGTAGGACAAGAAGGAATGGTTTTAAACTTATATAGAGTCTATTTAGGTTAGTTATGGGGCAGTAATTCTTCCCTGTGAGGGTGATGAGGCTCTGGCACAGGTTGCCCAGAAAAGTTGTGGCTGCCCCATCCCTGGAAGTGTCCAAGGCCAGGTTGGATGGGGCTTGGAGCAATCTGGGCTAGTGGAAGGTGTCC
>JAWWEE010000142.1:19262143-19281491 GCA_035221455.1 Xenops minutus | reverse complement strand
GGTGGAAGGTGTCCCTGCCCATGGCAGGGGTGGCACTGGGTGGGCTTTGAGGTCCCTTCCCACCCAAACCAGTCTGTGATTCTATGATTCAGATATCGATGCAGTGTTTGTGAAAATGAATATGATTAGGTAAACACTGAGAAAATAAATAATTCAAATAGAAATAAATCTGCTTTCTGAGATTCTTATAATGGTTTCCAAGCCAAGAGTCATGAAGGATAAGCTTGTGTAAGAAATTTCTAATTCTCTTTCCATGCTGGAGAAAACTCCTGGAAGCCTGTTCTGAAATGTAAATGGATATAATTGTCAAAAACTTCCTTAATGTCTCACTGATTATCAATAGCTGAACTTTTTATTAATGTCTGGTGAACTGAAGCTTCATTTCTTATGATTCTACCACTTTTTCCTCTTCCTTCTAGTTTCAGCAGATGGATCATGAAAGGGTCCCTATAGCACAAACTTATTTAAGGGTATTCCTGGATGCTTTGGCAATAGAAAGAGACTTGGAATTTAGTTTCTAAAAGTCAGTATCCCCTCATTTAATGTAATTACAAAACTACATAATTTTTAAAAATGAGACATTAGCTCCACATTTATGATATTTAATGTTCTCGGTGTGCAGATGGAATGCATGTAAATGTGAAATTTAAAAAATGGTATTTTAGAAACACTGTACTCCGAGACCTTCTGTACATGACTTAGGGGAATCGGCAGCAAATCTATTCAGAGGCATGAGTTATGGACGAGAAAAATCCAGGGAACTTGTCTAATAAATAATGGCACTAAAAACCTCTTCCACAGTTCATATTTCTAATGGGAAAATGTACAGCCTGCTGTGACTGAAATGAAAATTGCAGCTTGGGATCTTCTCACTGAGGATGAAGGGACCCTCCTTGGCCAAACCCCCAGTTTCCATCCTGGTGGACACAGAGCCTTGTGGTCCCAGCTGGTCACATCGAGCTCCCCCGTGTCCCTGCAGCCAGGAGTCCCTAGAAAAATGAAATCAAAACACAGCAAGCAAAGGGGGAAGTAAAACATCCTTCCTACTTTCTGCCCGTGGCCAGAGTTGGCTCAGCAGCATTTTCCTCTCTTGGCCAACCTTGCTGCCTTCCTGCCAGCACAGCCTCCCTGTGTAGGTGTTACACAGGGTTATTTAGTCCTTGGAATCACAAGGGTTGTAAAAGACCTCTGAGATCCTCAAGTCCAGCCTGTGACTTACACCACAACTCGATCTAAACTTTCATAAATGACCTAAATTTTTGCCCACCAACACCTCGTGTGGTTGTGACTTCCCACCTGTGGAAAACTTCTTTTTGGTTGTTTTTTTGAGCCTGTCACCCTGCCCAGTGGCCTCAACAGCTGGCTGCTGGCAAAAGGGGTCCAGGGAGCTCCAACATCACCTCCCAAGTTGATATGGCTGCCCCATCCCTGGAAGTGTCCAAGGCCAGGTTGGATGGGGCTTGGAGCAATCTGGGCTAGTGGAAGGTGTCCCCGCCCATGGCAGGAGGCTGAAAGAAGGTGACCTTTAAAGGTCCCTTCCAACTCAACCCATTCCATGATTCCATGACCCTCTGCAATGGGTCAGCAGAGGAATTCAGCTCCAGCCCTTACTGGTGACCGTCACTGGAGACATCATGAGGGTCACAGCTCCTGCTGTCCAGTTGAACATAAAAATTGTCCAGCCCCAGGAAAAACATTCCCGTTCCAGGTGGTCTTGGTGATGCTGGTGTGGGTTTGGTGCTGGTCAGCAGCTCTTGGCTGTGGCCAAGGGGCCAAGGGTAGAGCAAAAGGAAGAGATGGAGTGAGGCAGGTTTTGCAGTCAGAGGGCTGAGGAAACAGGGATCCACATGAAGATAACTCAGGGCACAGCCTGGACACCTCCACTTAACACCTTGTTAATGAGACAACCTCTTTCTTCATGGTTTTCCATCTTGTGAACATCCAGGCACAGCCGTGACTGCAGAAATTGGAGGATTGTGCCCAAATCTTGCCCAAATCCAGGAGCATCTACCAGGGCTGTGGACCTGGCAGAGCTTAGGAGTCAGGGCAGAGGCAGAAATGGGGCACCAAGATCAGAACAAGTACAAGAAGAACCCTCCAGGTGAATCTTTGCTAACTCAAAATGCTGCCCTGGGTGCTGCCATGTCCTGATTGGTGCTTTCCTCCAAAACACAAGATGACATGTTTTTTATTTCCCAATGATTGAAATGAATCCTGCTTTTCTGGTCATAAATATATTTTCAGTAGCTGAAAAAAGTTGAAATGAAGGTGGTGAGTTCCAAAATTACCTGATATACTTCATGTCAATCCCTAATGATTTTCTTTTTCATGCATTTTTGGCTTTTCCTTTTTTTCTATTCTGTTTAGAAACTGGAAGAAAATGAAAAAAAAAAAAATACCAACTCTACCAGTTTTCCTAAGGAATAGAGAGTCTGATTCTGGTTCAAAGGAACACAAATTCTGTGTAAGGTGGAGATATTTTTGGCAGGAAAAGGGCCAGGGTGATCTGTCTAATGAGCACCAGAGCAACAAGTATTGCTCCTGTAAAGATTTTTCCCCTGCTTGTGAGGTGTAGGGAATAATCCAATATTACAGATACTCAGAAATAATTAGAGATGCTCAGCAATAATCCAATATTAGAACTCAGGAAAACCAAATAGTTTTTACTTTTATCAGATAATATTGAAGTGACATTCCTTGAGTAATTAAAAACCCAAACACAGACAATTTCAGAAGAAAGCTAAAAGGTGAGAAAATAAAAAGAAAATGTAGACTGGAGATAAAATAAAATAAACTAGTTTTTAAGTTCTTGGTTTCCAGTAAAGAAAGGATTTTTTAAAAGTAATCAGAATGTTTCCCATGAACACTCCCGTGTAATCACAAGGGTATTTTATGAAAACTAAAGCTGTAGTGAAATTTTTTTCCCCACTTGCAGATTTCACTGGGGACTCAATTTGGAAAACATCTTTCCAGAGAGGACTGGGAATCTTTTGGCTGTCCTTAGGGCTGGGCGTGGATCCTTAATAGGTCTTGGGGGGGGATGGGATTGGAACCAGACCCACTCCCAAAGGGCTCAGAGTGACTCCTCACCCTGGTGGGGCTCTGTGTGGGGTTGTTAAACAGGGAATGCTCTCGGACACAGGGAATGCCCTCAGACACAGGGAATGCTCTTGAACACAGAGAATAGTCTTGGACACAGGGAATGCTCTTGGACACAGAGAATAGTCTTGGACACAGGGAATGCCCTCGGACACAAGGGTATGCTCTTGGACACAGGGAATGCTCTTGGACACAGGGAATAGTCTTGGACACAGGGAATGCCCTCGGACACAAGTGTATGCTCTTGGACACAGGGAATCCTCTTGGACACAGGGAATGCTCTTGGACACAGGGAATGCCCTGGGACACAGAGAATAGTCTTGGACACAGGGAATGCTTTCGGACACAGGGAATGCTTTCGGACACAGGGAATGCCCTCGGACACAGGGAATGCCCTCGGACACAAAGCTGCCCTGAGGCAGAGTGGACCAGCACAAAGTTGCTCTGATTTAAACCCATCCACCCCGCTCGTACTTTTTGGCATCCTCGGCTTGGCCTCCCTGCCCCCGCCGCCCCCTCCTGCCGCTCCCGGGCGCCGCGCAAGCCCCGGCTCCTCGGAGGGTAATTGAAGCAGCACGCAGAGCATATGGCCAGGCAGGGCTCCCTGCTGCTGCACCAGCTGGGGACTGGGTGCTGGGGGAGCGGGCGGGGACGGGCCCGTCTCCCTGTCTGGCTGCTCCAAGCGTTCTCCAAATGACACCTCTTAAGGAGGTCTGAGCTCCGGGGTCTCGCTGCTGCTGCTGGTGGGAGGGGGGTGGTCCGGGTTTCACGCTGGGTATTTGTGTGTTGTCCTTTCTCCTCGCCCTCGGGTCCCCATGGTGGTGTTGCTCCTCGTGGTCCCCGCCAGCCCGGCTGCTCTGCCCACCCATCCTGTGAGGTACCAGCTCTGCTCTGGGATTTGGGGTCCCGGGTGGTGCTGGGGGCAGTTTGTGCCACCTAAGGGAGGGTCCCCCTGTTTCCCATCAGAAAAGTTTGGCTTTGCAAATGAACTGGAGTCCCTCTCTGCCCTCAGAACCCCTCAGATCCACCCTAAAGTTGTGTCCTTTCCCCTCCCGGGGACCCCCGAGCCTCTGCGGGTGCAGGAGCTGGGAAAGGGGGGTGTCACTGCTCTGTCACTCGGAGGGTGGTCCTGCTGCTGCAGCTCAGGTCAGTCCCCTCCTGCCGCGTGGGCTGAGGTGGGCAGAGAGCAGCAGGATGGAGATGGAGCTGGGGATGCAGCTCAGGTGCCACGAGCCCCACGGGGAGCCCTAACACTGCCCAGCCACCTGGAAGCATCCTGGATCCCAGAGGCGAATCTACCACAGGGTGAACTTCCATCATCCCCAGCTCCACATCAAAACATGTCCCATCTCAGGACCCTTTCCATGGGGGTCTGCTGGCCACGGACACCCCACTACCTCCTGTCTGTGCCTGAGCAAGAAAATATGATGGAGCACTGAATGTTTGTGTCCCACAAGGAGTGAAAGGGTTTCCCAGAGGTCCCTGCTCCCAGTTGCCATGGCTGTTTCATGGTGTTATAACCAATGCCATTCAGCCACCAGGTGCTCCCAAGCGACCCCTGGGAGGTACACCTGTCCTGAGGAGGTGTTTGGGATGGATATGGCCGCATGAAGTCCCTTCCATTACTGCCTTCAAGAGCTGCATGAAGATTAAGGGCTGTGTGAGAGCTGGGATAGGAAGGTGTGAGCTTTTCCCCGAATCCTGCAAAGAACTGGAATTGTATTGTCCAGGGCAGAGATCAAAACTTTCCCCACTCATTGCCCTGGAACCAGGTTTGGCTCCAGTACCCCTTTCTATCCTACACTGGGTACATTGCAAATCCTTTGATGCAGGGACTCCTCCTTCCTTCTGTTTCCAGGGCTACCACAGACTTCCTCCAAGTCACTGGGAATGGCCTCATCTTCCTGGTCAGGCCTGGTTCCCCAAGGAAGAGAAGATTTCCTTCTTCCAGCTTTTCCCACTGGGTGGTGTAGCCATATATGTGGACCACGAGATGGAGGTGAGTGGTCCAAGACATCCAGGAACCAACCCTGGACCCCTCTGGCTTAAAGCATAACTGGGGTTCCCTCCATGGTGGAAACATCTGGGACAGGACATCTCTAGTCTTCAGGATCACATCTCCATGTCCTGTCAAAGGCTGAGGAGGTGAAAAAGACTCCAGTTCCTCCAGCACCTGCCAGGCTCATCTTCTAGGATGATCCCAGAGCTTCTCCCTCTGGGGGTAAGGAGGATGTCCCAGTCACCAGTGCTGGGCTCCCAGCTGGTTCCCCGTGCAGGGAGGGGGCAGGGGGGACTCTATGGAAAGGAAAGGGGCTTCATTTGGGCCAATTATTCTCAAACTGAGGTGGGGGAAGCCGTCACTTCAGCGCTTCCTTTTTTTTCCCCATTTTACATTTGTTGTGTGTGTTTTTTTAACACTCTGGCAATGGCTGAATATCACACAAGTGCCCTGTCAAGAGATATATTCCATAAACACTTGACACCCAAGCTCAGGAATACATGGCCCGTGGCAAACATGAATTATTCAAATGGAAATCAAGATAATTTTGCTTCTAACTCAGAAAACCAAGACTCTCTCTTTCCTTCCTTATTTTTCCTCTCTTCCTCTCCTCATTTTCTTCCTGTTCTTTCTTTCTTTCTTTTTATTTTCTTATAATTTCTTTCTTGTTTTTTTTTCCTCTCCCCTACTCTCTTCTGCTGGAAATCCTACCTGCATTCATTTTCAGGGAACTCCCTTTGCTACATTAGCCAAGGTGAGGACTAGGAGGAACCTCCTTTGGATGAGGAGATCATCTCCTGGAGCTGCTGTATCCCTTTGGCTACAGCTCATGATGGTGGGGCCCCTGTGCCCATGTGTCATGGCAGTGAGATGTTGGATCATCCAGCCAAAAACTCATCTCTCAGTCAAACGCGACTTTTTTGGGAGAAGCAGGATGGCCCAACTGGCCCAAGGATGCCTGTCAGTCTCCTGCCAGCTGTGGGACTTGGTCAGGAAGGGGTGGGATGAGGTGGCATGAGGTGTTGGGGATGCTGGGCGTGCCTTGGGATCCCTCCTGCAGAATGACCTGGGCTGGACTCATGAGACCAGGAATAGCTGGAGAGCTGAAAGAATGTGGAACAGGGCCACAAAGTAGAAATGGTGGTGATGCCAAGGCAAGGGGAAAGGAAGGGACCTCTCTTGCTACCTTCCCACCTTGTCTCTCATCACCTTCCTCTCCCTCTTTTCATTCTTACAAACCTGGTCTTGAGCTGATCAGCACCAGGTGGTACCAAAGGCATTGGCTCCTGGGAGCAGTTCCCAGGCTGGGACCCAATGGGACACTGAGAAGAGTCAGAGGTGACTCTCAAGAAGACTTCAGAAAAGGGATGCCTTGACTAAATTTGGGCAGCAAAGTGGGCACATTGTCCTATTTCCTCCCCTCATCTGGAGCTCTCTTTCCAGCTGTTTGTGGATTTCTCCTCCATAAGCTGATGGAGTTTTGGCCTCTCTGCTGACTCATGCCTTGGTCCTGGGGAATGCTGCCTGCTCAGATGTGGGCTGGGATTTTCCTCTGAATCACGGCACAAAAAAGAGAACTTGAAGAATTTGTCTCTGCAAAGAAACATGTTGGCTTTTGATACGGTGCTTTGAGCCCTCCAGGAGCACCAAGAACTGTTCAAAACAAAGGAATTGTTCCAAGCAGCACTTTGGGACTATTAAAGGCTTTGAGGTGGGCAGGTCACTGTGCTGGTCCCATCAAGTGTCTTCAGTGCTTTACGAGTCACGGAAATGCAAGATGGGTCAGAGGAAAAGCAGTCCCACCAGCTGTTCATGGTGTCCCAGTCCCACCAGAAATCCATGGGGTCTCAGTCCCATCAGAAGTTCATGGGGCTTCAATCCCACCAGCAGTCCATGGGGACCTCAGTCTCACTGGCACTCCATGGTGTCCCAACACCACCAGAATTCCATGGGGTCTCAGCCCTACCAGCCATCCATGGTATCCCAATCCCACCAGCAGTCCATGGGGTCTCAATCCCACCAGCAGCCCATGGTGTCCCAAACCCACCAGCATCCATAGCACCTCATCCACCGCGTTCTGGCAGCCCCTGGTAGCAGGTAGGACAATGAAGATGCTTCCCATGGTTGCTTTCCTCTGGTCAAAGCTGTTGACTGTTTGACAGCTCCCCTTCCTCCTTTCCCTGTAACATCCCCCCTGGGTTGGAGTAGGCTTCATCCAGCTCCATCCTTCCTTCCTCTCCTGTTCTCCAACCCTGTTGGCAAGGCTGGAGCTTCCCCTCTCCCGGTGAATGGCCGTGGTTACTTGTGAGGTTGGGACTGGCTGTCAGCCAGTCACAGCCCAGCAGAGGGATCTAATGGCCCCGGCGCCAGTCACTGCAGAGGCAGGAGAATATAGGTCATCAGTGACATCATCTCTGGGAAAGGTGGGGGGAGAGGGAGAAGAGAGGGGGGAGCAATCGTTTAAATTTGGAGAGGAGCTAACTGGAAATTTGGGCCATCAGGAGAATAATGGGCCGAGAGGAAGAGATGGGGATATTAATAGAGCTGGTTTCTGTAAGAGCTGGAGTGAGCAGCAAGGGATGGAGAACCACAGAGAGCCTCTGTGCTGGCAGGAGCAGGCTGGGAGCTCCCAGAGGCCCAGGAGCATCCGCCTGGATTCCTGTGTGGCCACACTGTGCAAAATCTCCCTCTGCATCCCGGGACCCCCAGCAGGTCTCTCCACATCTGGTGGTCTTCCATACCTCCTCTCCACTCCATCCTGACTGCTCCTGCCTCCCAGCCACAACTACCACCCCAGGAAACCCCCTGAGAAACCCCAGGGGTTCGTGGGGATCACTCTGCAGTTGGGTATATGTCCCAGTTGTCTCCCTCCTCTGCCTGGCTGCTGGTGCCATCCAGGCTCAGTTCCTCCCATCCACAGCCCCAATGGGTTTTCATGCTAAACCAGGTGGATGTGACATCCCCACAGGAGTTTTGGTTGCATTTGTAAATTAAGAACTTTGGTGGCCTCTCGCTGCTCACTCACCAGCAGCCCAGAGACACTGTGGTGTTTCCATCCTCAGGGAGGTTCAAACTCCTCTGACCATCCTGTTCTGACTGGCATTTAGGACTGGAGACCTCCATGTATCTCTTCCAAATCATAGAATCCATGAGTTATTTGGTTTGGAAGGGACTTTAAAGTTCATCTGGTTCCGATCCCCAGATCTGGGACTCTAAGCCCCTTCAGAGGGCAGAGGACCTGCAGACACAGCCCTTCCTGGACACAACTTGGATATCCCTTTCCAAAGGGAAGTGCAGCTCCACCTTGCCCCATCTCCCTCCCTCACAACCCCCTTGGCAGCATCTTACACAACCCTGGAGTGGTTTGACCTGAATGAACCGGTGCCCTGCCACAGCAAACTGGGGGTGCTCTTGGATGAATCACAAGTTCCACGATGAGCCAAGCAGTGGGGACACAGACTGTGCCCCATTTTTCTACCTCTGGACCAAAGACCTTCCATTCCTGAATGCTCTTCCCTCTTCCCAAGCTTTTCCTGCGTGTGTCCTCACTGAATTCCCCCCACCCGTGGGTCTCTGTGCTGCTGCAGGGCTCAGAGGGATGCTAGAGCTGAATATGTATGAAGAGGGGAGGGAGAAAAGCAGGGGGTGTTCCCCTTGTTAAATATTTACCGGCCCAGGCGGGTGATGTGATATTTCCTACCTCCAGGAATTCCTATGGACTGCCAAGGTTGACCAGAGAGGAGCAGGGGTGTTCTCCCAGCCTTATCTGAGCAGCAGAGCCTTGTCCCCATGCCAGAGGGGACAGAGCCAAAATGGTCCTCAAACAGAATCGTGTGAGGTGACTTGACAGGACAAGAGGGAATGGCTTCAAACTGACAGAGGGCAGGGTTAGTCGGGATATGGGGAAGAAATTGTTCTCTGGGAGGGCGGTGAGGCCCTGGCACAGGTTGCCCACAGAAGCTGTGGCTGCCCCATCCCTGGAAGTGTCCAAGGCCAGGATGGACAGGGCATGGAGCAACCTGGGCTAGTAGAAGGTTTGGAAAGGCCTCCAGGATCATCGAGTCCAAGATATGCCTGATGCCCACCTTGTCCCCCAGCACAGAGCACCGAGTGCCACATCCAGTCGTTCCTTGGACACCTCCAGGGATGGAGACTCCAAACCTTCCTGGGCAGCCCCCTCCAAGGCCTGACAGCCCTTTCCATGAAGAAATTCCTCCTGATGTCCAACCTGAACCTTCCCTGGTGCAGCTTGAAACACTAGTAATGGCAAAGCTCTAAGAGGCTGCATGAGCTGGGACCTTTTGCAGACCACCTGTGCTGCTGGTGTCCCTCTGCTGTCCTTCCCCGACCCCACTGCCCTTCTCAGCCAAGGTTTGACCCTCCTGAGACTGAGACACACCTTTGCACAACCACCATGAGCCGGGACAGGGATGCAGCACCTCCAACTTGCCTTGACAAGAGCAAAACCTGCTTTTCCTGCTGAAAGGCTGAGGAAAACACTCACTTTGAGGCACAGAAAGAGAAATTTGGGCTTCTTACATAAAACCAAACCATCAGTGCAGGAAAGAACCCATTTTCCAGCAAAAAGCACGCGTTCCCACGGAACCCAAGCGCACCCTAAAAATGGGCTAAAGCCCTTTGCAGCTGCTGCTGAGCCCTGGTTACACAATGGAAAGGGCTCAGGTACTCCCTGGCTGCAAATACACTTGATACACTGCAAGGGCTGCGGGAGCGAATCAGCTGAAGCTCCTCACTTTGCTCAGGCAGCCCATCAAATATTTAACGGGCTGCCATAGGCAATTACATTAGAGGAGATAGTTAAACACCCCCTACCCCAGGGCACCCCCCTGCAATGTAAATCAAACAAATTGGACTCTTTTCACAATTGACACACACGATTTTACTTACTGTAAATAATTTAGTATTAAAAAGTCGAGCTACACTTTGCCCCATCTGGATTTTCTTTTCTCCTGCTCTCTCTCCCGCTCCGCGGAGTGGAGCCGTGCGGACTCCGGGCTCCTAATGCAAGAGATGGAGTGGAGGAATTTTGCTGCCTGGGTGAGCTGTTAAAAGATTCCCATTTCCTAATGGAAGAAACCACACTCAGGAAACTTGTGAAGTTGTCCATTTAAAACAGTCAGAGATGTTCCAGCTAACAAAGAATGGGGAAAATGCCTCCCTCCGGAAGGAGCTGAGTCTATTGCTGGTTGGCATCTCCTGGGGTCGCAGCAATCTCCTATAAAAGTTGGCTGAAGGGTTGCACTTTTTAATTAAAAGCTCTCTTTCCCGATTAGGCTCAGTGGGGTTTTAATAAGGATTTTTACAAACTGGATGGCAGGGTTGGCCACATGGATCATCTTTCCCTTTACACCTCAAGTGCTGGACCTGCGCATTAAACACGCCGTGCTCCTCGGCCTGGGGAAGAGACCTCGTTGTTGGGAGCTATTTGTGTATTTTCCTGCAGAAACAGGCATTTTGAAAGGATGATATTTTGAACCATGACTTGGCCCTACCCCTAGAGGTGTTTAAAAGCCGTGTGGATGTGTCACTTGGTGACATGGCTTAGTGGCGGCCTTGGCAGTGCTGAGGAACATTTGAACTTGCTGATCTCAGAGGCCTTTTCCAACTTAGATGATTCTGTGATTCTACCATTCTGATGTCTATTTGGCCTCTGTGGAGTCTTCCATAAAACCACCATTTGCCACAGAGTCACATGAGGTGTCACTTCAGCCTGTCGCAATCCTGCTCTTGACCTCATTCCATCAGCACCAGTGCCCTGTGCAGGAGGAATGTTCTTCCCAGTGTCACGGGCCCGTCTCAGAAGTGATACATGGTTTAATTTGGTTAAAAAGCTCTTGAGCCTCAGCTTTCCTTTCCTGCACTTTGAGTTGCATCAGACAACTCCAACCATCATCTGGTCCCAGCACACAGACCTCTGCTAGGTAGAGCCACTCACATGTTTTCTGACAAAACCAATTTTCATCACAAAAAGTCAATTCCGATGAGATCGAAGCATTTAATCCCCAAACATCTTAATTTTGATGGATGGATCCTCCCCGGGGTTTCCCCAGATGGTGGTGGGTCGTGTCAGCTCTGATGTGCTCACCAGAGCCATGCCCTGGGACAAGGAGGATGCTGCTGGGGCAGGGCAGAGCTGCTTGCAGGGACTGGGGTGGCTGATGTGAGTGAGAGCTATTGGCTATTTGGGGCTGAACATTTCCAGTGCACTAGAAACTCACCATTTTTTTGGCTACTTCCACAAGCTCAGGCCCTGGGAAGGACCACAAGGAAAAGGGAGGGGAGGGAAGAAGAGCCCTGCTACTCATCCCACTGATCAGGTGGGGTGGGACCCTCCACACCCTTATGTCCTGATCTCTACATCACCCCACATAATGTGTTCCAGGAGCAGCCCTGACAGCCAGTACTGGTGGGGAGCTGTCCCTAATGTCACTTTGGGGTGACACCCATCCTGGACCACCCGCCACCATCATCACCCACTGCTGAAAAGCGTGCCTGTGCTGGCACAGATAGAGCCTGGGATGGCTGAGCCGAACCTCCCCTGATGAGAAGGAAGTGGCAGCGGTCACCTGGGGACAGAGCCATTTCCAGCCAGCCCAGCTGTCTGCTCGGGATGCAGAAAGTCCTGTCCCTTCTCCAGCGGATCCTCTCCTGGAGCCCTGGAAAGCCGAGTCCCTTCTGCTCCGAGTTAGTGTTGCGCTGGAAGGCGTTAATCGCTGCCAGTGGGTTTAATTGGTAGCGAGAACACACAGACCCCATTAAAGCCCACGAGGGTGCCAAGGGCTCTCATTCAGGCACAAATGAAGGAGCAATCAAACCCACTTAGGTAATAAAAACAGCTGGAGTCTGGAGGCAACTGCCTGAGGCACCAAACCACATGGCAGGCAGGATGGCCCTCTGCAAAGTCTGCAGCCAGCTCCCCTTTGATAGAAAACACCGCGATCGGGCGGAGCGGGGAAGGGTTTTATTGGGTAGAGGCAGGAAGCCAGACCAAGACATTATGGATCATCCTCGAAAAACAACGGAGAGATGGAGCTTCTTCAGCACAGACCTTGCTGGAGAGCATCTCCGAGAGTATTTTTCCAGTGGGAATGATAATGCAGAGTATCTATGCACTGGCTGTAGATGTCATGATACCCACAGTGTCCCTGGCACCACTGGCTCCTCTGACGTGCCATGGCACAGAAATGCAGCCTCTGACCATCAAAGAGAGCAGAAATAACGTGAAGAGCTTTCTGGCTCTGCATTTTTGCCCAGGGATTTATCTCAGAAAGGGTCCCCAAAGCCACCGACCAGACTGAGCTGAGCTGAGCTCCCCCCGGAAAGAATTTGTTTTCAAAAGATTCACATTATGAGGGTCTTTGTTCAGTGTTTTTATTGGTGTTTAACGGTGAGATCCACATTTTCCTCTCTTTAGTCCTGATCCTAGTGAAACACTTCCTGCTTCACAGGAGTTTCTGATGTGGGTAGATGAGAGAGGTGAGTCTGGACTATTCCATTTGTGGAGCAATTAGGGAGGAAAGCTGGAACAGGCATGAAAAAACTACAGGGAGGTTTGCAGAGCTGTTCCATCTTACTCAAGAAAGCCAGAGGGGTGAACTGGCAATCCCCTGGCAGTTCATCCCACTCCTTGGAAAGTCCACTGCCCAGATTCAGAGCTGCACAGGGCTAAAGCAGCAATTGTGAAAGTGCTTGAGGTGTCTGTGATAATTGTTCCTGTAGAAACTCCTCCTTGTTTGATGCTTCCACATTTTTGCACATCCTGGCTGAAATATTGGATGGTTTCCCCTGTTTTCACTTCCCCAGGAGGAACCTGATAACTCCTGACTCAATCCAAAGATTTGATATGGAGGGCACTGCCCTCCTCCCTGCCGGGGCCAGCACACAAATTCATGCAGGAGGTTGCAGGAGGATGGGTTCACCCATGGAATAGGGCTGGGGCGGGGGTGGGGGGGTGTCCTGTTCTCCCCGTGATGCCTCACTGTGTCCCTGTGTTTCAGTGTCAGTGCCAGGGTGCCCAGAGGTGCCTTTGGGAATCCTCCTCGAGAGTCTCCCCTTCAAAAAGTTCATTGCTAAGGTAAAACAAGCCCAGGGCAGGATGCTCAGGTGTATGATGAGGAACGAGCCCAAGGGTGGAGGCTTGGCTACTTGGAAAAGTCTGCTGATGCACAGGGGTGTGGAAGGGAGGGAATGCAATTTACTTCATCTGATCTGATTTTCTCAGATGAACACCCAAGCCCCAAGGCTGGTTGAGCCTTTGGAATGACCTGGGACAGCTGTTCTCCTGCTCCCACCATCTTTTCAGTGGTTGCAAGTGTGAAAAATGAGATGAGAAATTACTCTGTGCACACGTTGAGCTCGCCAGCCTTGTGTTGTCCTCGGGGGCTGAGTTTGTTCAGATTCTGAGCTTCCTGGAGCTTTGGAAAACCAGCTGCTGAGCCCTCAAGGAGGAGACTCTCCTCTGATTTACTCCTGCCCAAGATGACTCGCTGGGTGCTGGACAGAAGGGAAGTATGTCCTGGTCTCATCCCAGAGTCCCCAGATTCCTGGGCATGTTCCGGGGCAGGGCCTGGAGTCGGTTCCTTGCAGCAAAATGCAGCTTGGCACAGGTTTGCTTCCTTGGGGAGAGTTAAATCCAGGGCCAGGAACTGCACTGCTCTGTCCAACCTCTGAGCTGCTGAAATGCAGAAAACGGGGGAAAACAGAGTGGAGGACCCACCAAGAAGAGCCCAGCAAAAGGAATTGTGAAATACCCTGACAGAAGCTTCTGGAGTCATGAGAGTTAACAAAACTGGGGGTGTCAGCTGGAGGGGAGAGAACAGAGCACCCGGAAGGGACAATTCCCCTCCTCAGGAATTCTGCGGGAGTCTCCGTGGCACAGAAGCCTCCGGTGAAGCTCTGGCAGCCGCTCTGCCCATCACCTGATCCTGCAATGTCTCTGCAGGCAGGGGAGGAGAGACCGTGACTCAGAGCTGTGCCGGCAGGAGGGACAAGGGGAGAGGCTTCGGAGCTCCTGCCTGTGCTCCCCTCTGGAGAGTCAGAGCATCCTGGCAGGGCCTGGTGGCCTCTGGTACAGGTGGGATGCTTTAGAGTCCAGGAAAGTGGTGTGGCCATGACATGAGTCTCTCAGGCCACCAGGGACAGGGTTTCCTGGCAGCACCGTAGTGCTGCTGCAGTTCTTCCCCCGGAAGACTATTCCAGAGTTGGGATTCAGCCCTGCAGACTGTCCTCCGTCCCTCTGCATGAGCCATGTTCTACACGGAGCCGGTTTAGGAACCTTCTTGCTGCAAATTTGGTGGCTATACCTGAGTCTGGGGCAGCACCAGACATGATGATAGTGGCTTTCAGTCTCCTGTCACTGGATCTGACCTTTCCCCAGGCAGTTCCAGCATCAAGAAACCATCTTTGGTGATTCCTTTCTGTCCCTGCCCATGGCAGGGGGGTGGAACTAGATGATCTTTAGGTTCCTTCCCAACACAAACCATTCTATGGTCTTTTCGGGGAACATTTCAGCCTCTCAGGTAAAATGGGGATCAGGTCAGGGGATCAGGTCAGGATTTTCCTTTCCCTCTGACACTCACTGACCCTGTCTATCCTGAGATGCCTGACAAGATCCCCATGAGAAGGATCATCTCAGAGGATGCAAAACAGATCCTAACCCGGACCCCTAAAACACGTCCTCGTGTATCATCACCGTTACTTGGGCTGGATTTTCGGGGGCTGGATAAGCAGACCCTGTGTCCTTGGGAAGACATTTGCTCTGAGCACGACTGAGCACCCTCCTTCCCCCATGACCCCAGGCAATGGAGCTCCCCCTCCATCAGCCCTCCTGCTTTGCTGGGGCTGCCGGTGCTGTTCCACTTCTCCCGTGCCTTTTGGAAGCAGCAGGAGTAGGCGGGTGGTGCTGCAGAGCCCCCTCGATCCAGCAATCCACCAAACTTCACCTCCACACACTTTTGCGGTGACGGGAGCTGAGCTTGGCGGCACGATGGAAACACCACGGGCTGCGGGGAAATTCGTATGGATGGGTGAGTGCAGAGGCAGCGATGAACCGGAGACGGGAGGATGGAGAGGCTGCACAGACAGACGTGGAGCCCGTGGGACACTGCACAGGAGGATTTGGGGAACAAGGCAGGGAGATTCATTGAAACAGGAAAAAAATAGTTGGTGAAACTTTTATTTAGTTGTTTTTACGTTTTTTAACCCCAGGTTCTTCCTTTCAGAGGGAGAGGAGGCGGAGGTAGGTTCCTCTTCAGCCGCTGCTCTACCCAAATACACCCTGGGGGAACCAGCCCGTATCCGCGGTCGAGACGGGCAGGGTTCGGGCAGAGGGTGGGCAGAGATAGACGGGAGATGATCCCCCCCAACCCGATCCCCGCGACCAGAGGTGACAGGGACAGTGCAGCACTTGTGGGGAAACCCTGGGGATGCAGAGCCGGGGAGGGGCGGGGATGAGGGGCTGAGTCCCGGCTTGGGGGCGTCAAACCGGCGGGGGAGGGTTCACCGACGGCTGAGGGGAGCTCTGGATTAGGGGGTACCACGGGCGGGTGTGTGAGCTCTGGTTTGGAGGGGGTTCCAACCTGGGGACGGGGAGCCCCTGCTCGGGGGGGTGAGCTCTGGTTTGGGGGGGTGACCCCCGGTTTGGGGGGGTACCACCGGCCGGGGGGGGTGAGCTCACTGCCCGGGGGCGGGCGGTGGGAGGGACCTCTCCAGCCCCTCCCGGTGGGCGGGGGGCGGGGGGGCCGGGCTATAATGCCATTGATGCCGGGCGGCGGAGCCAGACAATACCGCGCCCCCGAGCCGGGTGCCCGGAGCGCCGTGCCCTGCCCTGCCCTGCCCGGCCCCGCTCCGCTCCCACCATGATGTCCATGAACAGCAAGCAGGCGTTCAGCATGCACCCCATCCTGCACGAGCCCAAGTACCCCCACCTGCACACCAGCTCCGAAGCCATCCGCAGAGCCTGCCTGCCCGCCCCCCAGGTAAGACCCCCGGGGTGGGTTTCGGGGGCTTCCGCACCCGCCGACTCTCGCCAACTTACTCCGCTTTCCATCTGGGTTTGGGTTTCCTTTGGGTTTTGTGGGGTCCTTCCCTTCCTCCCTACCCCGTGGCGGCGGGTCCCGAGGGCGGGGGGCGAGTCCTGCGGGGAGAGGGTCTGGGGCGGCCGGAGGGCTCGGGGCGTCGGTCCCAGTCGGGGGAGGTTCAGCTGCCCCGCTCCGCCGTGCCCACGGCTGGGGCAGAGAGGGGCTGCGGGACCCCCGACGGCTCCGTCCTCGCTGCGGCTGCCTCCTTTTTTGGGAGAGTGGGTACCCGACCGGGAGGGTGAGTGCTCGGGGTCTGGCAGCGAGGTCCTTTAACCTGAGGGGTGCGGGTAGAACTCGGTTCACGTCACTTGTCCCCGGCACCGCTGGCGGGGCAGAGCGGGATCTCCGTCACGCTGCTTTCCTTTAATCCTCTCCCGCTCTTTCGGTTTGTTTTCGCTCCCACTTTTCTCCCCCCCAACCCTCCCTTCAGATCCAGGGTAACATCTTTGCGGGCTTTGACGAGACCCTGCTGCGGGGTGCCGAGGCTCTGGCCGCTGTGGATATCGTATCGCAGAAAACCCACCCCTTCAAGCCGGATGCCACCTACCACACCATGAGCAGCGTGTCCTGCACTCCTACCTCTTCCTCCGTCCACCTGCACCACCCGTCCGTGCTGACCACGCACCATCCCCACCACCACCACCACCAGCCCTCCCAGGGCCTGGACGGAGAGCTGCTGGACCACCTCAACTCTGCCCTGCCGCTCGGAGGGGTGCCGGGCCCCGACGTGGGCTCCACACCTTCGCACCCTCACTCCCACATGTCGGCCATCAACCACATGGCCCACCACTCCCAGCCTATGAACATGTCCCACCCCCACGGCCTGACTTCCCACGCTGTCATCTCCGGCCCCGAGACGGAGACAGACCCCCGGGAGCTGGAGTCCTTCGCCGAGCGCTTCAAGCAGCGGAGGATCAAGCTGGGCGTGACCCAGGCGGACGTGGGCTCCGCCTTGGCCAACCTGAAGATCCCGGGGGTGGGCTGCCTTAGCCAAAGCACAATCTGCAGGTTCGAGTCCCTCACCTTGTCCCACAACAACATGGTGGCCCTCAAGCCCATCCTGGAAGCGTGGCTGGAGGAGGCGGAGAGGGCTCAGAGGGAGAAAATGACCAAACCCGAGATCTACACGGGGGGGGACAAGAAACGCAAGCGCACGTCCATCGCCGCCCCCGAGAAGCGGTCGCTGGAGGCCTATTTTGCTGTGCAGCCACGACCCTCCTCGGAGAAAATCGCCGCCATCGCCGAGAAGTTAGACTTGAAGAAGAACGTGGTGCGGGTCTGGTTTTGCAATCAGAGACAGAAGCAGAAAAGGATGAAATTTTCTGCCACCTACTGAAGAAGGGGCTGGGAGGGCCAGCGGTGTGGGGGTGCTGCCCCTCCAACCACCCCCAGCCCCTCCGAAATGGGCAGGGTTTGGGGTTGTTGGCTTTTTTTTTTTTTCTTTTGGGTTAAAAAAATTGGGAAAAAAAAGGAAAAAAAAAGAAAAGGAAAAATAAACCTAAAAAAGGGAAACCCGCCCAAAGCAAAGCGAACAGTTTGGTGCCCCCAGGCGAAGTGGCCCCGCTGTTCTGACTGGTACAGACTGCTTTTGTAGATAAAACTGGAAAAAAAACCCACAAAAAGATGGAGAAAAAGGAAAAGACAAAATGAAAAGGCCAAGGGGGAAGTTTGGGGGTGCCCGGAGTCGGGGCAGCAACAGCGAGAGCCCGGCGGGTCTTTGTTGCAGCCCCTCACCCCGTCCCGGCTCGGGGGCCGTGGCACCGCTCGCTCCTCCGTGTCTGCTCCTCTTCTTTAAAAAAAAAAAGAATTAAAAAAGGAAAATAAATAAGAAAGGAAACGAGCTGGAAGCCGCCTGTAAATCCGGGGTGCCGCCCGTGCCCCCCGCTGCCAGGGTCCCCGCACACCCACGCACACACACGCACCTGCATGGTTTTGTTCGCTCCCCTGTCCCCCGCAAACCCATCGCGTTTTTGCAGTACCGTTTCTGTTTCTACCTCATCGGCTAAATTGAAAACAAACAAACAAACAAACAAAAACTATAAAAGGATAAAAAAAAAGGAGAAAAGAGTTTAAAAAAAATATAGAAAGAAAAAAAAAATTTGGCCCGTCCCCGGAGTCGCGGTTTGTTTGGGGAAATGGAGATTTATTTTGCGTTGGTTTCACTCCAACCGTTCGATTTCCGTATGGTTTCACTGTATAAAATCCTACGCTTCGACAATCACGTCCTTGGGGCTCAGCGGAGCGGCGGGAGCGGCCCGAGGCAGCGGGGATGGACCCCGGCCCGGCCTCGGGGCGGCTGCCTCTGCATAGGGAACTCTGCACTTTCTAAGGCAAGAAAACTCTTTCCCCCTGCCCTCTTTTCTTTGCGTATTTAATAGAGAAATTTGCCTCCTTTTATTTTCTTTTAATTTTTTTTTTTTTTTAATTAAAGGAGATTTCGTTCCGCTGTGTGTGTGCTGAATGAAATTTTGGTGTCTGTGTACGCTGCAGCATTTCAAATAAATCATGCACGTTTTACCTCACCCTCCTGCCTCCTGGAGTTACTGCGGCTCCCGTGGACACCCTTTCCCGGGACTCCCGGGGCAGCTCCTCCAGCCCATCACCGGCGGGATCAGAGCTCGCTCCGTCCTCCTCCGCAGGGAAAGAAACGAAACGCCAGCAAAGGCAGCGGCGGGCGGGCAGAGCTGCCCGTGCCCACCCGGGACGGAGCGTGGGGTCGCCCCGAGGGGATCGGGGGGTCCCAGCTCCCCTCCGGCCCATCGCGGAGGATTTTTGCCCCTTCGCCGCCCGGCACCAGCCCAGACCCGGCGTGTCGCGAAGCCCCGTGTGTGGGGCGCGGGTGGTCTCGCCCCGCAGCCCCGAGGATGCTCCGGCGGGCGGGGGTCGATGCGGGGCCGGGGCGGCGCAGCCCGCAGCGCCCGGGCCTCCCGCAAACGGCGGCGGGGACGGGCTGCGACCCTTCCCCGCCACTCCGCGCTCCCCGGGTGGGGGACACCCCCAGGTACCCCGTGCCACCCCCCGCCTGCCCGGGCTGCAGCTTCAGCCGGCTCCGAAAGGCACATTCCCCTCTCCCTGCTCCGCAGCAGAACCACCGAAACGCGTTTGGGTCGCTCGGCAGGTGGGCAGGGGGCGCAAATTCGGGGGGTCCCGG
>JAWWEE010000142.1:19238734-19251957 GCA_035221455.1 Xenops minutus | reverse complement strand
TTGGATGGAGCTTGGAGCAACCTGGTCTAATGGAAGGTGTCCTGTAGTTCTAATTGGATCTGCAGGGGGTTTAGGGTCTCTTCCAACCCAAACCATTCCATGATTCTATGAAAGTAGAGGGGGTGATGCAGTGATACCACTCCGGGAGGGGTGCCAAGGTCTGTGACCTGGCTTGGGGAGGGCAGGGAAAGAGGAGACATCCCCCAGAAAGGAATAGGGGTGGAAGAGAATCTGCTTGCCTGCCTTTTTCTAAGCTCTGTCACACACAAAGGTTTGGTGGCTGGGAGAGATCACACTTTTTGTTGGACAAGGCTGGAGTCAAGCAGTCACTTGGATGTTAGAAGCCACGAACACCAGGATAGAGGATTTGATAAATCCTTCTCCTAGGCATCTTTCCAAAGGTTGGTGTGAGGAGGAGAGAGGATTTGGGCTGATGGGACTGACAAGGAATCGTGTTCTGTTTGCACCACTGCCTTCCACTCCAGCAGTGCAGCTCCCTCCTTCAAAACAACGAGCACCTGGAAAGTGAGCCCAGATACAGAGAATACAAGAATCCACTTAAAAGGAAAAGGAACCAGGAGGGAGTTGGGAACAAGTGACTGGGCACTTTGCAGGGAGTAGAAATGCAGTTTGCCTCTGCAATGCCAAGCCTTGATGGCTTCATTGTGCTTTGTAAGGCTCTCAGCTCCTGCGGGCTGGAGCCAGCTCTGGGAGGGCTGGGAGAGAGGGAGGGACGTGGCCTCCTGCAAGCCACTCCAGATATTTAACTCAGTAAAAACTCTCCTCTTCAGAGGTCTGAATTCTGCTCTAAGTTATCATGGCAATGGATGTTAACACTGTGGTGCTCCCAGTCCTGCTGCAAAAGCACAGGCACAGACTCCTTGGGAAGTTTTCATGGAAATAATAAAGCGTCCAGCAAGTGTTTCCATACAGAGACCTTCCAACTTTGTGGTTCTCTTTGTTAAAATCCTTCTTAGGTAGCACAGAATCAGAGAATCAGGAAATATTCTGAGCTGGAAGAGACCCACAAGGATCATCCAGTCCAGCTCCTGGCCCTGCCCAGGACACCCTAACAATTCAAGCCTGTTGAATGAGCTCTTTATCACAGAGATGCTCCTGGTCCAGAGTCTGAAGTCCTGGTTTATTCCACTGACTCATGAACCTCAAAAAAATATGGATAATTGGGGAAAGCAAGACAAAAATCCTCAGCCCACTGTCTGGGAGAGAGTGAGGACCTGGGCATTTCTCCAGCTCTGTTTCCAACCTTGTCCTCACCCCCCACCCCAGTGCAAGAGGACCCAACCCTGGCAATATTTTGGCAATTCTGAGTCCAGCACAGGGATACCTTCTCCTCTTACCATGTCCAGCTTCAGACCTCTCCTGGCTCCTTCCTACAAGGATATTGGTGTGTTCTCTGGAAGAACAGCTGGGATCATGGGCAAAGGCAGCCCAGGAACTGCTCACTTTTAACTTTGGTTGGAGACTGGGAAATGGCAACTGCTCCAGCAACCAATTCCTACCACACCGATGGAAGGGAGCACCTTCCCACTTCCAGCACATTCTCAGCTCCCACCATGTCAGATGTGTCAGCCCCTTCTCATTTTGGGGAGCTCGTGACTTTCTTTACTTCTTGCCTTTTTATTCTTTTTTTCCTCCAGCTTTTCTCTTCCTCCTTTTTTCTTTTTCTCTTTCTTTTTTTCCCTCACCCCCCTTCCCGCCCCCCTTTGCAGCCTCTGTTCTTCATCCATTATTTAGGCTTTTCTGACTGTAACAGCAACATTCGCCTTGTATACCTTGTGTGGGGTTTAAAATATAGATAAAAGCAGAAGGTCGGACTTGAAACACAGATTCTGACGGTTGCTGCTGACTTTGTCTGGAAGCTACAAAATCTGGAGCTGCCTGTGCCCAGTGATGGTATCAGTACAGTTGGGTTTTCTGGGGTTTTAGTTTTTTTCCTCTCGTTGATATCCCTGCAAACTGTCTTGGTATTTGATGCTTTCACTCAGCCTTTCAGTTTCTAAAAGTTCTGGGGCCTGGTTGGCTTCAGGACAAGGGGAGTTGGAGTCGTGAAATTCCTGCTTTGAGGCTGCAGGTCTAATCCTGACCCAGCTCAGCAAATATCTGCTGCTCTCCTGTCCAGAATGAGCTGGGGAGGAATGGAGGTGCCTCCATCCAGCATCCAGCAGCCTCTAATTGGCACCTCTGGTAGGAGATTCAGCAAAGCCCAGGACTTTCCCTTTCAATTATAAATGCCCGTGTTCCTTTTATGTTGCTTTCTTCAGCTGTCGAAGCAATTGGATTTTGAGGACAAATGTTTGTGGGAATTAAATTTCAAAGTCAATGTGTGAACAGTGCCAGAAAACATAAAACACATTTACTATTTGAACAGACAACAAGGCAGGAAGGGGCTCCTTCCAGCCAGCAGACAGAGGTGTGCCCAGGGCAGGGCTGGAGTCCCCATCCCTGGAAGGATGTAAGAGCCATGTCATGGGTGTGGCTCTTGGGGACAGAGGTGAGTAGTGGCCTTTGCAGTGCTGGGGGAACAATTGGACCTGATGATCTTTAAGGTTCCTTCCAATCCAAACTGTTGTATGATTCTCTGAGGTGGGGTAGCAGGTGATGGTGATCCTCAAAGAAAGTGCTCGTTTTCCCTGTCAGTGAGATCCATGTGGGGCAAGAAACACACTGAGGAGGAGCTGGAATTGCCCTCAGGAGTGGCTGAAGAGCCATTTTAAATGGAGACATTGATAGAGCAATGCCAGCCTTGCCAGGAGCAGGCCAGGAGACTGATATCCTGGTTCTGCCTGCTGGGGAGGTTAATGGGGCAAATGCTCTCCCTACACAGATTATTTCCAGGGAACAAAGGGATTGGCTCTCTTCAAAACACACCCAAGACTTTTCCAGTCACCAGCTGAAACAGGAGCTCTCTCAAGACCAAGGCTCTGTCTCCATGACCGAAGCCTCCACCTTGGTGGAGAATCTCAGACTGGTTTGGGTTGGAAGGGATCTTAAAGACCACCCAGTGTGGGCAGGGACACCACTGGCAACATGCAGATCTGAGGATGGATATTGCACCCTGCAGGACGTGCAGCTGGGCTGCAGGTCTCAGCCTGCTCTGTGCCAGCAGCCACGTCAGCCAGGTGGGTGTTTCAGTGGCAGGTGTTGTTCAGGCGGCTCCGGAGCCCATCTGGCACTCCCCAGAGAAGGGCTTTTCACTCTAGCCCAAGGGAAAAGGTGTCTGTCAGGATAAGAATAGGAAGGCAGGGAGGAATTCTTCCCTGTGAGGGTGGGGAGGCCCTGCCACAGGGTGCCCAGAGAAGCTGTGGCTGCCCCTGGATCCCTGGAAGTGTCCAAGGGCAGGTTGGATGGGGCTTGGAGCACCCTGGACTGGTGGAAGGTGTCCCTGCCCATGGCAGGGGGTGGCACTGGGTGGGCTTTCAGGTCCCTTCCAATTCAAATCATCCTGGGATTCTCTGATTCTCTACTATGATTCTAAGGCTGGTTTCCTTCCAGGCACTGTCCTTATCCAAACAGGATCTGGAAGGAAATACAGGAAGGCTGCAGTCTTTGTGTCTGCAGTACATCCCTCAGCACCCTCTGCAAGTCAAATTGGGCAGTGGATTTGGGCATGGACCAGTCAGTGCTGTGTGGTTACAGCAGCTCTGGGAATGGCTGGTGAGGGATGGTCCATGAACGAGTCCATTGCCAAGGAATCATCCTTTTCCTCTCAGCTTCCTGAACATAGAGCATTTCCTTCCCTGGAGGTGTTACACTGAGCACAAGGGAGAAGATGCTCAAATATGACAGTTTCTAAGAGCAATAGGAAAATAATTGAATTCTGAAGGGGGACCTTAACTGCTCTGCATGTGTTGAAATTGGCCTGTTCTGGGTTTATGGGGCCTTCAGGAAGAACATTTCCAGGGAGGTGGTGGAGTCACTCAGAGGTGTTCCAGAAAGGACTGCATGTGGCACTCAGTGCTCTGGCCCGGGTGACAAGATGGGGATTGGTCACAGACTTGATGGTCTTGGAAAGCTTTTCCAACCCCAGCAATTCTGTGGTTCTGTGATTGAGGAGCATCTCCAAAGTCCTTGAGGTTATATCTTTAATTCATCAACAGGCTGGCCAAGCTAAGTCCATAGTTTGCTCTTTGCAGGATATTATACATCCAATGGAAATAAAGAAATAAGACTTCCAATAAATCAAGGAATCACAGCACTGGTGATCAGAACTTGTTAAGCTGACATCACCAAACTCAGAAAGTTTTGAGCTAGGAGTGTGGGACTCTTTATCCCTACAAATGTCTCCCTTCAAATCCTGTGAAACTCCTGGCCTCAGTGGCAGGCTGGCACTGAATAATTATCCATTTTTAAAGTGTCTCTTTCCGTGGATGTTCAGCACGTTTGGGACTCCCTTTCCATTCTGATTCTTTGAGCGTTCTCTCTCTGACACCTGCAGCTGGGTGACCACCCCCTGCTTAAACACCGAAATACAAAAATGCCTCAATGTCCCACTGCTCCTCAGGGGGTGGGTCAGATCTTCAATCCCCAGTGCTCTGCATAGGGAACCTGGAATTTTTACCTAGAGGACTTTCTGCCGGGTTTGGGTGACAAATGCCCAGTGTCCCAAGTTCAGCCTCGTGCTTTCCTTCTGCTCCTGGTCCCGACAGATCCCGAGTGCTCAGTGCTCCCACTGATGGCTGTGGGGTCTGAAGACACCCCAGTTTAGACCAGGTTCTCTGCCAGCAATAATCCTTCAGAAGCCCAAGAGTTACTTTTGTTTTCTTCCACCAATACTGTCCATTTCGCCTTTGGCAAACATCGATTTTCCACAATTCCCCGAAGCCCTCATAAAGCAGCTGCCAAAAAGGCTCCCTCGTGGGCCACTTCTTTTATTTGTTGAACAAAAGAATCATCAACATTGTCTTCGGAGCTGTTCGGCGAGCGGAGCCTGGGACCAGGATTCCGAGCTCCCTCTCCTGGCTGCCGGATCAAAAGGAATAGCTGAAAAGTCCTGCACCTAAAAATCGGGATTGCCGGACTCCGGCTGAAGGAGGAAGAGCCCTTCCAGCTGTTTTGCAGACTTTCAGATTCTGACATTTTTCCTCCCCATGAAAAGTGCTGGAAAAATGTACAGGTGCAAGATTTTGGAGAGGAATATGACTTATGTGTGGGTTGAGCCTGCTTTTCCTTTTCTCTCATCTATCACTATCAGTGAACAGATCCCAGTGGGAAAATCACACCGAGGGGCTCTGCAGGAAATCCAAGGCTTCCTCTCACCAGTTGTCGATGGAATGTTGCTCCACGGGGGAGGGAAGTGTGGGAAAGGATGCCCACAACGAAGAGAAAGCAGAGCAGGTTGGGATGAGGGGTCTGGATCAGCCTGTCACGAGAAGTGGCCAGTGAAGGCCAGGTCAGGGAGGGCTCGTGGGTGAGACGGTGCCAGCAGGACCAGCAGCTCCCAATGGAAGGCAACAAGCAGCACTTGGGGCTCACAGCAGGGGAACTGGGAGCTCAAACACCCAAAACCTTCACCTCAGCGTCCCTTAATGCCATGAGATCTTTGCCATTTCCACATCAGGGCTACCATACTCCCTCCTTAGCATTCTGTAGTGGGCAGCACTTGCTGCAGACTGGAAGTCTGGTTTTAGTTTCAAGCTGGGATCCTGTAGGAATTGGGACTGAAAAGCTTACACCAAGGGGTAAAAGCATCAGTGGATTTTGAAACAGAATCATGAGACTTGTGTGTGCGTCCTGTTGCACCCTCTGTGAGCAAATGTGGACCACAAATCCAATTTGGAAAATTCAAGAAGCCCTGGAAAACTTTCAGTCTCTCCACAATGCAATTATGTGACTCTCCAAGTTGGTTCAGGTCTGGGGAGAATAACAGCACTTGCTATCCTTTGTAAGTATAGAATCAATAAATCCTGGAATGGGTTGGGTTGGAAGGGACCTTAAGGACCACCTCATTCCACGCCCTTGCCATGGGCAGGGACACTTTCACTATCACAGGTCGCTCCAAGCCTTGGACACTTCCAGGGATGGGGCATCAACTCCCTGGGACACCCAGTGGGTGTTGCTGACCATGGTCACTCCAGCAGTCCCTGTGATGTGTTACAGTGGCCTCCTCTCTTCAGGCTCCACACCCAGCAATATCAAGGAGCAAAGAAGTTGACACGACGCTCCAAGAATGATCCTGGGAGCTGTTTAGAAAAGGTTTACACCAGGACACTGCCTGGGTTATCCATGGCACAGGTGAGCCACTCCATCCACCTCTAAGGACCATTGGCTGTCGTTGACCACAAGGCAACAACCTTGGCATGGCCAGAGGATGGGACTGTGCTTTGCTGGTCTCCTCATGTGCATTAACATACACATGAGTAGAGAGGACCATGAAGGCCAACACCTTAATTAGACCTGTGAAGTCCTTTGCTCAAAGCTTTTATTTCCTTGAAACAACTTCACTGCCTCAACCCTGCTCTGAGATAGGTCCTGGCAGAATGAGGAGACGTACAGGCAGGTGATGGAGATGGCCAGAGGCACAAGGTGGTCTCCTGGTCAGGGCAATCAAGCTGCCATCCTTCTTCCATTAGTTTTGGGAATGCTGTGGCATATTCTGGCTACAAATCCTCCACCCTGCACCTCTCACCCGTTCTCTTGCCCCTGCAACAACTCACCTGTATCCACCTGTTTTACCCCCCAGAGACCAACTCAGGGGCTTTCAGGGCAGAAAGGACCCAGTGAGGAGTGTGTGAGATAGACAGAGGTGGAAGTTTGGGATCTGGAAGTGTGCTGGTCCTGGAGCTGGGCTCAGGCATGGCAGAGCATGGCTCACCTCCTCTGTCTATAAGACATCCAGGGCAGGTGGGCCAGGGGGTGGATGTTGATCACACGGAAACAGAGAATATCCTGCAATGGAAGGGACCCAGAGGGATCATGGAGCCCAGCTCATGACCCCACAGAGCACAACCCCAAAGACATGAGCTCCAACACCCTCTCAGAGGTGTCTTTTGTGGCCAAATCCTGCCTGAGTGGGACTTGTTCTGACAAGAGGGAACATGAGCTTTGCAGTGTGGTGACAGCAGCTCAAAGGAGGGAGAAGCTCCCTCTGTAAAAGGGAAAGGAAAGCTCAGCAACAAGGTCACCTCCACTGCCTCAGGCGATCCGAGGGATGACAAAAGTTTCGATGTAGCACATCAGCAGAAGACAAAAGCCATCCCTGGAGGGCACAAAGACAGAAGGAGTGTGAAGCAGACAAGAAATTTAATGTAGGGAAAGCCACAAGGTTTGCTGCCACGTAAAGGACACACTCCTGTGTGGATTGTAGAATCGCAGGATAGTTTGGGTTTGATGGGACCTTTAGAGGCCATCTAGTCCATCCCCAAAGTGGGGCTTGCAGGACAAAGTAGCATCATGGAGGTAGCATCACAGGAGCCTTGACCAGGATTTCTCAGAGCCATCGATGCTCCAGACCTGGCACTGAGTCCTCTTGAGTGCTGGGGTGGGCAAGTGGCCAAGTGGCACCCGGGAACAAATATAATTGTTGGAATTTGGATCCTGTCTTCAAGTCTGCAGCTCCTTTCTGCTCTGCCCACACCATGTGAGTCCATTAGGGATGGATGGGAATTTGGAGAGAACCAAGACACCAGGCCCAGTGAGCCTTTCCCAGCACTTGGGCTGCCCCAGTGACTGCAAAGGGAGATGGTTTGGCCTTGTCTAGGAATTAGATTCTTTCTGTTTGCTGTGATTGTCCCTTTCTACAGATCCCAGAGTTTCTAAGACCAGAAGGGTCAGGTCAATTGCTGTTTTGCTAATCCTTTGAGAAGTGCAAATGCCCTTAAAGCCAACAGGTGAGATGTAGATGGCTCTGACGTGGGAGAACAGCTGGAATGTGCACAGGTTTTCCAGAGACACGAGGGAAAATGGAATGGAAGGTGTTTAGATCCCTGCAGCAAGTTTTAGCAGAGCAGAAAATTGGGCATTCCTCAGTGCAAAGTGCCTGGCACAGAAGAGTAACTGGGAATATGTTCCAGGGCAGCACTGCAGAGTGCACCAGGAGGGTGCAGCTGGAGTCCTGGGCACACAGGAGGGCCAGTCCCATCCGACCTCTGCTCCAGAGCAGTGCACAGAAAGTCTTGGAGGGGTTCATTCCATGCAGGACTATGCTGAGAGCAAAGCAGGGAGTGAGGAGAAACCAAGCCTGAACCCCACAGGCTTCCAAGACATCCATCCCATACCAAGGGCTGGTGCCTTCCCAGCCTCCCAGGGCTCAGCTGGCTCCAGGTTCACTCCCAGCACAGAGTGGCCCCCCCTCACTGGTGTCTTGGGTGGGTGCAGTGTGTCAGCACAAATGTGTCTGCAAAGAAAAGGAGCTTTGTGTTTCCTCTGGGAAATCCAGAAGAGAGGATCTCACCCCACAACTACCCAAGGAAAACTGGGAAGGCAGGATTTCCACAGGGGAGCTGGATTCTGACTAGCTGGATTCAAGAGAATTCACTCAGGCACCTGGATGTCTAAAGAGCACTAAAGTTCTCCCATTCTTTCTTATCCCCCATGTTCTTTTGACATCCCTCTCCTGGGTGCCTGATGCTCCTGGGATCCCTGAAGATCCCAGTGAGGAAGAGAAGTGTCTTTCAGCTCCGAAGGAGAGTTACAGTGATGTGTGGGCAGGCTGGGAGCTGGTGCCACAGCAATATCTCCAGCGAGGCAGCTGCATTTCCCCTTTCTATCACATGCATTTAAAAGCTTTTAAGAGAACGATCCCTCTGTTGGCAAACCCAGAGCTGGGATGTTCTTTGGGTTCTTAAATCATTTTAAAATATGGAGCAATATTGGTTTAAAAGCCTTTGCTCTCCCCAGGCTGCAGGAAACCTCAGTGCAGCTCAGCAGAGCTGCCTGCACTTGCAGACACCAGCTCGGGGCTTTCTGGGATCCATCACACCCCAGGGAAGGGCCAGGCACTGCCTGACAGTGACAGCACAGTGGGACAGGCAGGGAGTTTCCCCCTACGTCATTCCTGGACACTCCCAGGGCTGCAAACGGAGCCCAGACATTCCTAGTTTTTGTCATTTAATTTATCAGACCCCGGTGCTCAGGGTAGTGTTTGCATTTGCTGAGCTGCTTATGGATAAGGCTGGATGGCTCAGCTGCCCAATTACCCTTCAGAGAGTGGATGTGCCCAAATTCCAGGTTGTTCAGGCAGGGCTTTGGCATCAGTCTCTGCCTTTATTGTGCCATCCTCACCCAGGCTTTGGTTTCAAGGCCAGGTGATCCCATTCTCCCACTTTATCCACAGTGTAACACCCTGCTGTGTGCTCTCAGGGACAGGAACAGGGGAGGGGACCTGGGGACATTAGGAAAACAGTACCCCCTATCCAGGGACAGGATTGCATCTCCTGTTTCATCTTCCCCTTGCCAAGATCTGAAGCTCTTGGCTGGTGACAGACAGAGAGCACTGAGATTGCTCAGCCTGGAGAAGGGAAGGATCCAGGGAGACCTCAGAGCCCCTTTCAGTGCCTAAAGAGGCTCCAGGAGAGCTGGAGAGGGACTTGGGACAAGGGATGGAGTGACAGGACATGGGGAATGGCTTCAGACAGACAGAGGGCAGGGTTAGATGGGATATGGGGAAGGAATTCCTGGCTGTGAGGGTGGGCAGGCTCTGGCACAGGTTGGGCAGAGAAGCTGTGGCTGCTCCCAGATCCCTGGAAGTGTCCAAGGCCAGGTTGGACGGGGCTTGGAGCAACCTGGGCTGGTGGAAGGTGTCCCTGCCCATGGCACAGGATGGGACTGGATGAGCTTTAGGGTCACTTCCAACCCAAATCATTCTGGAATTCTATTATGCAGGAGTTTTCTTACTGTTTTGTTCTCTTCCCAGTGGGTTTATATCCTGATTTCCTGGGACAAACTGCTCCCTCCCATGGAGTCAGGACACTTGAGCAGTGACTCTGGGAGCAGGAATGCTGAGCTGGCTCAGCCGTGCAAGGCTCTGGCTCTGGTTTTAGGGCTCCACTGAGATCTCACTCCCTGCAGGACTGGAGAGGCAGAATCCCATTTCCATTTTATATCCCACATTGCAACTTCCTTGGTTTGCAGAAGGCAAAGCCATGGCAGTGGAGCAGCAGTTCTTCAAGGAAACGACCATGAGTATTGGGTGGGAACAGTCTGGAAAGGAGGAGCCCTGAAGTTTAGGGAGGGAGAGGAGGAAGAGGCCATTGCTGCCCACCTGGCAGGGGCTGAGGATGCTGCAGCCAACAGCACACAGCACAGGGGATGCAGAGGCTCCGTCCTGCTCAGCCCCGGGTTTCCCACCCCACAGGGTGTTTGCTGAGCGAGGCAAGACCCTCCTTCCCATCCTGTCCCCCTTCCAAAAGCGCTCTGAGCCAGTCCATGTCCACCCGAGCCCATCCCGAGTCGCTGGACATCCTCCGGCTCAGCCGAGCCGCTGCCAGGGATCCTCCCGCTCATTTATCTGCAGGATCAGTTGTAGCCGTATTGATTTTTCCTCCCTCCCCTCTCCTCTCCGTGTTTGCTTTCTGAATTATGCAGCGGTGCAGTTTTTCCTCCTCGCGAGGAGCGGGGGAGCTGCGGAGGATCAATTGAGCCCTGCCATAGTTTAATCAGGAATCCCCAGTAGGAACCAGAAGAGAGAAAGGAGAGGGGAAGACAATGAAGACAGGGTCGATCAATCCAGTCCTGGTGCAAAGGAAAGAAAGGGAAAGAAGAGAGAAAAGGGGTTGAATAATCAGTCGGTTTTCCTCATGCAGTCCTCAGATCCCCCAGCCTCAATCAATAACCAACTTTGACAGTCGTGGCTTCAGAAACAAACTTTAAACCCCCGCCCTGAACTCAAACAGCGTTGTGCTTTATAGCATGGGAATGGCCAGTGAAGACACATAGAGGGGGAAGATTTCTTCCCCTTCTTCCTCTTCCCTTTTAAAAGGGAAGCCACATTATGAAGGCTGCCTGGATCTTGGCTGAGCCGAGATGAAAGGAGAGCAAGCGGGGCTTTTAGTACTAGTTTTGTTGCTGCAATTATTTTGCCAATAGTAATGATTTCAAGAGAGGACGAAGGATCTTTGATGATGTGCTGGGGACGTGGAGGGGTGGCCAGAGAGCTGCTGGGTTCGTTCCAGCACTGCATGCAAATCTGGGAGATGAAACCCCATGGATGTAACCAAGATTAGTTGAGAACATGCAGATAAAACACAGGAAGTGCCCAGCTGAGGCACAGGGACCGCAGGGACCGTCTGGATATCACGACAGCACGTGGAAAGAGAGATTTCTCTGTCAAAAGTAGTGTGGCAGCAGGACCAGGGAAGGGAACGGAGCTGGGAAGGGGCTGGAGAACCAGGAGCAGCTGAGGGAGCTGGGAGGGCTCAGCTGGAGAAAAGGAGGCTCAGGGGGGACCTTCTGGCCCTGCACCCCCCTGACAGGAGGGGGAAGCTGGGGGGGGGATTGGGTTCTGCTCCCAGAGAACAGGGACAGGAGGAGAGGGAACGGCCTCAAACTCTACCAGGGGAGGTTCATGTTGGACAGCAGGAAGAATTTCTTCGTGGAAAAGATTGCCAGGCATTGGCAGGGCCTGCCCAGGGAGGTTTGGAGTCCCCACCCCTGGAGGTGTCCAAGGAACACCTGGATATGACACTCAGTGCTCTGGGCTGGTGACAAGGTGGGGATCGGGCACAGGGTGGACTCGATGGGCTGGGAGGGCTTTTCCAATCTCAATTACTCTGGATTCTGGGATTCTATATCCTTATTATGTATCCATTTCCCTCAACATTGTACCTGGAAAGCTTGACCAGATTTCATGCCTGTCAAGTCTCCACAAGCAGGAAAAGAATTTCACAAGGTGTTTGGAGATCCTGCTCCATCCATGTCATCCCTCACTCCAATGAATCAGCCAGCTCTGCCCTGCTCTTCCTGCCCTGAGCACCCAGCCTGGGGTCACTCTGTGCCCACCACACTTCCCTGGGACTTGAGGGACCAAGCTCTGAGTTTCCCAGGCTTTGGAACTCAAACTTCTCCGGAGTGGGAGGGAACTTTCCCCTCTTGGGGCTGCCTTATTTCTAGAAGGATAGGCTGCTTCTGGATTTCAATTTCAAACAACTCAGGTCAAGTCCAGTTCTTAAAGAAAGCATTTAGTTCTGTGATCTCCAGACCTCTGAAGGACCACCAGCATGCAGAGCATGGGACAGACATCCCTGAAACTCCTGGGTTTCAGTCCCAATGACAGCAGCCCCAGGTTGGATCCATAATCCATATGTGCAGAACTGGAGCCCACAGTGCCACCAAAACCTCAGGTAAGCATGGCAGGCATGGATGGGTGGGCTGGATTATTGACCATGGATGATTCGTGTCTATATCAAGAACTCATGGCAGAAGACAGCTGAATGTCCTACACTAAGGTGCTTGAAATCAGGACAAACCTTTCTTTCCCCAAAATCGTTTTAGCCAAACAGTCTCTATTTTTGGTGACAAAAATGCTGGAAGAAGATCTTTTGCACATTTTAAAAGCAAAATTCCTTCCCTTGTCACCCATACTGGCCTTGACAACCAGGAGTTATATTAGTCCCATTCTGCATTTCCCATAAAACAGGAACTATTTTAGTTCCTCTCTTCTGTATTCACCTTTATTCCTGAAATTCCTTACCCCAACAGCCTGACTGCAGCCAACAGGTTCAGAAGTTACTAATGAGAAGGGCAGACACGAGGTCAAAAGTGATTGATGAAGAGTGGAGCCAGCAGAAAAATAGCTCAAATTCAATGATTTTCCTGATTAGACTCAGATTAATCTTAAAAAAAAAAAAAAAAAAAAAAAAAAAAGAAAGCCAGTTCTGAGATCTCTGTTTCCACCACCATTTACCCTGTAATTTTGTGGAGGGATCAACACTAGGATATAGTAATACAACACAAGCTGTAGTAATTAACAGTTTGGTTAATAGGAATGGAGGTGCAGCTTATCCTGGAAGGGATGGAGGTTCAGCTCAGGATAGAAGGGATGGAGGTGCAGCTTAGCTTGGAAGGAATGGAGGTACAACTCAATTTGGAAAGGATGAAGGTCAACTGAATCTGGAAGGGATGGAGGTGCATCTCAGGCTGGAAGGGATGGAGGTGCAGCTCAGCCTGGAAGGGATGGAGGTTCAGCTCAGGATAGAAGGGATGGAGGTGCAGCTCAGGCTGGAAGGGATGGAGGTGCAGCTGATCCTGGAAGGGATGGAGGTGCAGGT
>JAWWEE010000142.1:19188105-19216616 GCA_035221455.1 Xenops minutus | reverse complement strand
ATCCAGGGGCAGCCACAGCTTCTCTGCCCAACCTGTGCCAGGGCCTGCCCACCCTCCCAGGGAAGAATTCCTTCCCACCATCCCACTGACCCCTGCCCTCCTTGAATTCCTAACCAACATCTCTAAATCTCCTCCCAGTTCCCCTTGGATGAACCCAAACTGGCATCTCAAAATGCCTGAATGTCCCTGCCAATGGATTTTGAGTTTTAACCACACTGCTGGTGTCACCACCAGTTTCACCAGCGTGGGGCTGACTTTGGAATGCCCATCCCATCCCTGTGTGATGGGGAAGGGCAGAACTGGTCCCTCCATGTCCCACAGCCCTTCCTGTTCCTCCAGGCTCCCTTCCCAAGGTGACAGCTCCAGTCTAGGCATGAGCTGGATTTTCCTCCCCTGCTCCCAAAGCCTGTCTGTGGTAGCCAGTGAATACAAATCAAGGCAGTGGCGTTAATATTCTCATTACATTTAAATCTAACAGGCTTTTTTAATATTCAGAATCAAAGGCACTTCACCACCAGTAGATTTTTTTTATATATATTTTTTAAACAGAGCCCTGCATCTCATTCTGCCCTTCCTCCTCTTCCTCTAATATATATATATATTATACATATATATATATTTTTTTTTTTTTCATTTTAAGCCAGGCTAAACCACCAGGGAAGGGCTGTGCCTATAAACAGATGCCACTCACAGAGGGTCTGGGAGGCCTTCACATCATTAGATGATGGTGAACTTTGAACCCGTGATTTGGAGGCTGCGTTTGCAGGAGAGGAGGAGGAGGAGGAGGAGGAGGAGGAGGCAGCCGGGATGAGGCCGGGGTGGAGGGAGCTTGATGGGGCCTCTCTGGTGAATTGCTGGTCTACCCAGCACAGGAACGCTCAGGACTTCAAATCGGCTCCAGTCACTTTGAAGCTCCTCTCTCTTAATCTCTCTCTCTCTTTCTCTCCCTCTCTCCCTCTTTCCCCCCCCCTTGCATCTATGAATCATTCATGGCTTTTTTTTTTTTCCCCTTCTCCCCCCTCAGAGGTTCCTTTAGGAAATGAAAAAAAAGGGAAAAAAAAAGAAGAAAAAGGAAAGAAAAAAACCGCCCAAACCCCACAACAAACCCCTCTAAGAGAGGCGCTCACACAAAGCCCTGCCCGTGTCTATGTTCTCGATGCTCTGTGCAGCTGATTATCACCAATGTAGAACAAATCACTTACACGGAGCCGCCGAGGCGCTGCCGGCCCTCGGAGCGACGCTCGGGATGGGGCTGCCCGCTTTGGTCTCAACATTAATGGGCACAGGGGCACCACATTCCATGGAAAACAGGGGGGAAGAGCGTCTACATGGAGCAGGGAAGGGGGCCTGGACCTGGTGCTGGAGCTGTCGAAGGAAAAGAGGGATTCAAACAGCTCCGACAAACACAGGAGGGTGGGAGAAGGGATTTGGGCTTTATCCTGGAATCACAGAGTCATTTGGGTTGGGAAAGCCCTCCAAGGGCATCGAGTCCAACCATTCCCCAGTGTCCCCAAGTGCCACATCCACAGGGGTGTTAAATCCCCCCAGGAATCCCACCACCACCCTGGGCAGCTGTGCCAGGGCTGGAGTCATTTTCTCAGCATCCAACCTAAAGCTCCCCTGGCACAATCTCAGGCCATTTTCTCTGGTCCTACAGAAGCAGGAAGGGTTTGACAGCCTTTGGGCAAGTTCTTGAGTTTCTGTGCAAGCCCTCACACAGCGCAACACCGAGTCCTGAAAATGGGATATTTTGACTTTCAGAACACGTTGCAGCTCCCAAACAAACCCAGGAAGGGGTTGCTTTCATGTTTGTGGTTGCACCCACGTTCACTTTTGGTGTTTGTTGAAAAGGATGACTTAACTTGCCCTGTCTGTGAGTCCCTGGTTTGGGCCACCCCAAACGCTGCTTGGAGCTCATCTTGGACATCCACTGTGTCTTTCCCAGGACAAGGCTCCACAAGCCCATCCTGCAGGGGTTGCTTCCCTCTGACGGGCAAGAATAGCCCAGGACTGGCCCTTGTGCTGAGCTTGGACTCAAACAGAAAGGGAAAGGAGGAAGAACAAAGGCCCTTTGCAGAGAGACATTCCCAGGGAGGGATGAAGAGCCCTGGTTCCCACAAGAGGAGAAGGGCTCAGTAGGTGGAACTGAGGGGGGGGATGATAAACTTTGGGTGGGTGAGCAGTGGTGTCACTGCAGCAGCTGGGGAGCCCCAAGGGACCAGCAGCCACTTTCAGAATGACCCCTTGGCTCATCTGCCCCCACAAGACGTGGTTAAACCCCCAGGTATTGTTCTCTTTCTCTATTCTCTTGCAAGTCTAATCCTGGATCCCACTCATGCAAGGTCATGTTTGACTCCTGGGGCACATCTGAAGCCCTCACAGCAAAGGGACCCTGCAGGGGGACAATGTCTCCTTTGGAAATGGGGGAAACTGAGGCATGAAGGGTGGATGTAGCATCATGGAATGGTTTGGGTTGGAAGGGACGTTAAAGATCACCCAGTTCCATGGGACACCTTCTATCAGCCCAGGTTGCTCCAAGCCCCATCCAACCTGACCTTGGACACTTCCAGGGATGGGGCAGCCACAGCTTCTCTGGGAAATCCATTCCAGCACCTCCCCACCCTCCCAGGGCAGAATTCTTTCCCAATATCCACAGGGGTGGCTTGCCATGGGTGGGGATGGGAAGAGCTGTATCCCACACCCCTGGGAGGTCAGGAATTGGGGGCTACACTGCATTTGGAAGGACATCCACCAAGGTGCCCCAGCTTTTCATGGCTCCTGGGACGCCTGAGCAGATTGATGTGGGGTGAATGCCCTTGGCAGGGGGTTTGAAATGCAGGGGGTTTGTGCAAAGCTCCTTTCCCCCTGACACCTGCACTTGGCAGCAATTAGGGCCTGATGCACTTAAGCATCCAGCAAACTTTGGGATTTCAGGCTCTGAAGCTCGGGAAGCTTTGTAGATATTTGCTTAATGATGTCTCTGAAGGGGGAAAAGAGCATTTGCTGTCACCATGTGCCTCCCATGGATGCTGGAGGATCCCAAAGGGCTGATTGGTGCAATCCCATTTCCAGACTCAAGCCCAGTCTAGGGTTTAAGTGGTTTATCCATCTTGACACAGGGAATCCCTGGATGGGCTGAGGTTTGGACCTGCATCCCCTGCTCTGAGCACACCTCCTGGTCGTGTTTCTGCACCGTGTCCTGGGAGATGCCAGAAGCAGCCACACAGTTATACACAGAGGAATCTTCCAACCCTCTTGCAAATCCAAAGGCTGGAACTTTGGATGTGATCATGGCCCAAGCAGGGACTCCTGTGCTCCCACTCTGTGCTCAGACCTCAGCAGCAAAATCTTCCTCCAGCCGAGCAGAGCCAGCTCTGTGCACTGAGGTTTTATTAGATGAGATATGTGACCTATTTAATATGTAAAAAATAAACAGCTTTGGTATTAATAATAAATATTTAGGGCTCATTCCAGCTGGTCTTGTGGAGCTCTGCAATATATGGTTTCCCATTGATTTTGGTTCCCAGGAAAATGTTACTATTGATGCATCTTAAGATCCCCTGGGTTTTAATCATCATCACCATAATTTTCATTTATCATCATTATCATCATTTTTACATATAACCAAATAATTTTTACTAGAAGTTTAGGGCAATAAGCATTGCCAGGAATCATTTTAAGGCCATCCACCTAACCTTCCAGGTATGCTGTGCAATTTTTCTCCATCTCTAACTGGTTTGAACCCTGAAATCCAAGTCCAAGATCCAAGTTCACCACCTGGGACAGCACAGGGAAGCTGATAGTGGGAGGTAAGGGGTGGCTCACCTGGCAGCAGGTTTAATTAAACCTGGTTTCATCAGACAGTGCTTTCCCACTCCATGAGGATGCTGCCTGGGGATTGCCATGGGATGTGAGGATCACAAGCAGACAGGACAGTCATTTGGAGCAGAGATCTGTACTGGTCCTGCTGGCACAGGACACCCTGAACTTCCCCTATTGGAAGCCACAAACCCATCAGAAGGATTTTCTCTAAACACACATTTTGCTTTTCTCTGCACAGCCATGACCCACAGTGGGAATGGGGAGACCTCCACGGGGATGTCTCCAGCAGGGACACTCACCAGGGATGTGGCAGGAAAGGGGACAGGCTGCTCACCCTGCCTGGGGACAGGGAGAGGCAGTGGTTGGTCCAGGCAGGTGATCCATGCCTCTGGAGCAGGGAATAGCTCCTGTCCTGTGCAGGTGAGTCTTTGAGAAGGGACAAGGAGGCTCCTGGAGTCATTTGAAGCAAACTCTGAGCCTGCACTGGTTGGTGGCCTGTCCCCAGTCTCCCCAGTGCTGGCATGTCCCCAGTCTCCCCAGTGCTGGCATATCCCCAGTCTCCCCAGTGCTGGCATGTCCCCAGTCTCCCCAGTGCTGGCATGTCCCCAGTCTCCCCAGTGCTGGCATGTCCCCAGTCTCCCCAGTGCTGGCACCAGCCTGTGATGCAGCATCCAGAGTTTTCCTCTGGCACCTTCCCTCTTCTCCAGCACCTTCTCAGCGGGGCAGTCACATGGCCAAGCCTTGAGCCGTCTGAGCCCTTGTGCTCCCCTGGGGCCGGGAACCCATTCCCCCCATCTCTCCAAAGCTGGCACTAATTCCCAGCCTGCCAGTCCTTGGGAGAGGCCTCCAGCATCCCACACCAGGGTGTGATCTGTGCTGGGAACCCACACGGTGTAGGAGATCCTACATCTCCACCTCTGCAGGGAATTCCCAGCTGAGCTGGACCAACCAAGGGAGCAGGGATCCTCCCACTGCCTTCGGAGCATCCCTCCAGGGCTTTAATCCCAGTTTCCGAAGGGAAACCCTTGCTGTCCCTGTGCTCCCAGGGGTGGGCAGCAACCTCATGTCCCAGCCATCTGCTCCGGCTGCTGGGCACGAGGGAGGAAAGAGGGAGGAAAAGAGGGAGGAAAAGAGGGAGGGAAAGAGGGAAGGATGGCTGGACACCTCCCCCTGGCAGAGCAGAGGGCACCAGCTGCAGATCCAGCGTCAGAGCAGTGTGGGGGTAGGAAGAACAAAAGTGCTGTTTGTCCACATCCCAAAACCAATAGAAGAGGGATTTTTCCCCAAGAGATTTGAAGGGAAGGTATTTGGGTACTGGGTCTCAATATCCAGTGTTAGGGAGTTATGGAGTTATCACCTTTCTCAGCCCTTTGTCTTCCCAGGCACTTTAACCTAGAAGGGAATTTGGGGACAACGGCATCTTCCTGTTTGATTAAGAAAAACTAAGTTTCTTAGAGTTACCTCTCTACAAGGGTGCCAGGCCCAGACCTCCACATCTCTTTTTGGGAGACAACGTGGGAGATGCTGCTGCATGAAACACACAGGAGAGAAAACTGGGCTGGGGTAGAGAACATGCAAGGTTTAAACCCCAGACTTTTGTGGAGGCTCTTAAAACTTCCCTGCACTCTGCACAGAGCCAGGAAATACACGGAGGGCACGTGGAAAAGCATCAGATCTTCCCAGGCTATTGATTCCTGCCTTTCATTCCCCAGCCATGGCCAGGCTCCTTCGCTGCAGAGCAGGCAGCCTAATCTGAGCTCGGGCTGCGATCTTCGGCTGACTCCAGCCCAGCCTTAATGCTCGCCCAAATGGGCCACCTGCCCCCTCCCGGGACTGCTGGAGTTCTGGCAGCTCCTCAGGGCTTCGGGAATGGTGTCCCCATCCCAGGGTTCTTCAGGATCCCTCCCAGGGCACTTGCAGCCAGGCAGGAGTTTGGGTCAAGGTTAAAAACAGGCTTTGGAGATTAAGCTTCCAAATTCAAGTGCAGAAGGGACTCTTGAGGCCAGTCTGGCTTCCAGCAGCCAAAGGTTGGTGCCAGCCCCAACAAACCCCTGGCAGCACGGGGGGTTCTGGGCTCTGGCACCAGCTGGAAGAGGAGCAGGAGTCAGCAGCTGGCTTTATCCTGCCACAAACCTGCAGCGGTCACTTGCTTTTATTTTGGGTAGAACCAGACCAGACTGGTGGAATTTTTTGGCAATTTGGACCAAAAAACGAGAGAGGGAAATAGGCTGAAGGGAGCTTTAGGTGTCTGAAAGTGGAACAGTATTGCTTTAGACCAAAGCTGAGCTCTGCCGTTTGCTGAACTTTCAGGCAAGTAACACCCAACCCACCTGCCCCTTTCCCAGGGAATTCCTTTCCACCTTTCATGCTTCAGTTTTTCCACCCACCCAACAGAGGTTGACCCCATGGGGTCTCCTTTTGCTCTGAGATCTTAAGGAACACCCTGTGAGGCTCTCACTGCACGTATTGAGTCGTGTTCTCTGGGTGGCTCTGGGCCATCAGCTCTGTCCTGCTCAGGCTGATGGACATCACAGTGACCTCCAGCCCTGCTCACCCCTTGGCCTTGTTGCTGGCCAGGCTGGAAAATTGGCTGTATTTCCTAAAGTGTGCCAGGAGTTGAGAGCTGGGGAGGTGGCGAAAGGAGGGGAGGGCAGCTGGTGTGGCCAAGGCAATCAGGGCAGAGAGTCCCCTGTCCTACTCAGGCCAGACCTTTTGTCCCTGTTGCTCTGCTGAGCATCACCCACCCCTGGAGAAGCCCCTTGGTGCCTCCATCTCTCCCTGGGGCACGCCCTGCATGGACAGGGGGAAGGTTTTCCTCAATCCTTGTGTTTTAAATCTGCACTTGTGCGATGACAAAGGTGAGATGAAACACTTGTGGTCCTCTCCCTCTCTCCAGGGCTCTCTCCTTCCCTTCCCCACCAGCTTTCAATTATTTAATTTCCCCTCCCCCCTCGCAGCATCTGAAAGCCGAGCGCCTTAAATACAAATCACCTCCCAATCATTACGTGCAGGACCTTTCGGCCCCGTTCAGAGCAATGGGCCGTGAGTAATGAGCTCTGCTGAGAGTTTGCTGGATTTCACATACAACAGATGTAAAAGATGGGGCTGGAGAAGGGGGAAGGACGGGAGAAGGGAGCCGGATCCAGCTGGGGAGGGGAAATGTTTGCCACTCACCTCTTCCAGAGGAGGTCCAGGTCCTGCCCTGGGGCTCCTGAGCTGGGACCAGGCACACAAACAGGCAGGTGCAGCTGGAAATTTGAGTCCTGAGCCTTCCAGGGATGGGGGTCCCACCCTGGACCTTGTCCCCAGCAGACCATGAGCAAACCCTCATTCCCAGGAGATGTCCTCCCCTTCCTTCGGTCAACTCTCCCCCTTGAAGGGGCTGTCACGGACCCCCCTGTGGTGTGGGTGCCTCTCCTGTGTCCCCATCCCAGTCTCTGGTGCAGAATCAGGTGGTTGGGTCCCACATCCCATCCTGCCTTCCCCAAGGGCTCGGAGCCCACCTGGACACACACTTTGCAGGTGGGTGTTTCTCCACAGCACCAAGGGGCAGGACACCACGCCCTGGGGGTCCCCAAGGCTTTATAGCCAGGTTTAGGATGCCACAGACTCAGGTCCTGAACATTCCAAATGATGCCTGGGGTGGTTTCACCTCCAGGTGCCTGGAGAAAACAGCACAGGAAAGCCAACATGGACCTCTCTGCCATGAAAGCAGGTTGTCCTCAGCTCCTGGGGGCTCCCAGGACACCGGCAGGGCCAGGTGAAGATCTCCACTGGCCCTTCCCCTCTTAGCACCCATATCCCAGCAGATGTTTAGCTCTCTCCAAGGTATCTCCTACCCCCTGGAACCAGCACCCACAGCTCTCCTCCTGCTCCAGCAGTCCTGAGCACCAGCAAGGTGCCCACACACGGACCAAAACACCCTCTCAAGGCAGACCCCAGCCCCTGGGGGAGCCAGACCTGGCCAGGACTCCCCTGTCCCTCCCTCCCTGCTTGGGGAAAGGTGGGGATGGAGGGGATGGAGCAGGAGAAAACGAGAGCAAACCCTTTTGCTGCAGACTTCAAAGTCATCGTCAGCAGGAGCCTTCGGAACAGTTTAAGTACAAAATGAATTGTTTTAATATTTAATCAGTCTATAATAGGCCCAGGGATCCCAGTGGAGATGGTTGGCAGCTGAAAGGATGTCCAAACTGAGTATCCCCCCTCCAGAAGGGACAATGGTCCTGCAGGAGTCCCTGGCCCGAGACACGTGTAGGGAGAATTTCCTCTATTGGTTCCCCCTGATGTGGCCCAACACCTGGATCTGGCTCCCACCCACTCACCTGCAGGCTGCTGGGGGCTTTGAGAGCCATCAATCCTCATCCTGCAGGAGAAGGATTTCATTCTCTGATGAGCCCAGAATAAATTCCAGCTGCTCCCCTCCCACCCCATGAGACTCTTCCTCAGCCCCTGCATCCCTCCTTCCCAGTGGGTGCACCCAGCCATGGAAAAGGCACGGTCCCAAATGCTGGCATCACCCAGGCTGGGAAGAAGCCTTTGGCCCTTGTGAGGGTTTTTGGATGTGCAGGGATACAAACCAGATTTGGCTCAGCTTAGCCCTTCACCTGCTCCACAGGTGGGGAACCGGAGACTTGGAATCCCAAAGCCACTTCTCCATGACCCCCAGGCAGATCTGAGGCCCAAGTCCATGCACCCCCCAGAGCTGGGAGGGTGATTTTAAACTCAAAGAGGATTGATTTATATTATATATGAGGGAGAAGTGGTTTTTACCATGAAGGTGGAGAGCCCCTGGCACAGGTTGCCCACAGAAGCTGTGGCTGCCCCATCCCTGGAAGTGTCCAAGGCCAGGTTGGAGCAACCTGGGCTAGTGGAAGGTGTCCCTGCCCGTGGCAGGAGATGGAACAAGATGGGCTTTAAGGTCCCTTCCAAAGCAATTCCATGATTCTGGGATGTGAGGCTCCTGGCAAGCCCACGCAGGAGGATGGATGGGAGCAGCAAAGGAGCCCTCACTGCGACAGCCCATGGCTTTACAGCCTCTTCCCTTGGCACAGGGCAGGTTGTCCCCCTGCACCAGGAGGGGCCATCCCTGTGGGCTCTGCCAGGCAGTGTGGGCAGGACAATCGGGGAGCAGCCACAGCAGAGCAGCAGCATCTGGAGGGCCCAGAGGTGCCAGGGCAGCTCCACAGCCCGCTGCAGAAGGGCAGTGCGTGCCCCAAACTGCAGCAGAAAGGAACAATCCTGGCATTTCCAAGAAGGACACATCCACTCCCGAAAAAAGACCTTCCCCAGGATGGGGTGTCCCCCACCATTTGCTCCTTTTGGGGGGAATCCCCAGAGTTACCCCACTGAGGCACAGCCTGCCTTGGCCCAGCCATTCAGAAGGATGTTATGAGAAGGATCCTGGGGAAAAATAAATAAGCTTAAAACCATTATCAATCAGGGTTATGCTTCCATTAGCTGCCCGGAGAATCCTCTGCCCAGAAGCTCCTGAGCCTCCCCGGTTTCGAGTTACTGCAGTTTAGCTCTCAGTAACCCACTGGATGCAATAAATAACTCGGTGGGTCCTGGGTGGTGGAACCGGGACCATTAAACATCCGAGTTATTTTTACCGTGATTCTTGGAGGGAGGAGGAGGAGGGGGAGGAAATGAAATATCTGAACCCCCCTGTACGGCAGACGCGGAGAGGAGCGAGGTCTGCAATCCCCTTCCTGCCAGCACCATCTTCTGGCCAACACCAGCGCCTTGCCCGGAGCTTGGATCATGGAAAAGACCTTGAAGACCATCGAGTCCAACCAACCCCCAGCACTGCCAAAGCCACCAGTGCCCCATGTCCCCAAGTGCCACATCCACAGGGCTGGTAAATCCCTGCAGGAATGGGGACTCCACCGCTGTCCTGGCCAGCTGTGCCAGAGCTGGGCAATCCCTTCTGGGAAAAGATTTTCCTCCATATCCAACCTGAACCTCCGGAGGTGCAACTGGAGGTCGTTCCCTTCCTCCTGTCCCTGTTCCCTGGGAGCAGAGCCCAACCCTGCCCCATTCCCCCCTCCTGTCAGGGGGTTGCAGAGCCAGAAGGTCCCCCCTGAACCTCCTTTTCTCCAGGCTGAGCCCCCCCCGCTCCCTCAGGAGTTCTCCAGCCCCTTCCCCAGCTCCATTTCCCTTCTCTGGACATGCTTGTTTGGAGCACAGGATCTCCTGAGGCTGGAAAAACTGTGTTGGTTCTCGATGTTTTGGTAGCACAAAGGACTGCAGACCTTCTCCCTCTGGGCTGGAGACTCAGGACAGGGTCAGGATCTCCCCCCAGAGCTATTCCCAGCTGACATTTGGGGTTGTAACCCAGCAGTCCAGGCACTCCACCCCAAAAATAGTGATGGGGGTCCTGGTGAAGTCCATCACTGCCCCGGAAAGGGCCCAGAAGCATCCAGGGGTCATTTTTGGGCTCAGGAACACAAAGTCAAGTCTTCTTTCCCTCCTAAATACTTTTTTCCTTCAGGAAGTCCATTCCTGGCCAGTCCAAAAATAACTACCTGAGCGAGGTGACGACCAAGGCAGCCCAGCCAGGGCCAAAACAAGCAGCAGTTGTCCCAAAATAGCTCCAGCAGCATCCCTCTTCCTGAGGGCGAGGGCAGGGCTCCTTGAACCACCACAACTCCCGTTCCCACCGCACGGTCACGGAGCAGCTCGTCCAGCTCCATGGGAAAGGGAGAGGAGGAGTCTTCTCATGTGCTCCACTTTGGCTTGGCACTCCTGGCACTGCAGTGAGTTCCTCAGGGACACCACAAGGCCCTGCCCACCCTCGAGCTCTACTCGATATTGGTCTAGAAGGCGCCATCGTCACCCCATGTCCTGGCCTCGCTGTCCTGCCAAGGGCATGGGGACCAGGGGGCTCTGCCAGCTCCGTGGTGGCTCCTCAGCAGAGGTGCCCGAGGTGCTGCAGGTGCCCAGATGACACAGGAGAGAGCAGCACCCAGTGGCAGCCTGTCAGTGTGCCCTCACAGGGGACACCCTGCCTGAGCCAAGCAGCTCTGCCACTTTGGAGACAAGGCTAGGAGATTCCAGGCTGTCCCACCCCCAGACAGGACCCAAAGCTGCTGTCATTCCTGGTCCCGGCTGCCACAAGTGGCAGGAAATTCTGTGGACACACAATAAGGGGTTGGTGCCAGGGACATTCCCCCATCCCTGAGAAGTGGGCATGGCTACAGGACCTCCACGGCCAGGGCTGTATCCAAAGCTGCATGTTGAGACCCTCGTGGGCTCCACCAGCTCACAAAGTCCACCCAGCAACTGTTTGGAGGCTGCTGCTTGAGCCAGGCTGAAATCAGGCCAAGGATCATTTCATCAACATGACAGGTCAGACAGTTGTCTTGCAGCACCCAGGAATAACCATTAACCTCTTGACTGCTCCAGTGGTCCACCTGGTCTAGTGGAAGGTGACCCTGCCCATGGCAGGGCACTGGGACAAGGTGATCTTTAAGGTCCCTCCCAACCTGGACCACTCTGGGATTGGATAGAATAGACTCAGAGAGAACCTGCAGTTGTGGGGCACAGAAAAGACCATGGATTCATCCCAGTGAATCTACATTTTGAGAGACCAATAACAAAGGGAGTTCACACCCAAAAGTTTTGGCTGAGCTTTGTTTTACCTGGAAACACAAAAAAATCTGGGCCCAAGATGCAGAGAGAACCTGTGGATGTGAGATTGTTCACCACGGTTGGGATGGACCCTCCACCCACCTCACCTTTAGGGGCTCCTGCAGCCTCCTTGTCCCCTCCAGAGTGGTGCCACCACTCCTCCACCCCAAGCAGTTGGCCCTGGGAGTCATTTCCTCATTCTTCAGCAGCAGCACCACTGACAGTTTCCAAGAAGGGAGAGAGGAGAGAGGCAGAAGGATTTGTTGCACCACCCTTCTCATGCACCCCATGGGCTCAGTCCAACACACACACAGACACTGGGACTCACTGAGCTCAGGCCATGCCAATGACCCCATATCTCTCCATGTGGACAGGCAGGATGTGAGCAAAGTGGCAGCTTGGACACGAGTTAAATGTCCTGGAGAATGAATTCCAAAAAGTCCTTTCTTCTCTGCAGTTCATTGACACATCAAAAGCCGAGATAAGCCTTGCAGACCATTGCTCTTTCCAGGAGGGCTTGGGGTGACTTTATCTCCCTCCACTTCTGCTTTCTGCATTTCTCTCCCATCATGTGGCTGTGGCTTCTGCTCCTGCTCATCCTCTCCTCACTGCCCATGTTTTGCCCCAGTGTTTCCATGGTTGTTCAGATGCTCCGAGAAAGGGAACTCCTGGGAACCAAGGTGTTCAACATTCCCACTGGAGATAGTGGTCACAGTGTCTTTGTCCTTGTCCATACACAGAGCCTTGTCACAGCCTGAGGCACCAGGAAAAGTCCTGTAATTCCTGGAACAAAATCCATGAGGACACTGAGTGCTCTCAAGTTTGGTGGCTCAGCTCTCTCACAGGTGACATTAAGTGTCACCCCTCAGGGGCAGGGCCAGGTCCTGTCAGCTCATTGGAAGTTTGGGTCACTGAGTCATAGAATAATAGAATCATGGAATGGTTTGGGTTGGGAGGGACCTTAAAGCTCATCCAGTCCCATCCCCTGCCTCTCAGACCAGGACATTCCACTAGACCAGGTTGTGCCAAGCACTGTCCAACCTGTCCATGGACACTTCCAGGGATGGGGCAGCCTCTGCCAGGGCCTCCCCACCCTCACAGGGAAGAATTCCTCCCCAATATCCCATCTAACCCTGCCCTCCTTCAGCTTAAGGCCATTCCCCCATGTCCTACCACTCCATGCCCTTGGAAAAAGTCCCTCTCCAGCCTTGTGGAGGTGAAATCCAGGGGGCAGTCCTTGGTTTCATCTCAAGCAGCATTTGAGGTAGGAAGGAAAACAGAAGCTGATCCAGCAAAAGGAACTGGTAACATTTTTTTGTCCATTAACTGGGACAACTGGTAGCTGCCAGTTTCCATCCAGGACAATCCCAGACCCGTGGGGTGATAGCTCCAGTTGTTGACACTGCTTGGGCAAGGAGGTTGGGCCAGATGACCCACTGTGGTCCCTTCCAACCTGATCCATCCTGTGGTAGCTGCCAGGAGGGTCATGCCTGTGGGTGCAGGGGCAGCCCTGCAGGTCTCTGCCCTCCTTGGGCCACCTCTCTGTCCTTCACCCAACCCTGGAGCATCCTTTCCACGACCAGTCAGAGTCTTCCCTGTTCCAGTGGCAGCCTGGTGCCAGCTCTCCCTGGGAGCCACACTGCTCCCATGCCAGCACTGGGCAAATGCTCCCTGCATCCAACACCACTGAGCCACCCCAGTGCTGCCCCTGCCCTCTGTTTAGTGGGGATCACCTGGAAGCCACACGGGGATTTGAGCCTGGCAGGGCTGGAGATGTCTCCTTTAACCCTGGGGGCTGCTGGCAGAGGGGGTTCCTGGGCAGGGAAGTTCTTCCTTAGCCTCTCCGTGCTCCAGGGCAGAAGGTTAATTAGGTAGCAGGGTAATGAGGAGTCATTAAATCTGCCTGCACCGTGCTGTCAGCCGAACAAGGGCAGACCGAGGAGGTTAAAGCTGGGATTCTCGTTTTCCCATTGCCTTCAATTAACCTTTCCATGTTTTTGCAACACTCCCGGCCCCAGAGCTGCGTCCCGGGTGCCTCTGGAGGCTGTTAATGAGCAAAACACAGAAACAAACTTTGCTTTCAAGTAACTGGCAGGACCCTTTTGGATTTCAGGGTAAAATAAACAGGCAGGACCCAGCTCAGCCTTTGGGAATGCCACTGTCCCATTCGAGTTTGGGAGGGGGAATGAGGTCCCGGGGGTTATTTTGGAATGGTTATTCTACTCTTGCTTTCCTCTTGTCAAGTGGGAAGAGCTGGGGGCTCATCTCAGCCCCCCCACCAGAGAGATCCCTTCCTTGTGGCACTGGGGTGTTGGGCACAGCTGGGCAGTGTCCCCTAAAACTGGAGGGGAGGGGGGATGTTGTCCCATCATCTTCTACACCCCTGGACCTGATGGTCAGCCCAACTTCCAAGAGTCTGTGGGATGTCCACAGTGGGATTCAGGGCCAGTGCAGAGCCCCCATTAATTAGCAAGCAGGGTTAGGATCTTAACTTAGTTATCTAGGAAGAGATGATGTCCATGATGCCCCACCTCCATGGCTGGGGTGACACACTGGTCATACCAGGCTGCACAGGGTGGGGAACAGTCTGGGTGGGCTGCAGGATTTGGCTTCTTCTGCTGAATTTTGCCCAACCTTGGGCAGAGAGCACCTCCCTCTGGGATCTTCTGAAGTTCCTGGCTCAGTGCAGGAAAGGGTGTTTTCCCCTACAGCTTTTTATCAGAGCCCCAAGGCACCTTCTCCCACCTGACCTTCCCTCCCCCTGCTCTCTGGTGCTGCTCTTTCCTTCCCCCATCTTTGATCTACTTTCACATGGGTGGTGAGACTCCCATGACATCCCAGCTCTCTGAGCCAGGTCCTTCCTTCCAGAGCTTGTCAGCAGAGCACACAGGGCTGTCCCACTGCTGGCAAAGGGAGTGTTTCCAGGAGGGAATTCATTGGTGGAGAGACATCTCAGCATAAAGGAACCTCCCAGCATCATGTGTGGTGGGTGGCATCCCTGCCCATGGGCGTGGGGTGGAACCGGGTGACCTTTAAGGTCCCTTCCAACCCAAACTATTCCATGGTATGTTCAGCAGCAACACAGAAAACATGCTGCTTTCCCAACTTAAATCCCAAAGGAGATCTGAGGCTGACAAATGAGAAGTGTCCACAAGAAGATCCTTCTCCTCCTCAGTCCACAACAGCAGGAACCACGTTGTACATCTCCTGTGTGCAGGAGCCCGCAAAGCTCCCCAGAAAACAACATTTCACGAGCCCAAGATGGGATATCAGGAGCATTTTGAACATGAAACCCTCTATAAAAGAACACATTAGAATTCCCTCTCTACCTCTCTTGCTTGTGGGAGCTAAAGGAGCAGAGAGAGGCTTCCCAACACACTGTCCTTGTCTCTGCCATCCAGATGGATTGGCCATGGTGGGGTAGCAGTGCCCAGTCACATGTGCTGCTTGTGACCAGCAGCTCTGCTGGGACATGCAGCCTCCACAGAGGGCCAGTGTGTGCTCACACAGAGACCCCTTTGAGACCCTCACATGAGCCCAGTCAGCCCTGCCACGCGTGACTGGGCTGGTCCCCCCAGGCCATCCTTGAGTTCCAAGGCAACTCCCCTTTTTCGTCGGGTTATTCCCTCCCTGCTTTAGTGTCACTCCAGCTCCACTCCAGTGGGATGAAAACTCCCTCTGAGCCCCCCAGAACTTCCCTGTCACTTGACTCCCCCTGGAATCTCGGGCTGATTTTCCCAGGGCCTCCCCCAGAACATTCCCTGCAGCACAGAATCCTCCTGAGATGGGAGGGACCCATAAGGACCATCCAGTCCAACCCCTGGCCCTGTCCAGACACCTCAACAATCCCACCCTGTCCCTCAGAGGGTTGTCCAAACCCTCCTGCAGCTCTGGCAGCCTTGGGGCTGTGCCCACTGCCCTGGGGAGCCTGGGCAGTGCCCACCACCCTCTGGGGGAAGAGCCTTTAGCTGAAATCCAACCTGACCCTGCCCTGACACAGCTCCAGCCATTCCCCAGGTCCTGTCACTGCTCACAGAGAGCAGAGGTTGGAGCTGCCCCTTCTCTGCCCCTCAGGAGGATGTTGAAGACCCCAATGAGGTCTGCCCTGTCTCCTCTTGTCCAGACTGAACAGACCAAGTGAGCTCAGACGCTGCTCATGTGGCCCCTCCAGACCCTTCCCATCCTCGTGCCCCTCCTTTGGATGTTCTCTGATGTCTCTGTGAAGGCTTTGGCCACTGCAGTTGGAAAACCCACTCACCAGTATGAGTGGGACGCACGGATAGTTTGTGGAATTCACTCCAGGGATGGAAGTGAGGATTGCTGTCTGCATGAAGGTGGCCCTGGGGCATTGCAGGGGGATGTTCACCAATGTGGGTAGGATGGATTTTAACTGGCCCAGTTCCTTTCTGGAGCCAGCTCAGTGCACGTGCACTAAAGGCTCTTCCCATCTCTCTCCTGCTTTGGAGCAGGAAGGGAGCTGGAGATGGGCACGAAGAGGTTCATGCCAACTCTCTTCTTCCTCAAACTGTTTTGGGGACACTGATCTCAGGCACCCAGTGCCTGGCCCAGAGAAGACTGTTCCATGCTGTGGTGGGGGGCTGCCAACCTTCAGGGCTGTCACCATCACCTGGAGACATCCTGCTGACCTGACACCAAGGTCCTAAAGTGCTTTCCATCCCTAATTGCCTCCCTGGGGTGACTGGAACTGGCAGAGCACTAAAAGCCAGCTGGTATCATATCCAGCCTCCTCCACATCCCTGTTGGAGGTGTCACACACTGCAGGGCTCATAAAAAGAGGGTCAGGTCCTCTTCAGGCAGTGGGGACTTCCAGGGACAAAGATTCCTCAATTTTCCTTGATGGCATCCATGAACCTGCTTTTCTTTAGCAGGGCCCAGGTTCAGGGGGTGGGTTTGAAGCCAACACCTGCTGCAGCAACCCAGCTGTAGGTTTGCCACCACTGTATTAAATTCTGGTTATCCAAGGAGCATCCCTGAACTGTTTCCAGGTTATGGAATTGATCAGCCATCAGCACATCCCAAAGCGAGGCAGCCTCGGGGTCCTCGCTGTGTCTTTGGCTTTCACTCACCTTCCCAGGGATAAGCAGAGCCCAGACCACAGGAAGGAAGTGTCCTCTCCCAGATGTCAAGGAGGTGATACCCCCTTTGTGTTTTCCTCTGCCTGCTCTCACTCCCAGTGCCTTTTCCCGCTGCCTACGAGGCATTTTCCACTTCTCTCTTCCCTCCTCCATGGCTGGAGAGCAGCCAGGGGACTCTGCTGCCCTGCAGGGAGGGGGGTGCTGTGGGGTGAACATGGGGATTCACAGCAGTCCTGCCCTCCCCAGAACTTTAAAAGGCTCTGAATTCCACATTGTTTACCCAACCCCTCTCCCTCTGTGTCTCCTCATTCCCATTTCCTGGAAAGGTCAATGGTACTTGAAGGCGACCAAGCCCTCACTGGTGGCTCCTTGAGAAGAGGCCATTAATCTCTATATAACTAACAGCAATTATTTCAGGAGCAATAACCCATTTGTCCAAACTTTTCTCGGAAGCTTGCTAAGCAGAACGAGGGAATGGAAGGGGGGAAATGATCCAGAGAAGTTCCCCCTGAGCTCTGGGTGCTGTGGCTGGGCTGGCATCGTCCTGCCAAAGCCACCAAGGATTTGCACCAGCTACTCAGTCACCTCCCAGTTCCCAGGAGGTGGGAAGGCCACAGGAGGATCTGGGCATCTCCACAGGTTCTCTGTGGGTTTCACATGGAGTGTCTCGATCTCCCCCTGCACAGATTTACTGCAGTTTAATTGACTTTTCATACCCTGGGTTGTTCCTGAAGTCAAAACATTCACAGTTCTTGAGCTGAACTGCTTAAATGAAACAGATCCCCCAAAATAATTGGAGATCATAAAGAGCATCCAGACATTAAAATAAAAACCAAATTCACTTCCTTTATCCATCAAATTAAAACCATTATTATTTACATGTATACATATGTGCATAAAAGCAAAGGGTTATTTAAAGGTTATAACAATTCCATGGGGCAGGAGAGTTTGCTCAGCTCTGTGAAGCCCTTGGATAGTGTCAATTTTAAACCCCACAGTACTAAGAATTCAATCAAAGAGCTGGTGAAGAGAAATTAATGTCATATTTACATCTCAGCCCACCTTTAATGAGGCTCATTAGCTGATGGCCTTGGTGCTTCCAGCAGAGCTTTGTATGAGAACTTCCCAAAACTGTTCAGGGAAATGCACCTTGTGGTGTAGAAAATGCAGATGAAAACACGGACAAAAATAACATTTCTGTGTTAAGGCAGTAAATTTCCCTCTGGGGCTCTGAGCAACATGGGAAGGAGACCCTGGCCATGGCAGGGGGTGGAACTGGAGGGGCTTTAAGGTCCCTTCCAGCCCAAACCATTCCATGATTCCATAAGAAATGCACAACAAGGTGGCCAGGGCAGGACCCTCCATCCTCACAGGCCAAGCATCCTTCCATTGTTTCTGTGAATAAAACACACAGAGCTCTGGGATTCTCCAGCAGGAAATGCCTCTGGATCCATGGACTGGATCAAAGCAGAGCCATTGAGGCAGCACAGTTATTTGGGCTGAGCCTGCAGAGGTTGCAGGACACACAAAAATGAATCCCCACGACGTGTCACCATGCACTGTCAGCTCACAAGGGCACAGCCAGCACCATCTCCTGCTTGTCCCACACCAGGGAGTCACACACAGGTCCCAGCAGCACACCTGGATGGCCTGGGAAAATCCAGGGGATGGAGCTTAAACTCTGGCTGTGCCACACACTCATGTCCAAGCTCTCCACCTGACCTATGGATCCTAAAGGAACCACAATTCCACACCTGTCCTCTGGAACCTGGAGCTGGGGCAGAGCCCTGGCTGAAGACCAACACTTTGGGGGATTCTCTGTCCCCTAAAGTCACCAACCATTTGGATGGCAGGAATCCTGACCTTGAGGTTCTCAATTCCTCGTAAACGCTTCCCCTCTGTCTCTGGAGATCCCTCAGGACTTGTGGGGTTTCTGGAGAAACAGAGGAGGGTGGAGCCAGGTGGGGGTCGAGCTTTTCTCCCGAGGAACAAGGGACAGGATGAGAAGAAATGGCCTCACATTACACCAGGGGAGGTTTGGTTTGGATATAAGGGAATGTTTTGTCCCCAAAAGGGGTGTCCAGCACTGGAAGCGGCTGCCCAGGGCAGTGGTGGAGTTCCCATCCCTCGAAGTGCTCAAAACCATGTGGATGTGGCACCTGGGGACGTGAACACAGTGCTGGTTGACAATTGGACTTGATGATCTTAAGGGTCTTTTCCAACCTTAACAATTCTGTGATTCTAAGTCCTCTTTCCACCAAGATCAGGCTCAACATCCTCCCATCACACTGGTTGTGACAATGTCTTTGGAATGCAGAGACACCCACAGTTTCTGGGACTCCCTTCAAGGCTCCCTCTACCCTCGCTTTGGGGGCACAGTGACCCCAGACTCTGAAGCTTTGCCACCAGGGCCATCTGAAGATGACAAGAAGCTTCTTCGAGCCCCAATTTATCTGACATCAGGCAGGAATTCTCAAACCCAGACACACCCTCAGCCATGGCACTGGGACAGAACTTCCAGCATTCCCAGAGCAGCAGCTGGGCAGTGTCCCCTCCGCCTGGGATCGCTGTCAGGAGCCCCCCTGGGCCCCAGGACTCGCCCTGTCACCCTCTGAACAACTTGACTCTGCTTGGCCCCGGCTGATAAGAAAGTTATGAGTGAAAGAACTTCAAGTGCGGGGTCAGCGCGGGCTCGTGGGAACAGCAGGGATCTGGCTCCCTGGATTTTTCCAAGAGATCCTCTCCTCGGAGCAAGGGAGAGTCCCAGCAGCATCCTGTGTGCCTGTTCCTTCACTCACCCACCCCCCTGGATCCGGGCACAGGGGGCAGGTGCGAGTCCTGAAATAACCACTCTTTTCTAGCTCTTTACGTAAGAGAATATCTGCAGTTTGGTGGCATCCAGCCTGGAATTGCTGGAGGTTTTGTAGTGTGGGATCCAAGGAGTATTACCTGGAATTGCTCTGGGGCTCTGACAGGTCATGGTGGGGATCAGGGACAGCAATGTGGGTGAAATGGGGGTTTCCATCCCACTGCCTCAAAGCTTTCCTAAACCAGCAGGGCATTTCCCCTGACTCAGCTGAAGAACATCCCTGAAGCTCCAGACTCAGCATCTCCACAAGGAAGGAAAGGAGCAGAAGGCAGGATAGGTCTTGGCAACACCTTTGTTCCCTTTACTCTTCCTTGCTCCACTGGTTGGTTGCTCCAGGGGTTAAAACTGAGGGATATCAGCCTGGAGAGAGTAAAGGAGAAGACCAAGTTCAGAGATCAGCAGCATCAGAGAGCTTGGCATGAATGAAAACATTTGCTGCACAAAAACACCCCTGGAAAGGTGCCAGAGCTGCTCTCCAGGACTCCAGAGCTCTCCTGCAAAAGAGGCAGGGTGGAGGGAGTGCTGGCAGCAAGATTTAAGGAATATGACTAGAAATGCAGGCACAATTAGCTATTTATTTATTTTAAATGATGCCAGTGAGGGCGCCAGGTTGGGAGGCAGTTTCTGAGTGTTCAATGTCAGCATTCCCAGAGCCTCAGGACCAAACCCAAGCCTTTCCAGAGGATCCCTGCCTAAAAATACAGCAAGCATTTCAGTCAGATAGCAACAAACCTCCCCAAGGCAGGAGGATTTACTGGCTGACAAGCCTAGAAATGCATATTCCCAAAGGATTTGGTCCTGCAGGTCCCCGGTGGTCTCCTCTCTGTAATGTTTTACCTGTTTGAATTCCTGAGGGACTGTCTGAGTCTTCCTGTTCAGGTCCGAGGGGAGAAGCCCTGCACGTGATGTGTCCATGGATATCCTCTCTTCCCAGACATCCTGCTTTACTGTACGTGTTTCCACAGCCCACTCCCTGCAGGGGGGATAACACAGCATCCCAGAATCTCCTGAGTTTAAAGGGACCCCCAAGGATCATCCAGTCCAGCCCCTGGCCCTGCTCAGACACCTCAACAATCCCACCCTGTCCCTCAGAGGATTGTCCAACCCCTCCTGCAGCTCTGGCAGCCTTGGGGCTGTGCCCACTGCCCTGGGCAGCCTGGGCAGTGCCCACCACCCTCTGGGGGAAGAGCCTTTCCCTGAGATCCAACCTGACCCTGCCCTGACTCATCTCCAGCTGTTCCCTGGTCCTGGCACTGCTCACAGAGAGCAGAGGTTGGAGCTGCCCCTCATGAGGATGTTGAAGACCCTGATGAGCTCTGACTTCAACCTCCTCCAAGATGAACAAACCAGGTGCCCTCAGTTGCTCCTCATGTGGCCCCTCCAGACCCTTCCCCATCCTCATGACCACACCCTGGGCACTGGGACTCCTCCAGCTGAACTCCTCCAGCCCAGCCTGGGCACATCCCAGGACACACAGCTGCTTCCACAGGGTGAGTGAGGGTGCCCGTGCCCAGATGTTGGGGGGGGGGGGGGGGATAAGGTGCCCCTGCTAAATTATTCTCCCAGATGTTTCTCTGCCCTATGACCACACCTGAACTATCTGACTCCTCTCATATGACCACACACTAAACCAGAGGACACCTGGCTCTTTGTGGGACAGTTCCACACTTATTTATCTGCAGGTTAAACCCAGTGTCTCAGGCTTGAAGCAGCAGCACTTAATTTGCTATACTAAGCCTTTAAGAGCTGCTGTTGCAGTGCCATCAGCATGTTCCCACATGGAAAGCCACAAGGGATGGATGCCCTGAGCTGTGCCTCTCTCCAGACCAAGGGATCTGCTGGGCTCACCAGGATCCTGGTTTCTTCCAGTGACACAAATCATGGGACTTGGCTTGGCTTTGGAGTTGCAGCTTTAACCAGTTAAAAATCAGCTCCCAGGCAAAGGCAGACACTGGGAGGACTCACCCCAAGATGAGCAGAAGGGCTGCAGTTTGAGGGCCAGGGACAAATTCCATTAGCTCAGAGCTCTGGAGAGCTACTTCCCATGAGTAGCTCAAACTGGGAATGCTGGACCTAAAGAGCTACTAGTCAAAGACAGTCCCAGACTGAACAAACAGCCCAAAACTTAGCATGGAATTGTTCAGTTGGGGAACGACCTTAAAGCTCATCCAGTTCCACCCCTGCCAAGGACAGGGACACCTTCCACTAGCCCAAGTTGCTCCAAGCCCCGTCCAACCTGGCCTTGGACACTTCCAGGGATGGAGAGTCCACAGCCTCTCTGGACAACAGGGTTCACATTCACTTGACTGAGCCAAATTTGGGTTCCACTCACTTCATCTCAGGCTCACCCATACTCTGCTAAAAGGAACAGAAGGATATGAGTGGATGAACACTGGACAAATTCAAGAGCTACACTCCACGTGAAGATGTGATTTTTCCACACTTCCTGCACAGAAAACAAATTGAAGCCATGAAAGTTCAGCTGCAAGTTTTGGGAGCCCCTCCTTCCCAGAGTTAAAAGCAAAAGCCATCTGCTCTTCCTTGGGATGTGACAGCACTGTGGAATTTCATTTCAAGGCACATCTGTCTGTCTGCTCTCCAAAGGTGACTGAAGCATCAGCAGGAGACCCTGAGGGATGGATGACACTCCTTAGCAGGGTCTCACCCAGGTGCTCTCTCCAGCACTTGAGGAGATGTCTCATTTCCAACCCAAATCTGAGCTCCAGGCAGCAAATCAATGGACCAGGCACAGCCAAGATGTGAGTGTCCTCCTCAGGGCTATCAGTGCAGAGCTGATGTTTTCCTGAGCTGTGGCTCCTCAGAGCTTGCCCAGCACCATCCAGCCTTGCCCAGCACCATCCAGCCTTGCCCAGCACCATCCAGCCCTGCCCAGCACCATCCAGCCTTGCCCAGCACCATCCAGCCTGGCCAGGTCACCTCCCTGTTCAGCACCAAAGGCAGCAGAAAGCCAAATGCCTTACACTGGGCATGTCCTCCCTAAAATGTAAAAGCAAAACAGCTCCCAGGGAGTTACTGCTTGGCTGTGACTTATTTCAGAAGCAGCTTCTCCGTTCTGATCATTGCAGTGACTCAACATCAGCCCCGAGGCCGAGCGTGTGCCAAGGACACTCTGGCTGCACAAGGTCGGGATTCCTGGGGGTGTGAGGGGGCTGGAGCCATCCTTTGTCTCCAGCAGAACACAGAGGGCCATTCATGCCCCTGGCACATGCAGGAACGTGACTGTCCCCAAGAGGACCCCTCAGCGGGGGTGCCATGGATTTGTCTGCTTGGGGAAGGGAGCCCAGGAAAAGCTGCAGCCCCCCCCAAATAGAGGTCAAGGGGTTAAAGGAGCATGGACATGCCTTGGCTTCTGCCCTGGGGAGATGAGCTCTTGGGGTCTCCTGACCTGCCTGCACTGGGAGTGGGCAGAGGGAACAGTCAGAGGTCACCTCCTGATGCCCTTCAAAGCCTCCAGCTGGTAATGAACTTGTTTGCTGGCCCAGACTCAAAGTCCAGCCCTGGTGTCACCCACCAAGGTCCAGAAATGCTTCACTGAGGTCCAGTGTCAACCTTGGGACACAAACTTGCAAGCTGGAGGCATCTATGAGCAGACTAGGGGGGTGCCAGCCGACTGCCCCAAGGCAAGGGCAGAGCTGGGCTGGATCCACCGAGCCCAGCCCAGCCCACTGAGCCTGGCTTTACCCTCTGTGTCCTTCCCCAGGGGCTCCTGGGGGCTGCCACACACTCAGGCTTGGGCAAGAAAAGGATGAATCCCTGCATGGCAATGCCATCAAGAAGGTGAGCAATGTGATCCTCCAGCAGACCCCACAAGCACCTTTATTCTCAAAAAAAAAAAAAAAAAAAGTGCCAGTTCCAACCCAAACATCCAGTTTTAAATTGGGAACAAGGAAAGCAGCTCCCCCAGCACCCGTGTGGCTTGTGCCACCTGAGCTGGTTGGGCTGAGGAGCTGTTGGGGACACGCCTGTCCCTGTGCTGTCACAGCTCTAGCTCCAGAGCAGGCTTGGCCAAGACTTGAGAAGCCACAGAGAGATGGGAGGGTGACAGAACCCTAAGCTGGGCTTTCCAGTGTGGGAGAAAGGGAGAAGAGGCTGAATGAGGTTTTGTTCTCTGCTCTTCTGAGTGAGGAGCTGGCGCCAACCCACAAGGGTATGAGTGAAGAAAGACATAATTTCCTCTGGATTATCCACAGCTCTAATTCATCAAATCTTCAAGGAATCATGGAAATGATTCAGTGGAGAGACACAGATAATTTGCTTTCACACAAAGAAGGAAGAAAGTTCCCAAACAACTGATATAAATTATCTCTGCCCTGTTTACAAACCTTGGCCACTGAGAAAAGCCAGGCTGATGAAATTCTCATTAGCATTTTTTGCCAAATCCTGAGATGAGAGGAAATTTAATCCAACCCTGTGTCTGGGTCTGTGCAGGAAAAGGGCTGTAACAGGGGATAAATATACCAATATTTTATCATGAACTTCTCCTGTTGTCCCGTAAGTAGCAAAGATCAAAGAATCACAGAAACATGGAATGGTTTGGGTTGGGGGGCACCTCAAAGCCCATCCAGTGCCACCCCCTGCCACGGGCAGGGACACCTTCCACCAGCCCAGGGTGCTCCAAGCCCCATCCAACCTGGCCTTGGACACTCCCAGGGGTCCAGGGGCAAATCTGGACTCCTGGATGGCTCAGAAATGTGTTGTCATGGTGCAACTCCACAAAGCCGAGGCAACTTCACTTCAGTGCAGGGACTCCTTTGCCCTCTTTGCCCCAAAATAAGAGGTTCAGACTCCTTCCCAGAGTGAAACCATCACACATGGCTCATGGAGGGCTGGTGGGACCCCAGGGCTCCAGCAGCTGCTCAGCCCTGCCATGTCCTACCCTGACTCTTGAGCAACCAGACACTGCCCTTCACAAGGCTCAGGATGCTCAGAAACCACAGCAGAATAAAACCTGAGCTGGGCTGTGAAAAAACTCTGGTGCAACCTCTTGTAGATGGGAGCATGGTCGGAAACCTGTTCGTGACCTGCTCCACCTGGCCCTGCTCCACCTGAACCTGCTTCACCTGGACCTGTTTCATCTGAACCTGCTTCACCTGGCCCTGCTTCACCTGAACCTGCTTCACCTGGACCTGCTCCACCTGGGTTTGGCTCTCCCAGACCCGGCTCAGCGAGGCTTGTCCTTCCCCAGCGCTTCAGCCAAGACTTTTATGCTCGCTCCTCTCTGCTGGAAGGTTCCCCCCAGGCTCCCCCAGGTCCCCCTGCCCTTGCTCCTGGACCTTTCCTCAAGAGCTCCAGATGCAGCACCTGGCTTTCCCCACCCTGGGAAGAGAGGCTTTGATGTCTTTTTCCCCCAAAGCTGGTGGGAGCTGCAGGTCCCTTCCCCAAACCCTGTCCCGGGTCCTGCCAGCCTATCACCCCGAGCCCACAGGCTCTTTGCTTTCCCCTTCCCCCCCCCCCAGCTTTGTTTGTTTGTTATTTTTCACTCCTTCCCAGAACTATTCCTGCCTTTCTGCCGCTTTTCCCTCCTCTCTTCCCATCCCACCCTCCACCCATTGGTCGCAGGGGCAGCGCTCGGGGGGAGCGCAGTGAGTTTCTATAAAACCACCCACTCCGGGGCTGCTCGCTGAGTCCCAGAGGGAAGGAACCTCAGCCCCCTCCAGGATCTAAACCCCGCATTCCTCCCAGGACATGCCCGGAGTGCCGTGCCGGGGGAAGGAACTGAGCCCCAAATCCCTGCTCACCAACAAGGTAACTAATCTCCAGTGAAAACCTTCGCTCTTCCGTGCACTGATTTGCAAAACAAAATGATTTCTTGCTTCAAGGGTGAGTTTTTGCACGTTTTTCAGATGCCTCCGTGAGCAGCCCATTCTGGGGAAGGTGTCGAAGGGATCAGGGTGCCTGGATAAGTTCCAGGAGTCGGGCAGGGAGAGGGTGCTTGAGGAGAAATCCATCACAGCTCTGGGAGGAACTCCTTCTGCTTGTGGAGCAGCTCGGGGTCAGGGCAGGGAGCGCCTGGGGATGGGCAATTACCCCCTGCCTCTCTCCCTGCTGTGCCCCACACACGGACACTGTGCGGTGAGAGGTGTTCGTGCACAGGAAAGCTCTCTGCTCTTTGGACAGGTGAGTCTGGCAGTGGAGCTGCTCTCCAAGGCACAGAGACTGGCTGCAGAGGAGGCTGCTGCCCGGCATGCAGTGGCGTTCCTGGCTCCCATGGAAAACACATCCCAAGCCCCCCTGCCCACAGCCGGCACCTTTCAGGCAGGACCAGGTTTTGCAGGGTTATGGTGATGGTTTTCAGGCTCGTGTCCTCTCTGGGAATCATTCCTTGGTGTCCATGTCAAGATGCCCGTGGGTTCAGCTGTGATTTGGGCTCAGCACAGTGTAAGATTCTCACTCCCATGGGCCAAAGCCATTCACTAAGAGCAGCACCTCAGCCTGGCAGGTGGGATGGGGATGGTCCCTCTGAGCACCGAGTCACCTCCCCAAAGGAGAAAAGCTCAGAGGATTTTGGGTCAGGCAATGCTGGCTTTGGTTTGACATCTGCCAGACCTTCTTGATGCTTCTGTGCCTCAGTTCCCTCCAAACTGAGAAAGGGTTGTGCTTTCAAGCCCTCTGAGATGTGAGAGGCAGAGTGGAGGACAAGGAGTAAAGGCCAGGAGGAAACAAGGCTTCTCTTTGCCTAAAATGTTGGATTTTAGGCAAGATGAGGGGAAACTGTTGTTTTGGTTTTTTTCTCCAGTGCTTTGCACTGTGCCATGGAGGGACCGGACAGGAGCAGGGAGCTGAGTCCTGTGATCCTCACTCACATGAGCTCTTCTCCCAAACCCCCCGGGCTGAGCAGCCTCAGTGGTTGGGATGGGCAGATAAAAGCAGTCTGTGGCTGTGGGGACACAGGGAATGATTTCCAGGGATTCTCTGGTGCCCTCTGTCAGAGCTGGCTCCAGGAGCCACTGCCTTCCTCCAGCCACGGGTGGCAGATGCTTGTCTGTGCCACCCAGAGCTGCTGCCCAGACCATCAGGGATCTCAGGCAGGAATTCTGAGCTGAGTCTGCCCTCTTCTGTGGACATAGTGGGATAGAGAGGTCAGAACACCCACCCGTGGGACACCTGTCCCTGGGGGAGCTGGGACCTTGGCAAGGATACAGCCTAAAGTCCTTGGAACGGGTCAGAGCAGGGATTTGTGTCCAGGTTTGTGCTCCTTTGGGTTATTTACCTGTTTTCTCCCTTCCTTTCTTCCCCCCTTCCCAACACAACTGGGTGCCCAGGCATTCCCACAAAGCCTGGCCCCTGACACAGGTGTGTCTGGAGGAGCTGTGGTTGTACCTGGTGGGGCTCCTGCTTGGCCTTGGCCGTGTCTTCCCACAGTGGGATCGGTGCTCCCACCACGCATTCCTTGCTGGTCCTGGGATCCCCAGGATCCAGGACAGGGAGAGCCGTGTTACAACCCTGGAGTGCCTTGGCTGGATGGTCCCGAGGTTCAGATCCCAACTCTGCCTGGAGGAGTCAGAGCAGAGCCCAAGTCCCAGCTCTGGTCCCGGGCAGGCTCCTTGATCCCTGTCTCACTGGCTCCTCTGGGGCAGAGCACATCCCAGGGAATCCCAGAAGGCTCCTGTTCCTATTCCAGGCACAGCAATTTTTCCTCCCTTGGAAGGTTTCGTAGTCCCTCAAACATGTCCCTCACCCTCTCCAACCAGGAGCCCCCAGATCCATCCCCATCTGGGGCACAGACTGGCACTTTGCTGCCCTCTCCCATTCCCTCTCTGGGCTCATTTCCAAATCTGGATCATCCAGAAGCCCCTTCCTCAAACTCATTTCACTCCAGGGTGGTGCCATCACCCCCCTCATCTTTCTCCTGTGGTTGTGGAGCAGCAGCTTGGCTCATCCTGCCTGGAAATGCCATCAGAGCCATGCCAAGCTGAACCACTCCAGGGGTATTTATTAGAGCCTGGAGACCTTTTCCTGTGCTCGGCAGCCAGGACTGCAAAGAGCAGAGGCAGATTTATATCCCTGAGGATGGAGCTGAATGGGCCTGGTGGATTTGGGGAGGAAGCAGTTCAATGAATGGAGATGAGGATGGGGAAGGAGGGGCTGTGCTGCTGCACAGGAATTGGGGTGAGATGTCAGGTATCAATATGGCATGTCTGGAAAAAAACCTGCAGGATTTTCCCAGCAGGCTCCCAGCAGTTCCGTGCTGAGTCTTTTCCTGCTGCACTGAAAGGCAGCACAGGGGCAGCCTGTGGGATCTGCTCGTGCCACTCCCATTGTCCCAGGAATACACTGGAAAAGCTCTGCTGGCTCTGGGGACCCTGAGATGGGACTGTGGAGCTGCCCAGGTGTGCAGGCAATGACAGCATCCCAAAACTGCAGCTTCAGCTGGGAACTGAACTGCCCAAAGTAAACTCTGCAACTCCCTGCCAGGAGTCAGGGGTGGGGATCAGGCTCTGCTCCCAGGGAACAAGGACAGGACAAGAGGAAACGGCCTCAAGTTGTGCCAGGGGAGGTTCAGGTTGGACATCAGGAGGAATTTCTTCCTGGAAAGGCTGCTCAGGGAGGTGGTGGAGTCCCCATCCCTGGAGGTGTCCAAGGAACGACTGGCCATGGCACTCAGTGCTCTGGGCTGGGGGACACGGTGGACTCAGTGATCTGGGAGGTGCTTTCCAACCTCAGGAATTCTGGGATTATAACCAAAGAGTGGGGTGGACATGGAAGGAAATTGGGCTTGGCCACGGGAGCAGCAGTGCCAAGTGCAGGAGGGGCAGTCGCTGCTCCCACACACCTGGAGGTGCCCTCGGTCACTGAAGTGCTGCATCAGAGACATGAGGGATTCTTTGTTCTTCTCTGAGTTTGTTTTCCTGGACTGGCCTGTTTAATTTTAGCAGCACAACCCACAGGGGCAGCCGCTCTGACCTGAGGGGACCTGATTTGGCATCATTTCTGTTCAATTCTCCAGCAATTAATAGAATGGAATGGAACATCTCAGGTTGAAAGGGACCCACCAGCACCATCCAGTCCAATCCCTGGCCCTGCCCAGACACCCCAACAATCCCACCCTGTCCCTCAGAGGGTTGTCCAAACCC
>JAWWEE010000142.1:19156912-19173480 GCA_035221455.1 Xenops minutus | reverse complement strand
CCCTGGCACAGGTTGGGCAGAGAAGCTGTGGCTGCCCCTGGATCCCTGGAAGTGTCCAAGGCCAGGTTGGATGGGGCCTGGAGCAACCTGGGCTGGTGGAAGGTGTCCCTGCCTTGGGGTGGGACTGGATGATACCTTTAAGATCCCTTCCAACCCAAAGCATTCCATGAGTGTGTTCCCTTGGGCAGTACTGGCTTTGAGCACCTCTGTGCTCCCAGGTGGTTGTGGCTTAGCCGTGGAGTCTGTTTGTGGAATAAATCCAGGAGCTGATTCCTTTCCCCCTCCAATGCTGGGCTCAAACCCTTGAGAGGTTTGGGAGGAAGATCACCTGGTTCCTGCTGGATCTGTGAAGCTCAGACTCCCCAGGTGAGCCCCACTGGGGTGGGTGCTGCTTGTATCTCACTCAGGACCTCGTTGATCCTTCTGTCCCTCCACCACCTCTGCCCTTTCCAGATATTTCTAGGCACCAACCAAAGCAGGCAATAAATGGGGAAGTGCAAAGTGATAAATTAGATTTTTGGAGTTTTGCAGGGTCAAAAGTCATCCTGAGTCTTTCCTAAGCAGAAAAGAGGCTTATGGATGTGTGGGATGAGTGGAGCAGCTGCCACAACTGGGCCCTGACATGTGGTTTCATGTGTTAAATCTGGGGTCTCACAGTAGATTAATGGGATGATACTTGAGCTGATTAAGTGTGTCCCTTTCTGTGCCAGCAGGGATGTTTTTCCAGCTCTGGAGAGATTTATGGGATTGTGGAATGGTTTGGGTTGGAAGGGACCTTAAAGCCCATCCAGTCCCACCCCCTGCCATGGGCAGCGACACCTTCCACCAGCCCAGGTTGCTCCAAGCCCTGTCCAACCTGGCCTTGGACACTTCCAGGAATGGGCCACCCTGTGCCAGGGCCTCCCCACCCTCACAGCCAAGAATTCCTTCCCAATATCCCACCTAGGCCTGCCCCCTTGTCCTGTCACTGCAGTTCCTGATGAACAGTCCCTCTGCAGCTTCCTTGAAGCCCCTTCAGATTCTGGAAGGAGCTCGGAGGTTTCCTCTTCTCCTTCCCTCCCACACCTGCACTCTGGGACCTGCCCAGGTGGATGCACGTGCAGGAACATTGGCTTGTAGAAATTGTGTTGCTGAGGACAAAGAACGAGTTTGCAGAAGTTCTGCCTGCCTTGAGAAGGGCAGACCATGTGCTTTCACAGGCACCTTGGTGTGGACCGTGGGGGGATGTTTTAGGGGGACTCTGAGCAGTGATTTTGGTGCAGTTTGGGAGCAATCAGAGCTCAGGCCCTGGGGAGGGTGGGTTGGGCTGTGTCTGGGTCGCTTCCTTTGTGCTGGGCATGAGCAGCTCTGTCAGTAACAAAGGATCAGTTAAAGAGGGGGGGAAAAAAGCCCTCACAGGTAGAAATCCAGGTGGGAACAAGGCAGGGAGGATTCCCAGTGGGATCACCAAGTGCAGGGCATAGTGGTGATTAAAAAAACCCCAATTTTCTAGACATGGTTGGAGTTTTGGTGTCGTTGTGAGCAGAACCAAAAAGGGGCAATGAGAGGGAACTTGGTGGAGGGGGTGCCCTGTCTGAGCCCCCTGTGCTGGAGCTGTGCCAGTCGCTGTGCCAAGGGCAGGGAGCTCATCCCAGTTTGTGTTGCCAGCAGTGGGAAGCCATGGCCATCCTCTTTGCTGTCGTGGCGAGGGGCACCACCATCCTGGCCAAACACGCCTGGTGTGGAGGGAACTTCCTGGAGGTGACGGAGCAGATCCTGGCGAAAATCCCATCAGAAAACAACAAACTGACCTATTCCCACGGGAGGTGAGTAACAACCCTCGGGCTTTGGGAGGGGAGCAGGGAGGGGGCACGAGCACAGGGGTAAACTCAGTGAGTTTGGGGTTGTTTGCCTGGAATTCTGTCCTTTTTCGCTGTCCCACAATCCCATTTGGATGTGGGCGTTGGCTGTTGGAATGTGCAGCCGGCTCAGCTTCCCCCAAGACTTTGCAGCATAGCCAGGATTTGAGCTGAGCTCAAGCAGCAGTACCAAGGCAGTGGATGGAAAATCGAGTTTTCTATTTTTACACAGCTCCAAAGCGAGCTGGAGGGTGCCCAGCTGGGCAATCTTTGGAGTGTGGCTTATGGAATCTTTCCCTGGCTTTTCTGAGCCTTGGACGTGGCTTTAGGTAAAACTGAGGATCACCTGTGGATCCCGGGGGCTTTAGGATAAGTCGTGCTGGCAGCTCATTGGAGTCATCCTGAGCTGCCACAAATCCAGCCTGTGGGACAGCAGGACTTTTCCAGCTCTCTGAAAGCTCCTGCTCAGTGTTGGGATTAGATGTTTCCTCACCTGAGTCTCACTGCACGTGTGAGGTGGGGCAGTCCATGTGCTGGTGAACAAAAACAGCATGGAAAACACCCTGAAACAACTGGCAAAATCCAATTTGGGAGGCCTTGGGTCCCATTTCAGCCCTCTTTTTGGAGCTGGATCCTCTCTGCTGCCTGAGCTGTTCTGGCTGCTGAGGTTTCAGAAGATGAGGATTGGGGGGATATTCCCTCATCCTCCCCTGGCTTTGGGAGCAGGAAAGAGAGATTTTTGAGGCAGCTGCCTGCCCTGGGCTCTGGCATTCCTTGGATGCTGCATCTTTCCTTTCCTGCTGTAATTTTAGAGATATAGTTATTTCTGAGAGTGAAAGGAAATAACATTGCCTCAAATGCTGCTCAATCAACTACAAAGTTGTATTTTAGAAGGGTTGTAGTGAATTTTTAGAGGTAACTGGGCAGAACATGAAAGCTGGGAAGCTCAATGAACATAAGGAGCTGTTCCTCCTGTCTGGAGTGCTTCAGGGATCCTCTGCCATGCCATGGTCCCAGCCTGGCTAGAAAATTCCCAGGTATCTTAAGAGAATCTCTCTTCTGAAACAGGAAAAAACTTGAGGTACTTTGAACTCATTTACAGGGTTCTGTTTGTTTTGAAGAAGAGCTTCTGTGTCTTTTATGTAATCTCCAATCTCCTCTGGCATCAGGAATTCTTGAGGTTATTTTGTCTCTGCTTTTTGGATTCCTCTAGGAATCACTGGAGAGCCTACAAGGTGCTATCAGAGAAGCTGCACCTCACTCCTTCCAGGAGAGTTGTGGATATGCAAGGATTTTTAAATTTTTCTCGTGGAAACAGACCCTCAGAGCAGTAAACTCGAGTTCTGGCCCACTCCTAAAGCTTATTTTGGTGTTGTCTTAATGATTTAATACAAAACCTGAGTGTGGAGCTCCTGAGCTGTGCCCTTGGAGGGGGGCAAGGCAAGTGCTGTGTTGTGTGCTTGCTTTATCCTGGAGTTTGGCAGAGGTTATTTGGGAATACCCAAATGCCAGAGTGAAAGGAAACGTGGAGTTTTTATTTAAGGGAAACGCCAAGTGTTCCTGTGGCCCATTTCAGTGGGAAACCTGTGCCAGGGCCTCCCCTCCTCACCTGAACATTCGCCTGGGATATTTTGTCAGCTCTGTCAGCTCTGTAGAGTTACTGGAATTTGTTCTTCCCCAGCCCCTGAAGGCCCCACAGGCAGCAGGATCTTCTGGAAGATAAGTCCTGTGGCGGCTCCAAATGACCTTTTTTGTTGTTCTTTTTCATTCCCTGCAGTTACCTGTTCCATTACATCTGCCAGGACAGGATTATTTACCTCTGCATCACAGATGATGTGAGTATTTTGGTTCCAGCTGTTGCCCAGGCAGGCCCTGTGCAGGTTGGGGATGGTTTTGGATCTGTGTGTCAGTGGGGGCTGATCTGAGGTGACTTTTCCTCAGAAAAGGGAGGTCACCCATGGATAACCCTGCTCATGTTCTCATTCCCATCAGCTGCAGCTTTGAAATCTAAGCCTGGAATTCGAATCATATGCTCATGGAATGGTTTGGGTTGGAAGGGTCCTTAAAAATCATCCTGAGCCCCAGGCAGGGACACCCCCTGGCTGTGAATTGGGAGTTGGGAGGTGAAGTTCTTGATTTTGCCCAGTTTCTCTCTCAGCAGCCCCAGTGCAGAGGGAGGGGGCTGCAGACACCATTTCAGCTGTCAGTGAAATGTGCCTGGTGCTCCTCAATTCTGGAAGTGCTGGAGCAAAACCTTCTCCCTCAGTGCAGGAAGGTGCCAGGCACAGAATTAGAACTGGCACTGCAGTCTGGCTGCTCTTGCAGGCCTGGTACAACCAGCCCCAGTCTGTCCCACACAGATCCACCAGGCAGAACTGGGAATTAGTCCCTCCACAGCTGGCTCCATGCCCTGTGCAGGTCCTTATTCCTGGTGTCTCTGCTCTCCCTTCCAGGACTTTGAACGCTCCAGAGCCTTCACTTTCCTCAATGAGATCAAGAAGAGGTTCCAGACCACGTACGGCTCCAGGGCCCAGACAGCCCTTCCCTATGCCATGAACAGCGAGTTCTCCAGTGTCCTGGCTGCACAGCTGGTGAGGCCTGAGGCTCCAGGCCACTTCCCTGACAAGCCAAACCTCTCCCAGAAATTCTCCTTGTGTTTTCTCCCTGGCAACTGGATGGAAAGCTGGGGAGGTGGCTGTGCTCCCTGTGCTCCCCCTGCAGCTGGGCTGCTTCACAGTTGGGGTGGGAATGGGTGATGGATTAACTGTTGGGACCAGGGACATGCACTGGAGAGCAGAGATTAATGGGAGCACTGGAGATGTCCAGACTGGTTCCAGTTACCATCCAGTGCAACGTGGCTGTCACTGAGAGCAAGACAAATGTGTGTTACTCCTTTTCTGCTCAGCTTCACAACTCGAGTATCTGGTAACCCCTGGCTGCCTCTCCCCTTCCCTTCCTGGCAATTCCAGTGCTGGAGTGTGGCAGGGTGTTTGCTCATGGCACTGTGTCCTTTCCAGGAGGAAAGAAAGCTGGGCTTGGGTCACAGTCAAGGGCAGAACTGTGGTGAGCTCCTCAGCTTGCACTGAGGCTCCAAGGACTTCCATTCCTAGATAGGTAGGAGGAAGGGAAGGAAGGAGGTTCAGGAGCAGCATAAATAACCTGTGACGGGTCCCTGAGTTGAGGTTTGCCTTGGATGCTTCCAACCCCAGAATGTGAAGTGTGAGGGGAGTATCTGTTGTCCCCTCAGTTTGCCCTTCTCAGCTGGGATGGTGTTCAAGATGGATTCCCAGTCTGTGGAATGCTGTGGTGTTGGCAGGTGAGCTGCTCCACTGGTGTGGCCCCAGTCTGGATTCTGCACAGGCAGAACACTGTCAGTCTCCTTTCAGAGAACTTCCCAGGTTTCAGGAGACTATTCTGGCTACGCTGGGTCTGTGCTTGGATTCCTGAAGGGAAAGGTCAGGCTGGAATTTGCCTCTCTCTTGGGGTGTGGGAGTTCTGTGCTGATTTGGTTTCCCCAGGGCTCTGACAGAGCCTGGATGTCCAGCCCGTTTTCAGGAGAGCTCTTTGCTTGCTGGGGATTTGTATTTGTGAGCTTGAGGTGTCACAGGTGCTTCTCCCAGGGATTTGGGCTGCAGGGCTGCACTCCCAGCACCTGCAAGGACAGCAGGGGTGGAGGAGGGACAGGGCTGCTCCCAGAGGGAATGATGGCAAGTGAAATGAGTGGAGCCAGATGGGAGATGGAGAAGGAATAAAGAACTGCCCTGTGACTCAGGAGATCAATAATGTTCTTAGTGCACAACCCCTCAGGCTGCAGGGCCTGCAGGGAAAGGGCTTTGGATCTCCTGGTGAAGACTCTTCAGAGCCCTTAATTGACTACAAACAACTCGATAACCTGGTTTGAGGTTGTTTGTTGGGGTTTTGGGGTTTGTTTGAGCTCTGCCTTGAATTAAAGAAAGATGTCCTTGGAATATGATGTCCTTGGAATATTGGCTTTCAGGGCTTGTACACCCTCTGTGCCTGGGCAGTGCCTGTGGGGTGGGAGGTTCTCAGTGCTGTGCTGTGGCTGTTGAGGATATCAAGAGGGCTTGGCTCCTCTCCTGCCGATCTCTGGGCAGTGCCAGGTTTGGGGGTGTTCCAGGTGCAGGAGGAGGGGCCACTGGAGGAATTTGGGACCACTCCCAGCTGCACTGGGTGTGTGGTGAGGTGCAGGGTGAAGGAGGACCCTGGGGTGGGTGAAGGTGAGGGAGGATTTGCCCCTGCACTGTTGCTGCCTAAAGTTTGTCCTGGAATTTGGGCCAGGAGCCACATGTGGGTGCCCACAGTGACTGGTGAAGGTGGTTTGGAGCACAGAGTTCATTCCAGGAGCTGTTCTTTGGCTTACACAGCACAGAGAGAGCAAGGAATAACAATGCCAGTGCATAAAAAAGGAGATTAACTTCCTGTGGGTGAGAGGATGGAGTTTTCCTTCTCCACCAGGCTTTGGTATCTGGGGACTGAAGCTGCCCAAAGTGCTGACTCAACAGTTTGTAAGCTGCTCAGGGCCAGGGGAAGTTCACTGAGCTGCCTTATCAGAAGAGCCAGGCAGTCTTTGGAGCCTGGTGCTGATATTCCCCTAAAATCCCAGCTTTCCCATCTCCCTAAAGAACAGGAGGAGCTGCCTGCCTCAGATTTGCTTATTGATGGAGTCCAGGCATCAGCCCAGAGAAGTTCAGTGCTGACAGAGCTCTTCCCTCCCCAGCTCCAGGGTGGGAGCAGGAGCAGGGATGTCATCCAGGTGATCCCTGTCACTGGTGTGAGGCAGAGATCACACTCCAGCTCCAGCTCTTTTATGCACTGGTAAATGTCTTGGGTGATTGGAAAACTCACATTTATGCCTGTGCTGTTCTGTAGTGACCTGGAGTTGCTTTTTTTGTGTGTTAAAGATCTGAAGTGGAACATTGAGGGTCCTGCTGGAACTGACTGTTGTTTCTTGAGGTCCTGTTTTCACTGACTGTTGTTTGTTGAGATCCTGCTGGCACTGACTGTTCTCTGTTGCAGAAATACCACTCGGAGAACAAAGGCCCAGACCAGGTGGCAGAGACACAAGCCCAGATCGATGAACTCAAAGGAATCATGGTCCGGAACATAGGTACTGCTTCCCTTGGCAGTGCTCCCTGGAGCCTCTTTTGGTGTCACACTGCTTTGGGATTTGACAAGTCTGACCATTCAACATAGAGGGTTAGATCTGGAATTCACCAAAATTCAGTCCCCCAGCACAGCCTGTGTGATGAGAGGCTGTTCCAGGAGCTCCTGGCTTGGGGTTGGGTGTTGGAAGCAGCTTTTTGCACTGGGATTCTACCTCCAAGTGTGGATTTTTGTCTCTTTCTCCAGACCTTGTGGCACAAAGAGGAGAGAAGCTGGAGCTGCTGATCGATAAAACAGAGAATCTTGTGGATTCGGTGAGTCTGGGGGAGAAACTGGAACTGGGAGGTGGTGTTCCTGCAGCAGCTGTGCTCCCCAGGGAGCAGGGGAAGAGACATCTGGAGACACTTGGACAGGCACAGGAGCATGGAGACCTGCAGGGAACCCTTCCCTGGGTCAGACAGGGCATGTCTTATCCCTCCTTAGAGCTGTTTCCCAGCCTGGGAAAGATCCAGCTTCCAGTGGCTCCTCTGTGCCACCGCCAGCTTGAGCTTCTTGTCCTCATCTCTTGTGCCCAAGGTGGGCAAACCCCTCTGCTTACCTGGAGGGATAGGAAAGATAAAATCACCATGAGAACCTCCCTGGTGTGGAGTCAGGTTGGTGCAGGTGAGAAAGTGAATCTGTGGAGTTGTTGTGATACCCCAGTGGGGAAAGTGGCACTGCTTTAACATAAAAAAAGCTGAGCTGTTCCACCTAAATAGTCTGTAAAGACTCTGGAGCTTCTCGGAGTGTTTCCAAAGGAGAGAAGGCTGAAAAAACCCCAATTTAATGTAATTATAAAGCACTATGTTATCTAGTAAAGTGCTGCACACTCTGGAAGCTTTTTGTCTTTCCTTTGGGAATGCCCAGCCCTGGCTCAGTATCTTCCTCTGCAGCCTCCTGGCTTGCTGCCCAGTTCCAAAGCCAAGCCTCATAACAGGATGCCCAGAGTGATCCCTGGGAGTGTCCAAAGCCAGGTTGGATGGGGCTTGGGGCATCCTGGGCTAGTGGAGGGTGTCTCTGCCCATGGCAGGGGGTGGCACTGGGTGGGCTTTAAGGTCCCTTCCACCCCAGACCATTCTGTGACTGTAAAAAGCAGGAAGCCCAAATTCTGGAGGAATGTTGTGGCACTGAAGGACTTGTCTCACCCCTGGGCTCGGCTGTCAGGAGTGGCCCCATGGATTGTCCTGTTTTGGCAGGTGCATTTACACTAATCAAGGTGCCTGTACCATGGTGTGGATCAGAGCAGTGGATCTATAAATATTTTGGAACACTTCAGTTCCCAAAAGGTTCCCAGAAGTCAGATGAGAACCCCACCAGTACTCTGAGACAGACTAATCCCTGTGGGCAGCCCAGGCCTGGTGAGATTCCATGTTGAATCCTTCCAGGCTGGCTCTGCACTTTGCTCATACACTTGGAGTTTTCTCTTGGTGCCCGTTCAGTTTTGTGCAGGAGTTAAACAGCTCTGGAAGAGGATGGATTTGGGTGATCGGGGGGGTAGTAGCTGGGACAAGCATGGATCTTCTTGGGATACAGCTTCCTTTGGGAATTAGCTCCTGGTTTTACTTTGCCTTGCAGTCAGTCACGTTCAAAACAACCAGCAGGAATCTCGCCCGGGCCATGTGTATGAAGAACCTCAAGCTCACCATCGTCATCATCATCGTGTCCATTGTAAGTGTGGAGAAGCTGGAGCTCCTGGGTCAGGCTGAGCCTCTGGAAAACATCAACTCCCTATTCCTGTCCTTGGATCCACGTGTTGCTGCAGGGACAGGGAAGGGGAGGAGGGTGTTGGACAAGTCCTTGAGGGGTTTGCTAACCTTCAGCTCCTGAGCGTGTGGTAGTTGAATGAACAATGGAAATCCCAAATTCCCTACAGAATTCCTGTTTCCCTCCCCAGGTGATCCTCTACATCATCCTCTCAGCAGTGTGTGGGGGGCTGGCCTGGCCCAGCTGTGTGCAGAAATAAGCAGAGCTGGTGCTGCTCCCTTGGAGACGAGTCCCAGGAGTGGGAAGAAGCGACCTCTGGAATAACTCACCTGTCACCTCCGCCCTTCTCATCCTTCCATCCCTCCAGGACTTCAGACTTTTTGCCTTATCACCCCAAACGGGCCCAAAAGGAGCTGTGACCTCCAGAGTGGGCTGGGCTGGGTTACTTGAAGGGATTTCTTTGTTCCTTTTCCTGTCCCCTGTGCCTCCCTCCCTGGCTGTGCATGCTGGCCCCATGTCCCCTTGGCACCTGCGTGGGGAACAGGCCTGGCCTGCCTGTGAGGATGGAGCCAGAGGGTGGTTTGGAGTGGGCTGAGCCAAAGCAACAGGGCAGGGACAAGATGGTTTGAGTTTCCACAGCTGCTGGAGATGCACATCTGGCCACATGTGGCTCTCAGTGCTTCAACACGTGGAGGTCACGGGTCTAATCATGGTAGTAACAAAATGAACGGGGCTTTGTGCACTGAGAGGGGCTGGGGGAAATCTCCCTTTCCCTGGAGTGTTCCTGCAGGTGGGAGCAGGGTCTTGAGTCACCTCAGTGCATGGAATGGCTGCCTCTTCATCCTCACTTCGCCCTCATCCCCCCCTTCCTCTGTGGCTGAATGGACACAGGAAAGGACACGGTTGCACGTGGTGACAGGTACAGTAATGGAGCTGCTTTCTCACAGGTTATTCCTCCTGCTGTCCTTTGGTAGAATGAATATAATGTTGGCATTGGCTGTGAATTTGGGGGGCCAGTCTGTTGCTCTGGCTTGATCAGGTGTCAGGGAGCTGCTGCTTTTTCTTCTCCTCTGGAGGCTGGAGGAGGGTTGGAGGTGCTGGATGGTGACTTTCTCTGAGGGCTGAGGGAGGAAGGCTCTGCCAGAGGCTGGAGTAACATGCTCCTCTGGAAAGAGCTCAAACCAAACCCAAGGCTGATAACCAAATGCAGGCTCAGGTGGGCTCTTCCTGTCCCAGCTGCAGCCCTGAATCCCCAGCCTGGCTGATGGAGCTGGGGCTGCTGAGGGCTGTCCACACTCTGGCTCTTTTCCCAGAGAAGAAGAAACACCTTCACCTGGGCTCCTTTTGTCCAGGGGTGGTGGGAGGCACAGGAAGGGGAGGTTCCTTTGGGATGCCAGTGACACAGGAAGGGGTGGATGTGCCACTGCTGCTCCTTCACTGTTACACTGACCACGGAGCTGCCCAGCAGCTCCCCGAGAAACAGTTCTCCTATAAACCAGTATTTCCTTTGGATTTGTGTCCTGCTGGGCCGAAACTGCACCAAGGGTGATGGATCCTGATCCCCACAAAGTGGCAGCAGCCACTGGCACCTGCTTCTGTCCCTGTGAATGGAATGTAAAGCTTAGAGAGAGCACCCCCTGCGAGCCCCTGTACAGCTGTGCATGGTTAGGGCTCGTGGTGTCACCGTGCTCATTTCGATGATTTCTTGTCTTATGTACAAATGATTTTTAAAGAAAATCCTTCCTTTCCTTTCAGAGGATGCACTGAGGCATTAGTGTAAAAAAAAAAAAATATACCAAGTTAACTTGATTTCAATAAAATTCCTGTACAGAAAGCAGAGTTCCTTAGTTTTGTGGAAGCCTTTCCCCTACGTTGGGAATCCTGTTTGGTTTTGGGAGTGGGCTCATTCATTGGGATGAGGGAGTTGGATTTCCTCTGGGACTTGTAGAAACTGTTGCAGTTGTTGTTACCTTGGTTTGAGGCAAAGCTGCATTTTAATGGTAGCAGCCATGGCTCAGGGTGATCTGAAGGGAGAGCTTAGACAATGAAAGGATAAAACTTAAATTAACACAGCTCCTTAGTGTGATGGTTCTTACAGAGCTGGGGTTTGTGCCCAGTGTTCCCCTCCTGAAGCCACTTCCACGTGCTTGTCAGCATCAGCTTTGCATTTAAAATTCCTGTGAATCCGAGCAGAATCCAGCCTCAGCACCTTCCTGCTTCTCTGTTCAGCCTAGAACTGTGTCTCCAGGTCTGTGTCTCCACAGCCACCCACGCTACAGGGCTTCAGAGAAACCACCTCCCCTGCCTGACAGGCTTTAACTAGAATATAACCTTCAATTAATTAACACTTTTCTTTTACAGGCAGTTTTTGTCCTTTAACTGCTGTTAAGTATTCTTGAAATAGCAGCTCTGGACTCAGGCAGTGCCTGGAAAATGCCAGTGTGCTCTCACCTTTGGGATACAGAGCACAGTAAAGACACCAGGACAACCCTCAAACAATACAGAAATCAACCAGAGATGTTGCTGGTCTTTTACCTTTCAGTGCTCTGGGAAGGGAAGATCAATGGGACCAGGTTCACCCGGCAGGAGTCTTAGAAAAGAATGTTCTCTGGAAAGGAAGAGCCTCCCCAGGGCAGTGCTGTGGAGCTTTCCCAGGGTGGGGAGAAGCCTATTTGTGTCAAAACACTCGTGTTTGACACTGGCACGGGTGGGAGGGAGGGGCTGCAGTCACAGAAGGAGCAGTTGAGGCTCCTGTGCCTCTTCTCTCCCCTGTAAGTCTGTAATGATGGCAGTGACAGTCCTGGCACTGTCCTTGAGGGTGACACAGGAACACACCTGGGCCACCAGCTGTCTCTTCCTCTCTTTTTCTCAATCACATGTGATGTCTGCAGTGAAGGTCCTGCAGAGCCTCCTGGATTTGGTTCTGCTTAGGCCACGTGGGGATGTTTCAGAAATGACCTAAACTGACCGCTGGGAATTAAGTTTTCCTTTGCTAACACCCACCTTGTTCTTCTGAACTCCAAGGAATTAAAGGTAAGTCTCACTGCTTTGCATCTTAAGAGACTTTGATGGAGCCCTGTGTACCCAGGCAGAGCTCTGAGTCCAACCTGTCAGGAAAAGGCTCATTCCTGGCACAAAACTCACTCCAAGTCAGGCTTGCTGTTGGAATAAAGCAGATCTATTTCAGCACCATAACATTTTATTAAACTACACTATCAAAGTCACATCGATGGCAGGGAGAACATTGCTATCAGTGCATATTTTCTGGACTAAGACTGTGTTTGTAGCATCCAGCACTTGCTGAGGAAAAGGACACTGGAACAGAATCCTTAAGAGACAGTAAAAAACTTCTACAAAAGTCAGGACGGTTGGGAACCAGCTGAGAGATCAAACACTTCAAGACAAAGCTGGCAGGGAGGGTTATTTTTTAAAAGTTTACTCTTCCCTGATGTTCACCTCCTCAGCTGAGGTAAGAAGGTGCTGGTACCCAGCAGTTTTTAACTGGCATCCCTGCCTGTTCACACCCCACACAAATATTGTGTACTGCTCCTTCACTCGTGACCTGTGCTGACACCTGGATACAACAGCTCAGTGTTCTACAGTTATAAAAACCTGCTGCAGCTCTAGACCCAACAATAAAAAGTAGCAGAAATACATTCTATACAGAAGTAAAAAAAAAAAAAAAAAAAATCCCAACAAAAAACCAAAACAAACCCAGTTGAGTTTCAGACAAATATTAGAGCACATCAGGTTGTATTTAAAAAGTCTTAATTCTAACACCTATGTCACTATTTCTAGTCTCCCCAAGGTCTGCCACCCCACAGCACTGGCTCAGAGCTGCTTCCTGGCACAGAGAGGACACCCCCAGCCTTCCCAGCACCCTGAGGGTGGGTCACAGCCCAGGTCGTGGCTGACACACCTTCCCCAGGGCTGGGAGCAGGGGGCAGATGAAATAAGGCTATTTTCAGTCTTCCTGGGAAGACTCGTGTTTGAGCTGTGGGCTGAAGGCGCCGCCTGTCCCAGCACGGCGAGGGCGGGCTCTTGGCAGAGCAGGAGGTGGGGAGGGTTGGTGGTGGAGAGCAGAGGAATGTGAGGGATATGTACACGAGTCTGCAGGGAGAGGGAGCTCGAGGCTCCCTTCCCAGAGCGGGGATGCCCAGCCAGCTGGGGCTCTGCTCCACGGAGGTGGTGGGGGGGTCAGTAGCACCCATCCTTCCAGGAGTCGTCCTCGGGGGGCTGTGCTGACTGAAGGAACCTGGTTTGGGACAAAAAAAAAAAACAAACAGGTCATGGAAAGCTCCAAGCAAAGCCGCAGTGACCTGTGATGGGCTCAGGTTTGAGGATTGACCACCATCAATAGCTCAGGTGAACTGCTGCAGTCACACCCTGTGCACCAGCACCACTCCCAGGCAGTCCAGGGAAATCCAGAGACTTCTTCCTGGGTGTTCAAAGACTGACACTGAAACTGCCCTGCCAAGTTATCAACACTGGGGGGGTTTATCCCATCACTAAATCCAAGAGAAATATTTTTCCCTGCAAATGTAGCTGAACACATGAATAATAAGCAGGTTTGCAGAGCACTGCTAGAAATTAAGAGGTAAAACAGTCCCTTTTTAATATGTTTTTGAAGACAGTAGATACTGTCAATTTAAGGCTACAATGGGACATGAAAAAATCAACACTGTTTGCTTATTAGTCTGATATCAGCCATATCATAATAAGAAGTCTGAATCTACTTAATTTCCCCCAGTCATGAAAGTGCAGCAAAATTGTAGCATAAACAGCTGTAAAAAACAGCAACAAGAACAAAAATTCTAAGTTGTTGGACACTCTGCAAGCTCTGCATTCACCCTGTTGTATAAACCATGTTTCAATCAAGCCTTGTTCATCTGTCCCACTTTCCAAACCCTTCTAAAGCCTGATGAAGCTTTGGACAGTGCCCACCTACAGACCTGGCTGGAGACTAAGGAAGAAAAACCCACCAGTGTATTTTACCAGAGGCAAAGTTTCAGAGGCACCAAAGTAGGTCAGCTGGGAAGATTTCATTAAAGGTACAGTTTATTAGTGGTGGAAGAGTTTTTCTCCTCCCCAAAACACAGATATGCACCAAATATGTGCCATAATGTTCATTTTCATTTCTAATATAAGTAAGTTTGAGCCTCTTCATTTTCCTGGAAACCAGCTGTGTTTAAAAAACCATTTTTTTTTTTTTTTAAAAACTGATTTAATATGGAAAGGTTTGGTCACAGATTATGTGGTACAAGGGGCATCTCTCCCCAAGTGATGAGTCGCAGCCTGGCAGTTCACACACATTTGCAGAATTTAATGTCAGAGGGATTTAAGGGACTGGGACTCCTTTGCTTCTTGATTCACTGGCCATGAATCTTCCAGCTGAGTCCTTTCCTGTCTTGGAGTGTCCTCCAACCAGAATCCTACACTGGAACAGACTGCCCAGGGTGGAGTCCCAGTGGTGGAGTCCCCATCCCTGGAAGTGTTCAAAAAAATGTGTGGAGGTGGCACTTGAGGACAAGGTTTAGTGGTGAACATGGGGCTGGTAATGGATTGACCTTGATGGTCTTAAAGGTCTTTCCCAACCTTAACAATTCCTGATTCTACAATTCTATCTAAAGCCATTCAGTAGCTCCATACCCATATCCCACATCAGAACTGGAGATGGAAGTGACTTAAGGAAGAAATCCTTCCCTGGGAGGGTGGGTAGGCCCTGGCACAGGCTGGGCAGAGAAGCTGAGGCTGCCCCACCCCTGGAAGTGTCCAAGGCCAGGTTGGATGGGGCTTGGAGCAACTTGGGCTAGTGGAAGGTGTCCCTGCCCATGGCAGGGGTGTGGACCAGATGATCCTTAAGGTCCCTCCCAACCCAACCCACCCCACTCTATGATTTATCCCAAACCCTTCCTGATGTGTGAGTGAAAGGCAGCCACTCAGTCCCTGAGGTTTGCACTCACCTCCTGGCCTGGGGCGTTGCCTTCCCCTTGGGCACCGACATCCCTCCGACGGCCGTGCGTGCTTTCAGCGTGGAATTTTTGGCCACAGTGACCATGTTTGTGGTTCTGGAAGTGCAACTGCTGCTGGGAGAGCCCGTGTGGAGCGAAGGCGCCAGCGGCTTCCGCGCTGCAGAGCCAGGAGCTGTGTAGCTGCAGGGCTTCCCCGCCGGCCTGCCCGCCAGCAGGGCGTTTGCACCCGCCTTCACGGGCTGTCGCACCGTCAGCGGGGACTGCCCGGCCCCCGAGGAATACCTGAGCTTACTGGGAGTCAGACCTGCACAGGGGGGACAGCCCACTCAGCACCAAGGTTAGTTAAAGAGGGCAAAGGGAATGGAAGTGTGGCACTGACCTGCTGACCGCTGCTGAGTCCTGGGAATGCGGCTGCTCGGCACCTGCAGGTCGGACTCCAGGCTCCGGCTGCTCCTCACCGAGTCGAGCGAGCGCAGGCTGGTCCTGGCCAGGTTGGGCATGCTGTGCCTCAGCTCCTCTGCAAGCAGAGCACAGGCTCTTTGCTGCTGCTCAGGCCATGGAGCTGACCAGGGGTTAGGCTCTCTCTTGAGAAATGCACTTAACAGTAGAGGAGTGTGTATCTAGTTCTTGGCTTCCAGGGCTTTTGAAATCATGGGATTATCAAGGTTGGAAGAGACCTTCACAACCATTCAGTCCCACCATCAACCCAGCACCCCAACAATCACCCCTAAACTATGTCTTCAACACTTCCAGAGGCAGTGAATCCACCACCTCCTTGGGCAACTCATTCCAAGGCCTGACCACTCTGACAGTGAAATAATTGTTCCTAATCCCTAATCCGAACCTTCCCTGGCACAACTTGAGGCCATTTCTTCTCATCCTTTCACTTGGGACATGGCATAAGAGCCTGACCCCCACCTGGCTCTGCCATCCTGTCACGGGTCTGGAGAGAGCGAGAAGGTCCCCCCTGAGCCTCCTTTTCTCCAGACTAAACTACTGAGTTCCCTCAGCCGATCCTCGTCAGACTTTTGCTCCAAACCCTTCCCCAGCTCCATCCCCTTCTCTGGACAAACTCCAGCACCTCAATGTCCTTTCTGTAGTGAGTGGCCCACTGGACATGGGACCGCACTGGTCCTGCTGCCCACCCGGGCACACACCACGCCCTACCCACCCAGCTGTACCAACCAGCATCCCTCCCAGCCGAGCAGCTCTCCACTCTGCCGCAGCCTGGAGCACCACGTGGGGACACAGGTGCCACCACCAGCACCGCCCAGCTCGCCCAGCTCGCTCACCTTCGCTGTTGGCGTACTTGAGGCGGTCCTGCATGGGGCTCTGCACGGCCCTGCGTGGGGCACGCAGCCGGGACGCGGCGGGCCGGCCGTGCTCGCCGCCCGCACTGGGGGACTGGCAGCGCGGGGAGCTCAGCGGCGACGGCGAGTAGCGGTGGGTGCTGCGGTACGACAGGGAGCACTCACAGTCCTCCTCGTCCTCCAGGCTGTAGGTGTCGAACTCCTGGTCGCTGTAGGTGCCGCGGCGCAGGGAGTGCAGCGAGGCGCTGGAGCTGCGGCGGGACACGGAGGCGGAGCTGGAGGCGCAGTCCTGCCGGAGGCCTGGGGGGACACACAGGGTCAGAGACACCGCAGGGTAAAGGAGACCGTCCTTACCCAGCTACAGCACAACGATGGCGGGCTCTCAGAGCGTCCAAAGGAGGCAGCGAAGATGGGGAAGGGTGTGAGGGCACTGAGGGCACTTGGGGTGTCCAGCTGGAGGAGACTGAGGGGAGAGCTCACTGTAGGTACAACTCCCTGGGCAGAGGCAGAGGAGGGGCAGGCACTGAGCTCTGCTCCTCTGTGGGCACCAGGGAAGGGCTGGAGCTGTGTCAGGGCAGGGT